>CM073768.1:121385996-121593496 GCA_037158775.1 Hetaerina titia
ATAGGGCTCAGTATATCTTAGAAAAGTTATGCCACCACTGTGATTCGAACCCAGGCCTTCAGCATGAGAACCCAATACATCAGGTGCCGCACCAACCTGATCTTCATTGAAGTCATGTCATTTACCTAGTAACTAAGAATGCAAAAAAATTATAAAAAATTGATATTATGTAATGATTGTTAAAAGTTAGAAATTTTTTACCAGGTCATGAATTTTACATGGCATGACTTTTAAATGACATATAACTTGACAATGAGTAATTTTGTTTACTTAGAACGAATGTCAACTTACGTACATGAAAAGAGATAAGAATGAGCAACTCATCCTCCTGAATCTTTTCTTGCTAAGTAACTGCTCCGAACATTTGATATAAGTGTCAAATTAATATTCATAACAGAATGATGCGACGTGGTTGTCTAGAAAACTGAAATTTTACATACTGTGAAGTGGCCCCCGGAATGAGATCCTGGTCGATGTATTTGGAGAAATCTGAAATTAAAATAGGAATATTATGTGGTATTCATAGATTAAGGAAAACCAAATTAAAGGACAGAGATATGATTTGAATGTTACCATTCGCTGGATTCTAGAGTTTCACGTGTACTAAGAGAGTTCATCGCGATTTGTACAATCATGGTCATCTTCCAAAAAATCTCTTCGGCTCGATTGCTAAGATATAAATCCACGGCGAGAATTGGTGAAACTCATTCAAGCCCACCTGGAATACGCGGAGCAGGGTCCAGTTATTCCATTGACCCACTGGAGCGGATCAATCTTCCCTCACTTCGACATTCACTCCTTGTCCTCCCTCCGCAGCCACGCACGGAATGCTTCAAGAAAGCTCCACTCACGCCCCGGTCATGAGAAGGAAGGCTGCCAGGAACAATAGAAAGCAATGTAGGGAAGGAGAACCTGGAAGATGCGGGGCCGGGGAGTGGCGGATAGTGAACAAGTGTAATGGGAGACTATTACGCCCGCCTGGGACATGGGGAGGGGATGAGATGGAGGAGGGTTACGACGAGGGAGGGGGGACAAGAATGAAAGAGGGGGAAAAAATCGTCCACTCTAGATGACCTGAACGATGAGTGGGTTGGAATGGTGCAATGAGTGTAGGAGAAGGGGGTGGGGGATAAGTTTTTTGGGGTGGAGGTCTCTTCACGTTGACCTATCCGATGCCTTCGCTCGTGAGAGAGGAAATAAGTGGAGGAGAAGGAGTGATTTCAATGAGCGCGGGTGCATTCGACCATGGCAAACGCAGCGACTGAGTGTGGTTCAAGCCGAGTCCCAAGTTAGTAGGCTGCTCCCCTTCCAAACGGAG
This sequence comes from Hetaerina titia, assembly GCA_037158775.1. NCBI lineage: Eukaryota > Metazoa > Arthropoda > Insecta > Odonata > Calopterygidae > Hetaerina > Hetaerina titia. The sequence continues at coordinate 121,387,315 of CM073768.1, forward strand.
TGAGTTGGGGCTGCTCTACTCAAATTTGACACGGCTTTTTGGAGGACGGTGGTGTGGACCTTTTCATTTTCTCCTTGTGGTTTACAAAGGTGGGGTGGCCCGTGCCTAGAGTATTTCCTACAAAGTGAGCCTTTACAGACACATGTGAGTGACATATATCACATATCTCCTTTTCGAAGGTAGTCTTAGCGAAGAAGTCAAAGGTTCCCTTTGTTTTGGTTGCTCAAGCGAAGAAGGTTTCAAATTCGAATGAGGGTTTTTCCACTCTCAGTAGGAAGTACAAGATATCACGGCAAATGAGTGCGAAGACTTTGGCGACTCTCAGTACGGGCCTAAAATCTTATCATAGATTTATTAATGCACTCTTTCAATAATTTTAATGAAGAAAATCTTTAAGAGTTTTATCACCAAGAACGTCGTTGACCCAAGGTTCACGTACGAAAATATCGCTCAGAATTCTCCACGAACTGGTAAACCTTTCAAAAGAGTTTATAAACCTGTGTTTCATTTAATTTAAAAAATATCATTCTAAGTGGCGTATTTGTGTTACTAGCCCCAAGGTTCCACGGTAGGAATAATCATGTCAATTAAATTGGAGAGATTAAGTTCAGAAGAAATATATGTAAAATGTAATTTTTCTCACCAACGATAAGGGATCAGAATAAATTGGTTTCCGGACCGCTGAAGGAGCGAAAATGTTTTCGGTAAAGGGTTGTCTGGTGTGTAATCACCCACCGCCACAAATCCTAGTAATGGCTCGAAGGGTCCTAATAAAACGAAAAGTAAAATTTAATATCAGAAAAAAATTAATTCAAATCAGCTGTACATGATAGCAGTGAAAAGCGCTCCCATCAAACTTATATTTGCTTTTTTATTTTTCTTTGGAGAAAAGTACAAATTCGAAGAGAACCGAATACATGTACAACCTTGAATAATATTAAAATTGGTCAATTTCGGGTGCAATGAAACAGATGGGAACAAGCTCACCTACTCGGGCGTAAGAATGAAAACTGACCTTTCTTCTCCACCCTCTCCCCTCTCCGTCTCATTTTCAGCATTGACCTCCATGAGTAAACATTACCTTCCACGCTATCCCAAAAGGACTGGACGACCTTAAGGCGCAAGAAGAATGAAAACTGACCTTTCTTCTCCACCCCCTTCCCTCTCCGTCCCATTTTCAGCATTGACCTCCCGGAGTAAACGTTACCTTACGAGAAACTTAAGATTATGAGTAAACTCTGCTATAACAGAGGTTACAATGATGGTTGAAGCCGACAGGTAACGGCTCATTTAGAAACTAAGTGAAACTAGGCGGAGGAAAGTTATTACATGGCATACAATTGGAAAGATTATGCGTAGATTTGGAATATTGTCCGTACAGGTGGTCTAAGGACTAAGGAATACAAACGCGAGATACAAACTAGCATGAAGAGGAGAATGAATAAAACTTAAAATTAACAGATATGGGAAAGACTCATAGGCGAGTTGCGTCCTTATGGAGTGTATATGTGTGCTTACAGTTTACATTGTAATGTCAGATAGCAGAGCATTTCCAGTTTTGCCGAGTCGCGAACGAATATTCGCAACTCGGCAAATCCGCGAGTTCGCGACCTGTGAGCGGATGAAGTCCGCGGCGGACGGAAGACGATGAGCGGCACGCACCTCGGCCATCCGCGTGCACCGGCTAAACATTAACAAGCGCCGGATGGAGATTTTTGTATTGTTTCGAGGTGTGCCATATCGTCTTCCGTACTGCAAAAATTGGGCAGGCAAAGAGAAATTTGGGCCGTACGATCCCCGTGAATAGCCGGTCCGTATGATTGATCGGCGAGGTCGCCGACGCAAGTTTCCCTCTCTGTCCCATTTAAGAATTGACCTCCCGAAGAAAGCATCACCTTTCGCGCTATCCCAAATAGACTGGACGACCTTAAGGCGCAAGAAGACAAGCGAGTGTTGGTCAGGGTATCGCGAGCAGACAACTCTTGGCTTTGTTCGTCGGTGATCCTCTCGTTCCAATTTTGTTTTTTTTGAGAAGTTCCCTGAAACTCCCTTTTCGCTTTCTCGCACGATTTTCAAGCGTGCAAATCAAACAGCGGGAATATTTTTTGGTTTTGTTAAGGTAAGGTCAGCCGACAGCTAAGGTCATTTGCGCCATTAGGGATGGGTGGACAAGGAATGGTGGAGAGAAACCCGGCGTCGGCATCAGCCTACTCTTGTCGAAAGGCGTCCACAGTTTAACGTCCCATCCGACGAACGTCGTACTCACTCAAAGTGCTCTCCATAAAGCACCTCAAGTAGGGATCGGGATACCACCGCAAAATATTTGTTGTCTCTAGGATTTGAACCCGAGCCTTCGCGGTGGACTGTACGTTAGCCTCCGCACCATTGTCGTCGGGGACATTAAGGGAGGATGAACCACTACTTATTGGTTGGGCGTATTTATTGCTACTTACATCATTGTAACACAGATGCTCGGAGCCCAGAGGGAGTAACAGGGAATAAGGCAGGGAGTCGCGGGTCTTGCGAGGGCGCAGGGAAGGGGGAGTCGCGGGTCTTGCGAGGGAGCAGACCGGCGTAGGGAAGGTAGGAGCAGGTCTTGCGATGGCGCAGACCGGCAAGGGAACACAAGCCCCACTAGTTGGGTCCCCCTTGTATTTATGCGAAATACTGTGGACCAAAGGGCGAGTTGATACCTCGGAGATGACGCACGAGAAGGGATGAGAGCGCGGGTGGACGGCTAGTGTCCCAAGGAGTCCCGTTACTGCGCTCGCTCCACGCCCCCTCGACATCACCCCGTCGGTAGTTAAGCCCCCGGGCGTGGATTACAAGGCTCCGAGAAAATTTCATATACATGAACAATAAACATGAAGAAAACACTGATTATCAATATGCAGAGTATACACATAAAAAAGTACCGAATAACAATATGAATCTTTTAAGAATTTAAGTTCCACTGGAAATGCACAGTCTTGGACAATCTTTGATATAGGTGGGTATTCAGCCCTTATTTTCCTTCTTCAATGTCCTTACGCGCACACACACACACACACAAATGTTCCACATACAAGTTCACAACTGCCTAAACACATTAGCACATCAGTTCACTAGGCCTTTCACAGATTGGGAAAAGGGGGACAAATGTTGAGGATGCAGATTGGGAGACATTACACACCTGAATAGGTGGGTGTTCCCGCGCTCCTGTGGAGGATTTCTGCCCCTTCCCCGCTCTTTGGTGGCAACAAATATAGCCTACACCGAAAAGGGTAAAAGCTATAAGAGCTAATGCAGGAATTCCAGCGTAATGGATTAACTTGACATTTTTGATTAATGGTTCAATTGTTTTAAAATGTTGAGTGACTCATAGATATCGACCCATAGATAGTGACCCATAGATATCGACGGTATTTCATGCGTATTCAGTTTCTAAACAGAATTTAATATTTCATTTATACTTTGGTTAACACCTGAAGATTTGTACAAATAGCCTACTGCTGATAAATCCGGGGGAAACCTCGGGATGGGTTCAAATAGTATATCCAAGTAAACGGAGGAATTGCTAGAATAGTTAATGCTAATTCCTTCCAGTCGAGATATCCCGTCACTCGCGACACAGCCCGAAGGGAGGATGAAACTCCCATGTCCCTTTAAGGACACTTGAAATCGTCTATGAGGGCAAGAAATATTAAAAAAAGGTCCCTGCTCACGCTAAACAGCCACTGACCTGAAATTTCTCCTTTTACATACTACAACAACGGAGTGCTACGTAAGTGCACTTCGCAGTGAGTTTTTATAGATATGCTGCTGTTTAAAAATGCCGTTATGTTGCCCGAGTCAGATAGGTTGCTTAGGATAGGATAGGAGGGGACCTGCACATCGCCAGTAACACAGTCTTCGCCATAATCAGGCGGGAGTAGAATAAACCCATCGTGGTTCTCTGTTACCGCCAAGTACATGGAATCTTGTTATAAGACCGTAGCCGTTTTGGCCGTCAGGCATCCCCGCCGGGAAGGTGTGAGCCTTGTACACTAAATTTTCCATTCCGGCGACTTAACGGGAATGCAACCAATAGCGTGATAGTACCAGCATTCCTGAGCATGCGAACTCGTGCAATGCTGTATATAGGCATAACCGAAGTGCCTTCGTACAGTGCGAATTGATGGTCAGGCACGAATTGGGTTTTAGCAGTTTCCAAGATTCTTTTTAGGTGGGACGGGGCGAGGATCGTGGTTGCAACCTACCCAGCTCCGCTAGCATAACGGTAGTCCGTATGAGCGAAAGAGCTCGTTCAAGTTCTGCTAAATGTTGCGAGATTGCTAGATAGCTTTGTGAATAGTGGACAACAAGTCAACAAGAACAAAGTTTGGTGAGCGAGATTACTTTCCGTGATGTTAATGAAATTTTTAATTGCCTGAAGGGCCCTTGCAGTTTGGGACAACATTTTGTCATGACGTTTTAATGTATCCGATACATTGGTGAGAAATGTAAGCTATTCTTCTCCAGGATTTCCGAATGTTTCGCGAGTGCTGATATCTCGACTCTTAGCGCACTTATTTGGTCGTCTGTAGCCGTGCCCGCGAGATAGTGAAGACCGTAACCTATGGCATTGAGGAGTCCTCTTTGTGAGCGCTTGGAAGAGAAAAAATAAAGAATCGAAATTGCTCTGCAGGTCAGCAGCCGTACGACCCATAAAGGTGGAATATTCATGAACAGCTTTTTTAATGGAGGGGCTATTAATGTTGACTGACACTGTCGCCGTAGTTATTTCCTTAAAATGTTTTATCTGTTCCGTCACATCCGTTAGTGCACTGTGGAGTAAATTATTGTGCAGGTCCACGTGCACTATCCATTCCCCCGAGGTTAGGATGAGTTCATCATGGGGAATAAAAAGAAGCCCAAGGAGGCACGAGGGTAGAATAGCGAAGATGTCTGCCTGCTGCATCATGTCCACTGAATGTCTCCGGGTGGTCTGCTGGGACTGATGCTCTTCGGCGTAGCGGATGTGGCCCCTGAGATTTCCTCCTTCAGTCCCGGGGTGACAGGTCGTTCAGGAGTAGATGGAGGGCCGTCATCATCCCGGCGGACGCATATGGCGCTGGTCTTTTGCCCAACGCTCGGCCGGCAGTCGTAGGCGTGTGGCTCCCACCACCAATTGATCTCAATCGCTCGTGGCGTCGATTCTTCAGTCATCTCTAAGCTCCATCCTGGTGTTGGAGGCCGCTCCGGAAGGACGGCATCGATGCATTCGGCAGGTCGTTTCGACTCCTGTCCACGCCCTTGGCTCCCGCTAACTCCGTGTTGTGTTGCGGCTGCCATTGTGAGAAAGGGCTCTAACTTTGTGTGTGGCGGCCGGGTCGTGGGCGAAGATTGTACTGGTGGCGGAGCGGCGATGGAGTTTCCAACAGCGGGGCTGGAAGCGATGAGTATGGTGTCTGGAGGTCCGGGTCCCGGGTTGGGGAGGAACTGGGCTCCTGATGAGTGTACGCTTCGGGTGGCGTTGCAACGTCGGTTTCGTAATTGGAAGGAGGAATATTTAAGGCAGAAGGAGGGTCTTCGGTGAGGAAGTTAGGTTGGGGGATAGGCTCCGGGTCTGGTGGAAGAGGTAAGACATTCTTCAAGTGAGCGATAAACCTCCGTCCATTCTGAAGATTTTCAATGTTCAGCGTAACTGGACTTCTTACGCGGATAACCTTATACGGACCTATCCATCTAGACAAAAGCTTCCGAGATCGACCTGGGGAAGGGGCCATATTCCGCAAGAGGACTAGTTGTCCTAATTGCACTTGAGGTAGAGATAAGCCTTTGTTATTGCGGATATGCTCATTCTCCGTATTCTGCTTATCGAATTCGGCTGCCTGCTTATGTGCCATTTTCAAGCAATATACGAGTTCCTGTTCATAGGCTGCTGAATCTCTCGGTTCGGATTGTTTAGGCAAAATGTCGGCTTCCCATGGTAGATTTAATTCACGCCCATACATTAGATATGCGGCACTGTAGCCAGTGACTCGATGTTTTGTATTGCGGTACACAAATAAGGCAAAATTCAAGTGCTCGTCCCAGTCTCTGTGATCCTGCGCTACATAGTGAGAAATGACATTAGCGAAGGATTGATGAGCTCTCTCCAACCTCCCGTTCGCAGAGGGGTTGTAGGGAGATGTGAATATGGAGGATATCCTTAGAATTTGGCAAATATTTTTCATTAAATTTGACGTGAAATTTGCGCCTCTATCCGTGAGCAGATACTTAGGGGCACTGTGACGACAGACAATATTCTCCACGAATGCACGTGCGACTGTTTGTGCGGTCTGGTCTTTTATTGCTACAGCCTCTGGATAGCGAGTGAAGTAATCTTGACACGTATGTACTTATTTCCCTTCTTTGAAAGGGGAAGCGGGCCAACTATATCTAATGCTAATTTCTCCAACGGATAGGTTGCTTCTAAAATTGGTTGAATAGGAATAGACCGTATTTGAGCCTTACGTTTTTTGCATTCCAAGGTATTTTATACATACAGACGCGTGTCTGAATAGCACCCAACCCAAAAAAAATGTCTCTGAACGATATTTAATGTCTTATCTAATCCGCAGTGTCCTGCTAAAGGAGCATCATAACAACGTTCAAGGATGTGTTTCCTCATTGCCTTTGGGGCACAAATAACAGTTTGCGCTCCCCTTTCTGTAATATTGACTTTGCATTAAACCTCGGCGTCGTCATAGAAGTAAAATGGATCATGGTTACTCGCCAGTGTGTGTAATGATTCGAGCTCCAAGCACTGGCGCTGTTCTCTAGATATTTTGTCTTTGTCCCAGCAGGGCTCGTATTTTGAGGTTTCGAAGAAATTAACGATATGCGTTCTTGATAGTGCATCACTATGCGCGATATCCTTTCCTGGGCGGTATCTAATATCAAAGGAATGCTCATTTAGTTCCATAACCCATCTCGCCAACCTTGGTTTTGGTTCTTTTAGTGCTAATAGCCATTTTAACGGTTTATGATCGGTGCAAAGAGTGAAGTGTCTCCCCAGTAGGTAGACGAGGAATTTCTGCACCATGGAAACGACGGAAAAGCATTCTACTTCTGTCGCGGAGTATGACTTTTCTGCTACATGCAATTGTTTACTGGCGCATGCGATAAGATGTTCTCCATCTTCGAATTCTTGAGACAAAATCCCACCAAGTGCGCAGTTTGATGCATCTGTTGTCAACGTAAATTGCCTGGAAAAATCTGGAAACCTTAAAACAGGTTGCGTACGGAGGAAACATCGTAATTTTTCGAAGACTTGACTTTGCTCAGTTCCCCAATGAAATTGTGACTCTCTTTTTAGTAGCTTCGTGAGCAGTCTAGAAATGTCGGCAAAATTTGCAATGAATTTTCTGTAACACCCCGCGAGACCGCGAAAGGACTGAAGATCTCGTATATTTTTTGGTTCCGGGAGTTCCTGAACGGCTTTTATTTTCTCATCGTCGGGCTGTACCTTCTGCTGAGATAATATGTCCTAAAAATTTGACTTTTTTTCCGGAAGAAGATGCATTTCTGGGGTTTTAGTTTTAATTTCGTTTTTCTCAGCCTGGAAACAATTTCCCTTAATCCAGATATGTGGGCTTCCCATGAATAATCATATCTAAGGATATCATGCAAATAGAAAACGAATCCATACCCTAACACAGCATTCATGAGACATAGGAAGGTGTAAGGTACATTTGCTAGACCAAAACTCTGATTGTCTATTACACTCGTAGTGACCGTGGGGCGTACTGAATGCGGTGTATTCTTTACTGTTTTAGTCCACTTCCACTTGCCAATAGCCGGTACATAAATCCATGGCGGAAAAATAGCGTGCGTCGCCTATCTGGTCAAAAATGTCATCCTTGTTCTGGAGCGGAAACACCTCATTTTTTGTGATGTTATTTAGGGCGCGGTAGTCTATGCACGGACGGTATTGGACAGATTCATTACTCGTAGATTTTTTCTTCACCAAGATTATAGGGGCGGACCAGGGGCTGGTCGAAGGGGATATCACGCCATGTTGTAGTATTTCCTTAATGGCATCATCTAACACAGCGCGCTGAGAATGAGGTACACGATACGGTGCCTTCTTGATTGGCTTTGCATCTCCGACGTCAATGGTATGCCTTACTATCTCAGTACAGCCGAGAGGATTAGTTGGGCTGACGAATATATCGAAAAATTCGGTGAGAAGCGTTTTCAGTGATTCTAAAGCTACCACAGGTACGTCCTCCAAATTAAAAAGTGAGGAAATATTCCCCCCCGGTGGTTTTTCAGGCCAGATATCTCCTTCCTCAGAGTCGATTGTATTTAAAAGCGGATTAGTTGTTTTCTCGTGAAACCCTTCGACCTCTATGTTCGAACCTTTCTTAATAATTTTTTCAGTAATCCCATCATTGAAAAGTAAAACGGGAGCTATTCCTTTCTCAGACACCTTCACAATTGTAGGGAGGGACGTGGAACACCCTCCGAGGAGGAGTTCCTTTTGCGCTAATTTATTATTCAGGGCCCAACACATCAAGATCGACAAGGGGGTACTTTGATATTTTCTTCAATACACAATGATTCGAAGCCACTTTCTTCCCTGGAAAACTCTCCCTTTGATAGTGAGACTACGGTTCGCACCAAGGCGTCATCGGAACCACCCTTACTAAGGTTATCACATAGATTCGGAAATTCACTTTGTTCTGATGTTCCGGCGTTAGCATCGTCTGTCCTTACAATTCTGTTTTCTCTCTCTTTTACAGTCGCGGCTTTCGTCTCGACGTACAAATCTGCCCCTTGATACATCTCAAAATTTTCTTGGTTACTCGGACTCAGGTGAAATAATTTAGTGTCCTATTTTCCCACATTAAGTTCTGAAGTATTCGGTGCTGAGGAAAGGAGGCGCGGACGTTTGTACTCTTCGCGACTAGAGATCGATGAAGGATCATCACTGGAAATTTGAACTTGTCGCACCTTCGGGGGATCGGAATTTGTGCAACGCGGTTCGCCCCATTCATCGGCAGCCGCAACTGGTGGATTTTCAGAAATAGTGAGACAAAACTGCTCTTTCTTATATGAATAGTGTTCACGGGGCACTGCGTCTGAATGACAGTCGGTGTCTTCAAATGTAATCAGATCGATGCCTGACCGCTGTCTATTGTTGGGATACAATTATACGTTGTGATTGTTGCTTATGATCAGTTTTGAACGATCTAAGTTGACAGAACAGCCATAATTTCTCATAAAGTCAAGTCCAATTATGCCATCATAAGTTGTGGCCCCTAAATCTATGACCAACGCATCGTGCGGGTAAGACTTCCCGTCAATCATTAACGCTGGCCTTTTACCGGGAGAACATGACCTGAGGCGCTTTTGATGGGAGTAGCATAGGGAGAGAGACTTAGTTCCATGAATGAAAATTTCTTTTGATGTAGAATGGTGACTGCGGCGCCTGTATCCACCAGGAACCTAAGAGGTTGGCCAATCATCGTTCCTTCAAGTATCAATCCAGCTTCGGGTGTTATAGCTAAAATCAATTCTCTCCCGACATTGCGATCGGGGCTGACAAGTTTCCCTGCTCCGTTAACCCTTTGCTTGGGCAATCTACGGGGCGATGACCGGATTTCCGAAATAGCCCGCAAATGAGTAGCGGGCATTCTTTTGGAAAGTAGGTTGACTCAACGCACTGAAAACATTGACGCTGAGTTGATCGGCAATAGCGAGCGATGTGCCCTGTCCGACCGCACTGATGACATTTGCGTGGGGAGGAGGCGGAGGACGTGGCCGCACTGCCCTTTGCGACTCATGATTGGGCGGGTAGGATAAATGAGTAGGCTGAGCTCCTACGGGATTTACGTGTGCTGATTGTTGTCCTTTCGGGACCATTGCTAATGGCGTATGTTCGTGAATGGGAGCCGAGGGGAGATAGTGTTGCGGGAGATGAGGGTTGACATGAGACGGCTGCCTCGGGAAAAGAGAGTGGATGCCACCAGCATTAGGAACTTGAATCGCGTAATTTCTTAAATTCGCCTCCTCATTCAGCGCAAACTCTTTCGCCTCAAGAATATTTTTCGGACCTCGAACCAAGACGAAACGTCCTAACTCTTCCCTTAATCCCGAAAGAAATTGAGATAAAAGTCTGAGGGCAAATATAGCTTTCGTGGATGCTGAATTTGGGTCTGGAAAAGTTTCCCTTAATTGGCGAATGATCTTCCGAAGTCTGGTGGAGAACTCACTGACCGCTTCAAGCGGGCGCTGCACACAAGTTGTAAACATACGCTCGAGCGAGATGGGAGAAATTGGAACTGAAAATCTTCGCTTAGGACAAGAGGAAAAATTTTCAAAGTTATCCACTATACGTGGGTTAGTATTAACGTATTCCGCTGCAGATCCACTGAGACGCAATCGCGCCACGCATAAGGTTTGGGTCTCCGTCCAAGCATTAAGATGACTTGTGATTTTCAAATATTCCAAGAAATGACTTACGGAGATTCGTCGGGCCCGCTAAAATTGGGAATAAGATATGCTTGACTATTCGACTATGACTTGACGATTGCCGTGGCGCTTTGTGTGGGTGCACCGGGGGTCGAAGTACTGTCGGTGATGTAATTAACGGTCGGCGTAAACTCCACAAAAGGATTTAGGTGCAATGGATAAGTTGGGAAAAGAGGGAGGTCTGAAGGACACGAGTGAAGAGAATTGTAAGAAGCCATGACAGCAATTGCTTAAACCACAATGACACGAACGTTATAACTTATTATAAGGTGAAAAACCTAAGGTTGTCTGAATCTGTTGCACGAAAAGCATGGTAGCGTGCTTGTAAGTACGATATCGTTCTTACAGCTAAAATAGGTTAATTGAAATTTAGACTGTTAAAATTGCGTTCGGGGGCGATCCATCCGTATTGAATGCAAAATCCATGAAATGTTCGTTCCTCAAACACACCTGACACCAATTAATGTCGTCGGGGACATTAAGGGAGGAAGAACCACTACTTTTTGGTTGGGCGTATTTATTGCTACTTACATCATTGTAACACAGATGCTCGGAGCCCAAAGGTGGTAAGGGACAAAGGGAATAAGGCAGGGAGACGCGGGTCTTGCGATGGCGCAGACCGGCAAGGGAACACAAGCCCCCCCAGTTGGATCCCGCTTGTATTTATACGAAATACGGGGGAACAAAGGGCGAATTGATACCTCGGTGATGACGCACGAGGAGGGATGAGAGCGCGGGTGGACGGCTAGTGTCCCAAGGAGTCCCGTTACTGCTCTCGCTCCACCCCCCCACGACACCATCCCAATCCCCAAGGAATATTTTTTCCAGAGTCAATGAGTAATAAGCCTCTCTCTTATAGCTGGAAGGTGTGAATTGTCTCATCCCCTCTGCTTTACGTGTAAATTACTCTATACTTATCACTCCAGCAATCCCCACTATCCTTCAATTTCACCTTGCACCTGAAACATCTACATTTATTTCCTTTTTCCATCTCTCCCTTTATATTATCTAATTTTTCAGTTCTCAACGTTGTCCTAACATTCCAAGTTCCTATTCCAACACTTCGGCCTTCTTCTGCGTCTTATGTGTTGCTGCTTTCGGTTTTTTGCAAGGGTTTTGTGAGAGGACGACCGCGAAAGTCTTGCTTCTTCCTCTGTCGGGCACGACACACCTCCGATTGGGCCGAATCCCATAGTTGCCAGGACTCATATTCTCTATATTGCCAATCACTATAATCTTGGGAATAATAATTAAGGTGGTTTCCCATTGGCGTCCTCAATAGTATTTTTAAGGTGAAACCATTACTCAATGGCCGTCCCACTGGGATGAAATGCCTTTGCAGCCGCCTCACTCAGGCACAGATACTGCGTGGACTACCTTTCGCCTGGCTCTTAATCTTCAACCTATATGGCATGAGTGACCCTATAGTCTTAACTATAGAAACCATAAAAGGAATTGGTGACCACTGGGCAATAAATGATGTGGAATCACTTCCTTGAGATCACGCGCTTGGCAGTCAACAAGTTCAATCCCAGTAAATTTATATAAGATAACACGGAACCTAGATGTTTCAACGTGGTTGTTAGAAGGGCTATAATAATTTTTTCTCTCCAATGACTCGAACAGGAGATGCAATATATACGCCATGCAAAAATTGCCATTTCTTATTTCTTTGCTTTATCATGTAATGCATAATTTAATCTATCTTCTAAATGTTGACGTTTTATAGTATCTCTGTACTGACTTTTAATAATCAAACCACTTTACTCTTCCACATAAACTTTTTAATTTTTACAACCCAGGTTTCGTTATAGCATAACATCATCAGGTGATGTTATGCTATAACGAAACCTGGGTTGTAAAAATTAAAAAGTTTATGTGGAAAAGTAAAGTGGTTTGATTATTAAAAGTCAGTATGAAGATTTTCCACCAAGTTACGCCAGAAACTGTTTTATTTAAGTATCTCTGTATTTTTGAGTCATCATTATTTCACCTCATGAAAATTGAACTCTTTCAATTTGTCTATCAATTGAATTCCACATTCTCTTCTCATGAGGCTGTGGAATTTCACTACATCAGTTGAATGAGTATTGTACCAAGAGAGTTGCAGTTATGTTTCGAAAGTGTTTCCAACTTTTACTGCCCTTTTTGGGGCTCTAGATATCTGTGTTCATCTCTCACGTTGATCATGTCTTAAAACTTGGTCTTCTGTCATTCATGGTCAATCCCTTCTCCTCACCGCTTTGATCTCTCTACTAACTGGAGTTAATGTGGGCCAGACCTATCGATATCATCTGCATCTGGCACTTTCATAGTTTAAGTTATGTTGGTCCTTTCATATGTAATGCATCCAGAATTCATTTTGTTGCTCTTGATGTCATCAAACCAATGCTACACAATTAGTTATTAATTATTCATCAGTGCCTCTTTATCTCTGATTTTATGAAGAATACATTAATTACAAGAATGATTTTGACAGGTATTATTTCCCGACCATAGTTATGTTGATTCATCCGAACATATACAAAAAGAAAATTCAATACTGAATAAATATTCCATAGTTAAAATACTTACTCATTCATGACTTTTATCCATGCAAGACAGAAACTAACCGTGAAAAGAACTATTCACTATTAGTTATTTATATTTGGTGACTGAAGGGGACATAGTAGTCCAGCGGGTAGAACATACGAATACTGACTGGAGGGTGCAGGATTGACCCACCCATTGGTGCACCCTCTACTTCACCAAGTGTTGTGATTTACACACAGGAAAACACTGAGGGTGTGCGACTTGCGATTGAAGGTGGTCGTTGATTGACTGTTCATGAACTATAAAATGATCTCGGAATACTGAAAATTACTGTTTGGGAAATTTTGATTAAGAATTAGGGAATTACTGGCGTGTTTGCGAACTTCATTCCGAAATTGCTCACGACCGAGCAGAAAGACCTTCGCTTTGCAATCGCTCAGGACAACTTGAAAATTGTGAGTAATAGTGAAAATGTTTATGGCTGGTGATAAATCATGGGTTAATGATTACGATCCCGAAATTAAAGAACAAAGAAGTGGAAGCGTCCAGACGAGCCAGTGCCGAAAAAAGGACGTCAAAGTCGCAGACATTTCAAATCAATGCTAATTTTTTTATTGTGTGGGTGTTGTGCACAAAGACTTTGTTCCAAGAGGTCAGACGATCAACAAAGAATATTACGTTAATTTTCTGAAAAATTTGCTTGATGCCGTGAGAAGAAAACGACCGCATCTCTGGCCAGCAATGACTGGCTTTGCAAAAATAACGCGCCAGCGCATTCATCGAGCCCTGTGCTGCAATTTTTGGCGAAACGCAAGGTTGTACAGCTTCGCCAGCCACCGTACAGTCCCGACAGCGCTCCAGGCGTCTTTCGGATATTCCCTAAATTGAAAATGGCGCTCAAAGGAAAGCGGTTCGACGACATCGAGACGATTCTGAGTAATGCGACGTGCGAGCTGAAGGCCATTCCAAAATCTGCGTTCAGGGACTGCTTTAAGATATAGAAGCACCGCGGGGAGCGTGTGGTTCATTTAAATGGGGAATACTTCGAAGGATGCCACGACCCGGATGACGAGTAATAGCACCAATGCGGAGTTATGAACGCTGGTCGGATAGTTTTCGGAAACACCTCGTATTTTACGGATCTCCTGATGAAATTTTCCTCACAGCAATTCATCGCCAATTTAATTGGAACTTGCAAATTTTTTTCAGGGTCGCAAGGCATTAGCATCATCATTGGGCTCATTTACGTTCCGTGTGTGTTACGGCATGTGTTTGTATAGTCATGGTCAAAGAATGACACCCAAGTCTGGATTCACTGAATGGTCACGCGATGGCTCGTTTAATGACGCGCGCGCATTTCTGGAGAGTCACGCAATTGCATTCTTGGGTAGTGGTCTTGAGGCAGCTGTTCGCTCGGCGCTCACACTTTTGGCGAGGAAGGGAGCGGTTAACTGCAGGACTCCAGTTTGCTCCGGAGCGAATCCCTGCGAAGATACGCGGAATGCGCACTTTCGGAATTGAAATGGGCTAACAATTCCCTCCGCCTCCTTTTCCATCGTCCCAATTCGATTTCACTCACCGTTGTGCGGAGTCTCCCACTCAATAAACCCCCCTAGCCTCCCCCGCCTTCCCCCCAAGGTCCTCCCCTTACTTGCCGACGGGTATTTGATCTCGCCAGTTCGCTTTGAGAGCCGGGACAAGCAAGACGATAGAGCGGATGGGCTCATCGCCATCCCGAAGTTCGTGGAACCCACGATGGCATATCATTCAGCTCCTCTGGAGAAGACAAAGCGGTTGAATTCTCTGGCAACTCTATATAATTGGTGAGTGGCGTTTTAATACAAGCCAACGTGCAAACATGCAGTGGTAGATTAGGCTTCTACATAAACGAATTCAGTGTATCAAGTTTCTAATCGTCAGGTTTCGATTATGTAGATCATAGGGCCACTTTCCAAAAGTGACGGTTACATGTTAGTACGTATGCAGTCAGCCAACAAAAATTACTTTGAAATGTGCATTCTCTTTCTGGTTTCCGTATATACATGCAATGTGCAAAGGGTTGAAGTACGCGATAAATCCGATCTTTAGCTTGGCTCATTTGTCATTGGTTATTGTCCTGGGGGTTATTGTCCTGGGGTTATTGTCCAATAATGATGGTCCCGTAATTGTCATCGCTGGAGATCGGGATACTTCGACGGGTAAAGTACTGGATTCCCACCCAGAGGGTGGGAATCCAGTACTTACAGTGGAGTTTGAATCATAGAGGCGACAGGTATTTTTCAGTAGTGTCTCGATCCCTATGATAGTGCTTTGTTGAGAGCCCTCTACTCGGAGTGCCTTCCACTGTAGTTTGGGATATTAAATTAAGGACCATTTGGTGCCATTCGTAAAGAGTGGACTACTACCGACGTCTGGTTTCTCTTAACCCTTCTTCCTTTATCATCCAACCATGATGGCTTTAATTACCTCTGCTTTCAGCCACCTCCCTTTAAATTACAGTTATTGTACTTTCTGTGCTGCTTGCCTGATGTTACAATAAACAGTTCCACTAGCTGTAGTTTTTACCCTCCTATTTTAATGTTTAGCTTAAACTATTTCTTTCCGGAAAATTGCATAACTTTTGTTTTGTTAATATTGATTCTCATCCAGTATCTATCGCACTGAACCTCCAATGCACTCGACAATGCTTGCAAACCCTTGGATGATTGACCAACTAAAGCTTGGTAATCAGCAAACCTTTCCCTGCCAGATGAGGTCACTCCTAGAGCGAAACATAAGCAGATTCCCTCATTGTTTCATTTTAGGTCTATTGCAGGAAAATCACCTGAAAAAATGTCCACCTGCTGCTGAGGGGAGAAAATATGGATAAATCCTTATAACTTAAGGTTTCTCTGGATCTACTGAGCCAGTTTGCCAAATATTTTCACTCACTTCCCAAGTATTATAAGTATGATAATGAATTATTTATATTTTGTCCTAGCAAGTAGAAATGGTGTACACATTGACACTGTAATAGAGCTGAGAATAAGACTACTATGTATTTTTCACAAAACTTAACTTTGTGACAACTAGTTTCAATGAAGACTTATCCAAGACTTCAATGAAGTCCTTGGGTAGCATTAAGTTGATGCCAGTGTTGAAATTAAATATAAAAAATAAAAGTTTTAGGGGAATTACATCGCATTCTCCTTTCATTCAAACATAGTTCCATGCAATCAAGCCTGATATTGAGTAATACACTAACAAAAAGAGGAGAATGTTAGTCAAGGCAGATGACTGTAGGAATATACTGGGGATGTTGGGTGGATTGGAGGGAGGTAGAATGAATGTGGAATGGAAAGATTTAATGGTAATGAGTGTTGTCAGGTAATCTTTTTTGGCATGGTTGTGAAGTCAATTGACAGTATTTCAGTGTCTTTTCAATAACTTAAAAGTTTTATTTGCCCATGAACTAATATATTATTTAAAAGTTAGTTTTATTATTTATTAATATTAATTAAAATTATGTAATTTTTATTGTGAAATATTTTACCTAATTAAAAGGTCAATCCACAATGTAAACCTACTTGTAAAATATGGCACCAATTTCTGGTAGTGACGAAAGATTTTGAGAGACCCTTTCTTAAATATGTGGTATTTTCCAAATCACCTGAGTTTTTGTAGATGTTTTTGTATTAATAGGTCCAGGAAATTTGTTTTATGGCACCTAAGGTGATTTTACAGATTCAAATTAGCTTTTTTTTTGAGAGTAGTTTAGCCAAGATTGAAAGCATCACACCTTTGAAAAACAATGCAAAAGCAATCAAAGAAGCCCAATTCGTAATTATCCCAATGATGCAGGATTAAAAAGACGTTTCAGGCAGGATGCAGGATTGTTTGACATTTTGTTTATTGAAAGTAATTTTTCAAATTTTATCATTGAATTAACATAATCTCATGATGGAAATTTAGTATAAAATTGTATCTTCTGGGAGATGCGGTAGCCATGGGATTAGATAATTCAGTTTAACTCGGAAAGGCCAGGTCTGATTCCTGGTGACTTTGGAAAATTCCCAGTTTCACCGTAATTCAATCATTTTTAGTGCTCAACATGCAAACCACAGGCAGCCTGAGAAAGTGAACTGCCTCACCTCCAATCCATAATTTTGGCATGATGCCCTAATTTTCCCAACACCTTAGCAACCAGGTGTAAGGAGGTATTGTCAAACCTTTTAATCCCACCTGCCTAGGGCCTTTGTGAGGTGAGCTGCACTCTCATATTTATAAATATCTTTGTGCTGATTATTGGGGTTACTCTTGTTTAATCATTTGGTTAGTTTGATTTTCAAATTGTTTTCAAAATTTGACTTTGTCATGGATTTGAGTGAAACCATAGTACATACTAAGCTGATACTGTCTGGGATATTATTTTCAATAAGGTTATGCAACAACATTAATCAACTCGCAGGTTGGATTTGATATATCTACCTAGTACTAACGAATGATGTCTCAGGCGTGATGTGGTGGAAGCGTAACATATTAAAACCACAGGTATTGCAATTTTCCACTAGATATATCTAGTGGAAAATTGCAATACCTGTGGTTTTAATACCTAGTACTAAGCTGAATTGTGTGACAATCAATAATCAACAGGATAATTATCGGGGCCTGCTCCTTTTCTTGTGCTACTTTGTGGTTTCCCAGGAAGATCTGGTACCTGAAAAATTTCACAGCATGGATGAAGGGCAGAGGGTCTCAAGATGCATCACTCTGAATCAAATCCGGGAACCCAGGGCAGTGAACCAACATACTTGTCCATTGGACAACCACACCCCTTGATTAGTTTTAGTGTAATATATTTTTATACGAGGTAAGTTGAACAAAAATAAAAAAAATTCAGTAGAATCAGAATTAGCTTTAATTCCTCACCTTAATTTAATGGAAGTATTTTTACCCACAGTTATGCGAAGAACGGGATCAATTTCTATTGGAGATAAATCATGAAAGCTAATGAAAATTTAAATTATCTGAATGTGAAAGTGTCATCTTAGTTTTTCTTATTAGTCTTTCATCTTTTCTTTGTATTGACAAATTATTTAAATAAGAATCACCTTTTGTGAAATTAATTATTGCCAAATTTTGCCTAATTCCTTCTTATAAAATGCATTTTATCAAAATGTCAATAGAAACATAAATTAAACCAATAAAGGTTACTCAACTAAGTAAATTTTTAACACTTTCATTTTAGGTGAATCTATCTCAGCATGTCTCTTCATACTTATGTACTAGTTTTGCAAAAAGACACAGATCTTTGCATTTAATTGTGCAATGTTGCAAGAGGATATTGATTTCAATCTCTACAAGAAATAGTTATTTTTGTATTCACACCCAGGTTTTAGCTCTAAATGTTTAATAAACTGGTGCGTGGAATGTTGATGTTAATAATGTGTTCTAAACTTTACATTTTGATGTACTCTATTTGATTCCTGCAGAAGTCTCTAGAGGTATTGAAATTCATGTATCATTCTTTTTTCTCCAGGGGACTCATATGGAATAAGGTTCTGAGGTTCACCTGTATGCATGATATACAAAGTTATCTTCAACCAAAAAGGCCCTTATTCAAAAAATTTAAATTTTCTTTCCATTCCTTCCATGTAATAATATTTGCCATTTCTGTCTTAATTGTAAATAATATCCATATCTTTCTTATAAATGGCAATATTCAGTCAGATTCAACTAGAAATCATAACATCCACATACATTATCATAAATCAGCAATTTCATATAAAACCCCAATGGTAATGGGTGTAACAATTTATTACACAATACCAAACTCATTGAAAATGAGTGATAAATTGTGGTTTTGAATTGAAACTTGGAAAATTCCTTCTGATGTGTTATTTTTCATCAAACAAATTTTTAACTAAAAAAAATTTTTGCTTGTCTTTGCATGCCGGGGTCTTCATCCATGTTGGTTGTATTTTGGTGATGAGTTTTCCTGGCCGTTCTGCCTGTATCTTCAGGTGGAGGTATTTTTTGAAGCTTTCTTGTCCAAGATCAAGAAATATCAGCAAGGATGATGGTTATCCATTAAACTGTGTGGAAAAGTAATATCCAATCAGATTTCATTTGTTACTTACCAGCCTATAAAGTGGACATGAAAGCTTCGAAAAATACCTTCAACCTGAAGATGAAAGTAGGATGGCCAGCAAAACTGTCACCAAAAGACAAGGAACGTGGATGGAGAACCCGAAAATGCAAAGATAAGCAATTGAACATCGTGTAAACCTTAGCATGAAATAATTGTAGTGCATAGTTTTATTACATACTTTAATATGTACTCCTTTTTAAGCATATTTATTTTGCTGAAATGTTTAGTAAATTTATTTGAAGTGATACATACAGCATAGGTATGCTTTGTAGACAATAAAAATATTTGTGCACACATTCCTGTAGTTACTGTATGTGCAATTTCTTTGTCGAATTCTTTTGTTTTTGAGGTAATTAGAAATTTCACCAGATGGTTAGAAAATTTTTCCCCTGAATGATGTTCTTTGGTGATGGAGGCATTCTGGTCTTGATGTTTACCAGTGGTTTTCCTCCTGTGATGTTTATTAGGTTACTCTTGTCAAAGCTGTGATGTTTACTGGGTCTCAGGTTTTCCACAACACAAGTTTAACACTTACAATTTCATCCAAAGGAGCAACTCTTTCCCAGCATTCTGCCTTTTAATTTACTTGTAAGCATTATTTTCCTAAATTAACGGACAGTGGTGCAAAAAGACCTTGTGTGTTGACGCACCCTTAAAAAATTATTTCTATTTCCATTCAATATGCCCCGTGATAATTCCCACTTTCTTGAAATTATTTCCAAAAAAACTTCTATCTCCCCTAATGGTGCAAACTTATTATTTTAATTTTATTCCAATTTGATTTTTTCCATTTCTATACCATTTCATAAGATTCTGATACATGCTTATCCACTGGCATCAGCAACTGTTTTAAGTGATGACATAACACAATTTATAAGGGCTACTTTCCTCCATTAAAGGATTTTTTGCAAGGCAGATGTTAGGATTGATAACTGGCAAGACATTTCCTTGTAACCCTCACTGTTTTCCCACTTCTCCTGCCTTGAGAGTTGGGAACACCCCAAACCCAACACATTCCTTTACTTTCATTCTGTCCTTCTTCTCACATCAATCTATTTCATACCTTGGTTCATATTTCATGTGGTTGTGTGATGTGGTCCTTGGAGCTCCTTAAGAAAAAAATATAATCCATCAAGAAGTCTGTAAAAACATGTTGAACTTATTCGTCCAGGCGATTTTCCATTAAATAAACATTTGATCCAGTGAAATATACATTGTTCCATGGTCAGTTGCACCTCCTCTCTTTTGTTGAAAGGAAAGAGATTCCATTGATACTTCAACTTAATCTTATAATTTCCACATTCATATAACAATATTTTAAAAAAATTTGAAATCGTTGAAATATGAATGCATTGAAAAAATTCATTTGAACCCCATGCACAAACATTTTAATTCATATTAGATTCAAATTTCATGAAAGGTATTTCAGAGTGATTATCTGAAGTTACTAATTTCAGAAAGCCATGCTTAATCATTGTTTATCAAAGCTATATTAATTTAAATGTTTTACCCATTAGGTTTAGGCAAATGAATAAAATTTTGAAGCAGAGTGAAGTAACAGCAGTTTTTGATCAAATAATTTCCAATAAATTATCATGAATGAACTACATCAGTTTAACTAAGATACCAATTGTATGAAATTCATTTTCATTATAATTTGATAGCTCTGATACTTCAATGTGGTTGTATGTATTGATTTCAAGTGAGAGTTTTCATTTCATTTTTAAAGGGGAACCAAATTTAATCTTAAACCAATAAATATTTTTTTTGCCCCATTGTTTTTTGCCCAAAATTGTTTTCCCTCTGGTATTCATTTGGATGCTTGTTCTAGGTGAGAAGAGGAGCATTCAAAGGAATCAAGGTTGATCAGCAAGCTTTCTCTCTGAAGGAAATCTGGAATGAAGGCGTATGTTTCCTTGATGGTGCAAATTGCACAGTGCCGTCAGCATCTAAAGAAGTCCCACTTCATGTGGGTGTCTGCCTCAAATGAGGCCTCCGAGTAGACTGGAACTCCTCCACTAACTTTGTGAATAGTGGCTGTAAGGGTATTTCAGCATAATGTTTTGGTTAAAAACGGGTGTCTAGGATACTGATGCAATATCTAATACAAATGTCTCGGCAAATGTATTTATGAGTAATAAAGATGAAAAAATACAAATGAATGTTGTCTAATTTTTAAATCTTTCTTTGTTTAACTTTTTAATGACTA
Source organism: Hetaerina titia (assembly GCA_037158775.1). Taxonomy (NCBI): domain Eukaryota; kingdom Metazoa; phylum Arthropoda; class Insecta; order Odonata; family Calopterygidae; genus Hetaerina; species Hetaerina titia. Next base: position 121,408,668 of record CM073768.1, read on the forward strand.
ATTTTGCCTTTATACCTTACTTAAACATTAAAAAAAGAAATAAAGGCATTCATCTAAATAAAGAAAAATCAATCAAATCAACATTTTACTAAGTCTTAACCTGAGAAAAATAATGGCAGTCTGAATATTATTACACCCTCTGCCATAGATTCGGCAAGTGGGGTTATTCAATTCGTTATGAATTAAAAAAGAATTAAAAGTAGATAGTTTACTGGAATGTCGGCATTTCCTGCAAATAAATACTGAAAACAAATTGTTATCGAATTGTTTAAAAGCATAAAAAAAGTGAAAGCCTATATTTCAATTGAGCATCAGCATGAAATAGTTTAATAGCTTCACTATATGTAAAATATGAAAATATACCTTAATCCGTACGTTGGTACCTAAAAATGTTGCCAATTATATAAACATATGAGCTACGTTTGGTCGCACCGGGTGAAACGTGACGTCACGCGTCGAAATGACCGGTCCAATAATAATTAGATGCAAAAAAGAATGGTATGGAATGTTTCCCAAGAGTCGGCTCACGCTTGAATGAAAAAAAGAGTCGCTCCAACGACGGGCAACCTCTCACGAGCCGTCGCGGTGTACCGTGAGGCCCAAGGTGAGGTGCCAAGCCTCCCCGAGAAAAAATATCTACAAGTCCCGAGACCACCCTGCGAAAAATATTCTAAGTCCAGAGCCCCTCGACAGGCGAGAGAGGTGATAGGGCAGGCAGATGCCTCAGATTCGTCAGGCGAGAGAGCCTCGCTGATTTTGAGCAGAAATCGACGAAGTCCGCAGTTTTGCAGGACAAATAATAGTTCTGAACCTCAATTTCACAAGTAACCCGGTAGCCCGGGGGATAAGAGGAGGATTCAGGAGACGAGACTATAGCGAATGTTACTTCGAATCACTTTTTCTGCCGAAATTTTTTTTTTTGCAAAATATTTTCGATTCGCCAATATGCACAAAACTATCACCAGAGATTTTCACGGTAGGCTCAGGATGCCGTGGGAGACCAGGAAAACAATTAAATATTAAATATTTTTGTGAGGAGGCGTGCCATTTTTTCCGGCCGGGCGGCGGGGCGCCGGAAAAAATGGCACGCCTCCTCACAAAAATATTTAATATTTAACTGTTTTCCTGGTCTCCCGCGGCATCCTGAACCTACCGTGAAAATCTCTGGTGACACTTTACTGCAAATTAATGGACAAAAAATTAATTAACGCATTGGTTGAGAATCCAGCCAACAGATGGCGCATGCCTTCACTAGCTGACACCATCTGAAATACCAGCACATCCTAATACATACTTTTCCCACTGGAGACACCGACATGTAATTTCGAAATTCAATTTTTACATGGCAGTACAAAATGCATTGTTTATTTCGTATTGGCTTCATGGGATTTTACGAACCTGGAGCACGATTAATATGAAATGTGACGCTCCCTTCCGTTTGTATTTAAATAATGCTCATATTATAACTGTGGCAGCAACAGTAACCAGTTGCAATAATCTCCTAGTTCATATTCAGTAATTTTTCATTTCTATTAATTCAACCATTTGTGAAGCACTGATGAGTTATGTTTAATCCAAAAAACTTTAATATTAGTTCATAATAGCATTCTCCAATGAATCCTCAAGATCTTCATCTCCACACGGTTTCAACGGTGCAGTAGATCAATTCTATCCACTGTACTGGTTGCAACTTTCACGTTTTTTTTACTGCACTCATAGTAGGTAATATTTTAATTATACTTCAGAATCATTAGTGGAAGAATATATTCAAAACCTATATTGATTAAGAAATAATAGAATACAAGAGTTCCATCTAAATAATGTTTAATTTCTTGTCAAACAATGCAACAAAGAGAACTTGTTTCTTCAGACCCCTTGGGTTTGACAACCCATGTCCCTGATATTTCAGGGTTAATATTACCACATCTCCAATTTTAGTTTATTTGGCTTTCTCGCAAATTCAAATCAAGTACCTGGTAACTTTACAAACTACTATCAATAAGTCACTTGGTACATCCTATTCTTAAATTATTTATGTTTATCTATCAATGGGATTCATATTAAAATCCTAATCAAACTTTACTTGCTTAGTTGGACTGGCATAAGAAATTTAGATTATACTTAATTTGCCAACTGCTGATTATTAGCCCACGAACTAGGAAGTACTATGAATCATGGGAGGGGATTGCTGGGGATAAATGGGCAGGGAGTGTGGATGCAGACCTTTATGATTATTAAGGTATGCTGATAGTTGTAATAAATGGGAGAATAAAAGGCAAGGAAGGGGTAGTAATAGCATAAGCATATTAGAATGGAATAAGGTGATACGAATAAATTGAAGGCAGGTCTATTGTGTTAGATGTTGGGTTAATTAGGTGGTTGAAGCAATCACATTGTTGCTCCAGGATTTGGTAGCTGGTTTTCATCATAAACCTACCTTTGGCGGTAGATCAATATTATAATTATTTCTAGGCCTTATGTTAAATTTTAGAAAAATGTAGCAATCCAATGAAAATAAGAAAGGAATTTAAAATATTATGTAGTAGGTTTGATTTGTATGGAATCTGGCATCAAAACAAGGATTATAAATAGCGTAACTATTGATCAAAACTCTACGAACAGTGATTTATTGGACAAGCTTCAGCTGCCAATTACAGAACTAAATAATGTTCTTCTAATGGAAGGATTTTAATTGAAACTTTATGGGAATTTTTCTGGGAAGCTTTTTGCCAAAAATAAAAAGTGACTCCAAGTAGGGGGGTAGAGTGACATTGATTGAAGCTCTTTGGGTCTTAAAGGACCATTTTGTAGGGCCACTGAATAACGGATTCCTCATTATGCTTACTTTACTGCTATAAACTGATTGACAATTGTTTACTGTTTTCTCCATCTTGAATAATTTAACACATTAAATAAAACCTTAATTTAATCAAGTGATATTCATATTTTTAACCACAGGCATCCTACCTTTCTGTTCATTTGGTCTATCAGTTGCAGCAGGTTTGTAGCAGTTAAAAAAGAATGGCTGCCTGTTATATATTTTTCAAACATTTCATTACACCACCACTAGATAGGAAAAGTCTTTATTTACATGCTTAATGTTAAAAATTGCATTACATCAAATGGGGATAAATCTATTAATTATAGAAACAAATAATAATCAACCCACATCATGAAGAAAGACTAAATATACGATGGTGGGCACAACAGTGATATAAACCACAAAATCACATTAATCAACCCAAAGGTCTGTTTGGTTAGTGATTGGAGAGTTCACTCAATACCAAGCCCATTGGGGTGTTAAATTCACACATCAGGGAAGGGGGGGTCAGTGCCTTTCCCAGGGTCTGTTATGGTTTCCCAGGAAGATCTGGTACCCAGAAAAAAACAGCTTGGGTGGAGCTCAGGGTGCCTTGGAGGGATAACTTCAAATCCAACCCAGTTCTCCAGTCGGCAATCCAGCATCATTCCTGGACTATCGCGTCTCCCAATGATGCTCATTTGATTTCTTCTTTTACCATCATAGCAGGGCAAATTTTTAACACTTATCAGAAATGTTGGTAGCGATTAGTTTTTAAACTGACAATTTCTGTGAACAATACATTTTATGATTAGAACAATCTTTAGCAAAATAAATGTGCATAATTGAAAACTATTTCATTCAAAATTTTTCATAGACCGTTATGGACTGATTGATTACATGTGTGATTTACCAGTTAAACAGATCTCCCTGGGAAACCAGAGCTGGCTCAGGGAATGGGACTAGCTCCATCTTATTATCCTGTTGTATGATTTTCACACATGGTACACCTGATATTTATTAATTTAAGGAGACCTCTCTTATCAAACCAGGCTACAAGTAGAATTTCATTGTTTATATTTCAGATCAATGGGGCAGTATCTCATACAGAAAGTAGAATTTATTGAGTCTTGACAGGAAAGAAAATTTTCAACCCCCGACAGGTCAAACCCATCTTCATTTCAATTCATTGTAGTCCAGTAAAAACAAGGAGAGATTCTCAAATGTATATTAAAAAATTGTAATAATTTTGAATACACATTTGAGATTCTCTACTTGTTCATACTTGGGACCAATTGAGTTGCACATGGCACTAAGATTAACAGATGAAACTTCGCATAGCCAAAATTACCATATTCACCAATCATCAGGTAGCAAACAACCACCAATTCAATGACATTTATATGCTTCTGGAGATATCACATAGAGGAAGTAACCCAAGGTTCACATGAAATAAATTATGATATCCATTCGCTGAAGCTTGTATCGCTGAAAAATAGGGAGGGTATCACTAAAAATTCCTGAATCTTGGTTTATCTCATGTTCTAGTCGGCCCCGAAAAATTATACTTAACTTTAATTGTAACTTATGACCTTTCATGAAATGTATGTTCTCAAGGATTAAAAGATTTAATTGAGTACTTTCTATAGTGGGTATAAAGTTATAAACAATCAGTATATATTTGCATTTATTTGATCAATAGTGAGACCTGATGCTTTCAAAAAATCACCATTGCCACGAATACTACCCACATGCGATCGCTACTATTGCTTGCTTTACCACTGATATAATGCTACACTAAGGATTCAGAACCAGCTGTAGGACAAGTCATAACCATGACATCACTATTACAAAGCTACAACAGCAATGAATTTCAAAATAACACCATGTTGAAGTTTTTCTCGGATCGCAAATAATTTTTTTAATTATTACAAATATTCCCTTACCCATGTAGGTCAACCCTTTACTTTTTCATTGAAATTTTTATTCAAAGGCCTAAATAGTGGAAATTTAAAAGTGCTCAGGTGAACAAGGATGTCCAGTGAAATTATTTTCACGATTCCCAACGAGGATATTAGAAATCTAACGTCAAAACCTTTCTGTGTCATAGAGTTGTGAAAATGTATCATGGTGATATTCCTTGCAGTAATCCAATTGATGTGACACCAATCAGTATCAGTCCACAGTCTATCACCAATGTTACCTTGATGAATTTTGGTGATGAAGGGCTTATGGAGGAGAGGAAATGCAAGAGAATGGAGAAATATAACCAATGATAGATAAAGTGCCCTGCCATCTGCATCTCATTTGGTCCCTCCATAGTCCTGTGACACGTCTTCCACCTTCCCCTCTGCCTTTTCCATTCAGCCTTATACCATAATAACTTAGGTCATCCCCTTCAGTTCCTGAGCTATTCAAATAAGACAACACTTAAGGGCTAAAACATTTAAGAACACTTTTGGAATTTATATCCAAGACAAGCATTATTGGAAGTAACAAAGAACTTTTCTCTCCTAGAAGTGACAGAAAATTTGCAATTGGGATGAGTTTTATTGAATATTTTAAGCTATTAATAAATGACAAAGAAAACCTTTGTTTCAATCCACCACTTTATTTCAGGTACGACTAGTTTCGACGATACGGCGTCATCCTCGGGTACAAAGTTTAGAGACAACCATTGTATACCTGTATATACTCTCTTCAAGAAGGATGGGGAGTTGTGGGAAGAGGGGGCGGGGAAGGGAGTAGGATTGAGGATGACGCTGTAGCGTCGAAACTAGTCTTACCTGAAATCAAGTGGTGGATTGAAACAAAGTTTTTCTTTGTCATTTATTAAAATGAACTTCCACAAATTTGAAGCTGAAACTATGGATTTTAAGTTATCATATTATTCAAACCATGATGGTGATTGAAATCCAAATCGCTTAAAAACCATTATTTTTAGTGCATTTCAGCTGGCAATCTCTCATAAAACCCTTCAAAGCCCCATTTGGAGGTCACAATCCATTATTATTTATAACCATGAGAACCTGAGTATTAAGGTCTATAGAAACAACTAATTTGTATCTCAATGATCCCTTTGGGTAAGTAAGATTGAAAAATTTTCTTTACTCGGATAAAGTATAATAATTTTCACTCCAGGTAAGTCTGTATAAATGTCAGTTTGAGTGAAGTTTGTAAATAACAGTGCTATTTCAAAAGAAGCAAGCTATCATCAATCATTGCTTTTAGTACAGACATGAGAAATCCAGGAAATATCACTTGAAAGACAAAACATCTTGTACCTTGCAGATTTTCTTTCGTTGAGATTCTGTAGCAGGTGAATTGACTTTCATGAACAATTTGACTGAGCAAGACAAGGTAATGAAAAATGAGCAAGTACAGAGAAAAAAGCAAACATTTCAAAGAAGGATGTGGAGAGAGGGGGCTGGAACTGATACAGAGGTAATAAAATAGGTAAGAGAAGGGTTTAGGGTGTTAAAGGCAGTATCAAATGGTTAGGCAATGACTGGGAAATGATGAATTAGTCATCCTGTGTTTTCCACTGCTTTGGTCTACCTGGTCTGAGGGCAGTTTTGCAATTTATCCAAAGAATTTAATAATAAAAAACATCCCAGGAAGCATTTGCCAGGTTAAAGGTAACTGCAGTAAGTTTTATTTTGTCCATTCATAAACAACTCTACTGTCACTTGCAATAACACAATTGGGACATTGAGAAAACAAGCAATTCTCTTTGTTGGCGATTGCATAACATGTGCAGACTGGCCTTTCTCAACATTTAATTTGGAGAAGCAAAATTAATGGCCATTGAGAGTTGATTCTAACTTGAACTCATCATAGAAGCCACAGAAATCATATAAATAAGCTAAGAGCTTCAACTGAGGATGCCCACCAACTCATGGCAGTGAAAATTGAAATGGCCAAAACCTAGAAAAACCAGACTATCTTCACATTATCACTATGGATCCATAAAGGCCATACAATTAAAATATACTTAAAATATTTTAACCTCTTTCTAAAAATAATTCACCCTAACCAACTTCTTTTTTCCTTCGAAAAAGTGCCCCAACCATTCTTGAACTTGCTGTTGAAGATACACCCTAACCACAATCACTCAATCAACATAAGTTTCCTTGTACTTTTTAAAATAAATGAAAAGACAAAGACAGTACCACACCTTTGTTCTAATTTAAATTTATGCCACTTTTCAAAGAAAATTTCAATTCACAGAGCACATGAGTTGACTTGCATCTAACCAATTAAAGGGAAATGTGAGACTGATTTGGAACAGTTTTTCGTCAATTGAAAGATTGATTTGAGAAAGAAAAAGAAAATGAAATCAAAATTTGAATAATAAAATGAAATGCTTTCAATTTATTGATGAATAACAAAGAAATCCTGCTCCAAATAAGTATGATTTCTGGAATAGTCATTTTTGGCTTGAGACATACCACTAACTATATATAAAGCTCACTACTACTTGTTGGAAGCACTGCGAAGATCTTGAAGTCTAATATCTCCAAATTTTCACATAAGTGATAAAATATATAAATATTTAAAATAGCTTATGTCAATACTTGCAGTGTGAATCTTGCTCTCTTTCCTATCCCCTCTTCTGCCTCAGCAGACCTCATGTGATTGTGGTCGAGCACACATCAGATCATGGCTTCTTTCTGTTGAGAGTTTAAAAATTGTGAGATCAAAGTTAGGCTGATGATGAATAGGAGATATTGCAGACATCAAAAACATATCCTTCCTAAGTGGAGTCCATTCTAGGAATGGGGTAAGAGTTGAGGTCCATTAATCATTTCTGGATAAGAAGTACAACATTGAGAGGGGTGGCATCATGGGAGAGCTTGTGATTAAAAAAGTATCATTCAACCACACAAGTTTGGACGTCAAAGGATGAGGAAAAAAATCAACAATAAACTATGGAACTAAGAACATTTGGTTACAAAATCTCCCTATTTGTGGATCTGTGTGGTTGAAATATTATTACTTCTACTTTTTCTGCACGTCTTGGCTGCATGGCTTTTCAGCACAATAAAACTTAAATTTTAGAAACAACTACATGCTGATTATAGTTCCAGTAACACTATTTTCAATTGCTATGAAATGCAAAATTATGAAAATTCATTACATTTTTATTTACTCACAGTATTATTTGTTCATTAAAATTATTTCCAAAAAATCTTTCCCAAGATGGCAACAAAATAATTACAAGTGCAATGAAGTACTGTACATCTCCCAGATTTATTTGGTGGGAATCTATATTTGTCCAGTCTTCTTCTAAAACGATTAAGCACCTATGCTGAAGACATACTGGAAGAATATCAGTGTGGCTTTAGAGCTGGTAGAAATACCATTGACCAGATATTCTCAGTAAGACAAACAATGGATAAATGCTATGAATGTAATGTTGATTTGCATATACTCTTCATTGACTTGAAACAAGCCTTCGACAGCGTGAACAGGAAAGAGATGATATGTGTGTTGAGAGATTATGATATTCCAAGGAAACTGATTAGACTGGTTCAATAGACATTGCATGAATCACAATGTAAAGCCTTTATTAGGGGTAGAGCAAGTAGAGCATTTAAGATGACCTCGGGGGTAAGACAAGGAGATGCTCTCTCAGCCACGTTATTCAACCTGGCCCTACATAATGCAATGAAAGAATTGAAACTAAGAGGGACCATAGTGCATAAACTCCAACTAGAATTCGCACTTTCAGATGATATAGCACTAATTGCACAAAATGTGAATGACCTAAAAGAAATGTTTAACATTTTAGAAAACACTGGTAAAAAAGTGGGGCTGAAGGTTAGTGAAGAGAAGACCAAATACTTGAAAATGTCAGCTCATCAGAACAAGCGGCACCTACAAAACATAATAATTGGTAATTATGAGTTTGAGGGTGTCAAGGAATTTACCTATCTAGGAGTAAGACTTAACAATGAAAATAAGATATCCACTGAGTAATGAATAATAAGATATACCAAAGGGTAATGGAAGGTAACATGGAGGAAGAAGGCATACTTTGCAAATGTAACAATCCTCCAATCAATGTTACTATCAAGGAACAAAAATTAACATCTATAAAACGCTTATTATACCCGTGGTAACTTAGGGAGCTGAAACATGGACATTAACAAGTCAGGATGAGGAAACACTTAGAGAATTCGAAAGAAAAATGTTAAGGAGAATCTATGGCCCAATTAGAGAAGGGGAGAGATGGAGAATTAGAATGAACATGGAGATAAATGAATTACTAGAAGGGAAGGACATAGTTAGATTTGCCAAGTCACTGCGGCTGGCGTGGTTGGGGCATGTAGAAAGGATGGAAAATGAAAGAAGGCCCAAACTGATACTTAATAGCAAGATGGAAGGAGTCAGAAAAAGAGGTAGACCAGGGAAGAGATGGCTACAGGATGTGGAGGATGACTTGAAGGCAATGGGAGTTACAAGATGGAAGGAAAAAGCAAGAATAAGAACTGTATGGAGGCGTATCATAGAGGAAGCCAAGGCCCACACGCGGCTGTAGAGCTGCAGATGTTGATGATGATGATAAACTATATTTGTATTCCTGTGGTAGTACGTACATTTGTTCACAAGTACCCATAATGTGGGCATAATGTTAAAATACTTTGTACATGTTAATAAAAGGATGGTGGAATGGTACACACCATGGCACAAGCTATCACTTAATACATACATTTGGGCTGACAAATTTCTGGTGAAAAAGAAGCTGCATTACTGCTGATAGGCACACTGGATGTGATACATGTCAGAACAGATAGAAATATTTGAAATACTTCATTTGAAACCTCAGTGATCATTTGAAGAAAAGCAAACCTAAGGATCACAGATTAGGTTCGTCTCCATGATCAATATTCAGGTAGAAATTCATGTATCTTCTCACTTGTGCTTAAATAATTAATCTACGACATCACTCTGGGAATGGAGGAGGGAGAGAATACCATTGTCAGCATTAGTCTACTTTAAGGGAAACATGCCAAGGAGTCTCAAAATTTAATGCTTCAGTTGATGGATGGACTATGACATTATAGAATATGCTAATCAAATAGGGCTCAGTATATCTTAGAAAAGTTATGCCACCACTGTGATTCGAACCCAGGCCTTCAGCATGAGAACCCAATACATCAGGTGCCGCACCAACCTGATCTTCATTGAAGTCATGTCATTTACCTAGTAACTAAGAATGCAAAAAAATTATAAAAAATTGATATTATGTAATGATTGTTAAAAGTTAGAAATTTTTTACCAGGTCATGAATTTTACATGGCATGACTTTTAAATGACATATAACTTGACAATGAGTAATTTTGTTTACTTAGAACGAATGTTAACTTAAGTACATGAAAAGAGATAAGAATGAGCAACTCATCCTCCTGAATCTTTTCTTGCTAAGTAACTGCTCCGAACATTTGATATAAGTGTTAAATCAATATTCATAACAGAATGATGCGACGTGGTTGTCTAGAAAACTGAAATTTTACATACTGTGAAGTGGTCCCCGGAATGAAATCCTGGTCGATGTATCGGAGAAATCTGAAATTAAAATAGGAATATTATGTGGTATTCATAGATTAAGGAAAACCAAATTAAAGGACAGAGATATGATTTGAATGTTACCATTCGCTGGATTCTAGGGTTTCATGTGTGCTAAGAGAGCTCATCGCGATTTGTACAATCATGGTCATCTTCCAAAAAATCCCTTCGGCTCGATTGCTAAGATATAAATCGACGGCGAGAGTTGGTGAAACTCATTCAAGCCCACCTGGAATACGCGGAGCAGGGTCCAGTTATTCCATTAACCCACTGGAGCGGATCAATCTTCCCTCACTCCGACATTCACTCCTTGTCCTCCCTCCGCAGCCACGAACGGAATGCTTCAAGAAAGCTCCACTCACGCCCCGGTCATGAGAAGGAAGGCTGCCATGAACAATAGAAAGCAATGTAGGGAAGGAGAACCTGGATGATGCGAACCGGGGAGTGGCGGATAGTGAACAAGTGTAATGGGAGACTATTACGCCCACCTGGGACATGAGGAGGGGATGAGAGGGAGGAGGGTTACGACAAGGGAGGGGGGAAAAGAATGTAAGAGGGGAAAAAATCGTCCACTCTAGATGACTGGCCCGATGAGTGCGTTGGAATGGTGCAATGAGTGAAGGAGAAGGGGGTGGGGGATAAGTTTGTTGGGGTGGAGGTCCCTTCACGTTGACCTATCCGATGCTTTCGCTCGTGGGAGTGGAAATAAGTGGAGGAGTAGGAGTGATTTCAATGAGCGCGGGCGCATTCGACCATGGCAAACACAGCGACTGAGTGGGGTTCAGGCCTAGTCCCAACTTAGTAGGCTCCTCTTCCAAACGGAGTGAGTTGGGGCTGCTCTACTCAAATTTGACACAAGGCTCTTTGGGGGACGGTGCTGTGGGCCATTTAATTAACTCCTTGTGGTTTACAAAGGTGGGGTGGCCCGTGCCTAGAGTATTTCCTACGAAGTGAGCTTTTACAGACAGGTGAGAAGACAGGAAGGATTTTTATCTCCTTTTCGAAGGTAGTCTTAGAGAAGAAGGCAAAGGTTCCCTTTGTTTTGGTCGCTCAAACGAAGAAAGTTTCGAATTCGAATGAGGTTTTTTCCACTCTCAGTAGGAAGTACAAGAGATCTCGGTAAATGAGTGCGAATACTTAGGCGACTCTCAACACGGCCCAATGTTCACGTACGAAAATATCGCCCAGAATTCCCCACGAACTGGTAAACCTTTCAAAAGAGTTTATAAACCTGTGTTTCATTTAATTTAAAAAATATCATTCTAAGTGGCGTATTTGTGTTACTAGCCCCATGGTTCCACGGTAGGAACAATTATGTCAATTAAATTGGAGAGATTAAGTTCAGAAGAAATATATGTAAAATGTAATTTTTCTCACCAACGATAAGGGATCAGAATAAATTGGTTTCCGGACCGCTGAAGGAGCGAAAATGTTTTCGGTGAAGGGTAGTCTGGTGTGTAATCACCCACCGCCACAAATCCTAGTAATGGCTGGAAGGGTCCTAATAAAACGAAAAGTAAAATTTAATTTCAGAAAAAAATTAATTCAAATCAGCTGTACATGATAGCAGTGAAAAGCGCTCCCATCAAACTTATATTTGCTTTTTTATTTTTCTTTGGATAAAATCGATAAAATGATTATTGCGCCGGGAGAAAAATACATGTACATGTATAACCTTGAATAATATTAAAATTGGTCAATTTCGGGTGCAATGAAACACATGGGAACAAGCTCACCTACTCGGGTGTAAGAGTAAAAACTGATCTTTCTTCTCCACCTTCTCCGTCCCATTTTCAGTATTGACCTCCCGGAGTAAACGTTACCTTTCGAGAAACTTAAGATTATGAGTAAACTATGCTATAACAGAGGTTACAATGATGGTTGAAGCCGACAGGTAACGGCTCATTTGGAAACTAAGTGAAACTAGGCGGAGGAAAGTTATTACATGGCATACAATTGGAAAGATTATGCGTAGATTTGGAATATTGTCCGTACAGGTGGTCTAAGGACTAAGGAATACAAACGCGAGATACAAACTAGCATGAAGAGGAGAATGAATAAAACTTAAAATTAACAGATATGGGAAAGACTCATAGGCGAGTTGCGTCCTTATGGAGTGTATATGTGTGCTTACAGTTTACATTGTAATGTCAGATAGCAGAGCATTTCCAGTTTTGCCGAGTCGCGAACGAATATTCGCAACTCGGCAAATCCGTGAGTTCGCGACCTGTGAGCGGATGAAGTCCGCGGCGGACGGAAGACGATGAGCGACACGCACCTCGGCCATCCGCGTGCACCGGCTAAACATTGACAAGCGCCGGATGGAGATTTTTGTATTGTTTCGAGGTGTGCCATATCGTCTTCCGTACTGCAAAAATTGGGCAGGCAAAGAGAAATTTGGGCCGTACGATCCCCGTGAATAGCCGGTCCGTATGATTGATCGGCGAGGTCGCCGACGCAAGTTTCCCTCTCTGTCCCATTTAAGAATTGACCTCCCGAAGAAAGCATCACCTTTCGCGCTATCCCAAATAGACTGGACGACCTTAAGGCGCAAGAAGACAAGCGAGTGTTGGTCAGGGTATCGCGAGCAGACAACTCTTGGCTTTGTTCGTCGGTGATCCTCTCGTTCCAATTTTGTTTTTTTTGAGAAGTTCCCTGAAACTCCCTTTTCGCTTTCTCGCACGATTTTCAAGCGTGCAAATCAAACAGCGGGAATATTTTTTGGTTTTGTTAAGGTAAGGTCAGCCGACAGCTAAGGTCATTTGCGCCATTAGGGATGGGTGGACAAGGAATGGTGGAGAGAAACCCGGCGTCGGCATCAGCCTACTCTTGTCGAAAGGCGTCCACAGTTTAACGTCCCATCCGACGAACGTCGTACTCACTCAAAGTGCTCTCCATAAAGCACCTCAAGTAGGGATCGGGATACCACCGCAAAATATTTGTTGTCTCTAGGATTTGAACCCGAGCCTTCGCGGTGGACTGTACGTTAGCCTCCGCACCATCCGATCCCCGGGGAATATTGTTTCCAATACAGTACAATAAGTAATTAGCCTCTCTCTTATAGCTGGAAGGTGTGAATTGTCTTATCCCCTCAGCTTTACGTGTAAATTATACTTATCACTCCAGCAATCCCCACTATCCTTCAATCTCATCTTGCATAGACCTGAAACATCTACATTTATTTCCTTTTTCCATCTCTCCCTTTATATTCTCTAATTTTCAAGTTCTCAACATTGTCCTAACATTCCAAGTTCCTATTTTAACGATTCGGTCTTCTTCTGCATCTTATTTGCTGCTGCTTTTGGTTTTTTTGCAAGGGTTTTGTGAGATGACGACCACGAAAGTCTTGCTTCTTCCTCTGTCCGGCAGGACACACGTCCGATTGGGCCGAATCCCCTAGTTGCCAGGACTCATATTCTCTATATTGCCAATCACTATAATCTTGGGAATAATAATTAAGGTGGTTTCCCATTGGCATCCTTAATAGTATTTTTAAGGTGAAACCATTACTCAATGGCCATCCCACTGGGATGAAATGCCTTTGCAGCCGCCTCACTCAGGTACAGACACTGCGTGGACTACCTTTCGCCTGGCTCCTAATCTTCAACCAATATGGCATGAGTGACCCTATAGTCTTAACTATAGAAACCATAAAAGGAATTGGTGACCACTGGGCAATAAATGATGTGGAATCACTTCCTTGAGATCACGCGCTTGGCAGTCAACAAGTTCAATCCCAGTAAATTTATATAAGATAACACGGAACCTAGATGTTTCAACGTGGTTGTTAGAATGGGTGTAATGTCGTAACGTCTGTCTACCTGACTAACCTACCAGCCTGTAACGTCAAAGGCTATGCCACGCCAAGATGAAAAATATCAGGAATGATAGTTCTAGCGACAGAATGAGATCACTTATGATTATAGGATATCTAGGGCAAATTCCAAGAATAAATTTTTGAAAGCGTTAGGGAAATTCAAAAGGACATGGTTAGCGGAAATTTGAAAGAGAATCCAAAAGCAATTTGGTCAGATATCAGAGAAGTTCAGTGAGGTTTACTTGTTATTGCAATTCTATGCCAGTATTTTTATCTGGCCTAAAGTATATTAAATGCTTTGGTCGCAATATAAAATGATTTCATATTGCTGTATTTTTATGCTACTTATTATACTTTTATGCTATTAGGGGACAGACTATGTAAAATCAGCTTGAATGGAAAATTCCGTAACATCAGCCCTATATCAGCCCTTTCCCCTACGGAAGATAAAACAGAAGAAGAAAAGCAGGAATTTTATGATAAACTGGAAAGAGAATGCCAAAAAATACCAAAATATCAAACAGTTATCATTCTTGGAGATTTTGATGCAAAAATCGGAAAGGAAGACTTCTTAAACTCTGTAGCAGGAAAGTACTCACTGCATGATGTGACAAGTGAAAATGGAAGGCTTCTCTGCCAGCTTGCTCTGTCGCTCAACATGATCATAAAGAGCACATGCTTTGAACATAAAAATATTCATAAAGGTACCGGGAAAATGCCTGGGACAGGAATTGTGAATCAAATAGATCATGTGCTGGTATCCAGGAGACACTCATCTTCTATATTAGACATAAAGTTTGCACGAGGACCAAATTGTGACTCTGATCACTATCTAGGGAAAGTAAATTTTAGAGAACGACTGGCCCTCTTGGATAAGATCAATAGGTCAAGAGGGGTTGAATGGAATAGTAAAATTTTAGGAGATCCTGTGCAAGCTTTGAGGTACAAAGATGAAATAAGTAGAAAGTTAACTACGACTGGGGAAGAACTGACAGAGCAATATTCTGTGGAAGATCAATGGATAAAAATTAAACAATCTGTTTTATCAACTGCAAAGGACATAATAGGTAAAGCAAAAATAAAAAGGAATGCAGATTTGTTTGATAATGGGTGCAAACTTGCAATAGAGGAAAAGAATAAGAATAGATACAATATGTTACAAAGGGAGACTAGATTAACAAGAGAGAAGTATAGGCAGAGCAGGAAAGATGCTGATAAATTACTGAAAAGAAAGAAAAAGGAGTACTTAAAAAATCAGTTGAAGGCTGTAGAAGAGCTCAATAATGCTAAAGAAAGCAAAAAGTTCTACCAAGCAGTAAAATACATGACTAAAGGTTATCAACCAAAAGCGCACTCCTGTAGAAATAAAAATGGTCAAGTCATTGGGGAGGAAAATGAGATACTAGAAAGATGGGCTGAATATTTTAATGACCTGTACCATAAGGAATTAACTACAGGGGTTGAAGAGCATGAACAAAGTCACACAGAAGAACAACATTCCAACAATAGAAGAGGTAATTGAAAGTATTGAAAGACAGAGGAATGATGCAGCACCAGGAGACGATGGTATAACATCTGAATTGATTAAAAATGGAGGTCAAGATTTAAATAGAATTTTACATCATCTAATTTGTAGTATTTGGAAGTTGGAAGAGTTCCCAGAAGACTGGAAGACAGGTTTGATTTGTCCAACATATAAAAAAGGTGACAAATATGATTGCAAAAACTATAGGGGCATTACATTACTGAATGTAGCATGTAAAATTTTCACCAGTCTTCTCCTGAAACGCATAAGCACCTATGCTGAAGACATACTGGAAGAATATCAGTGTGGCTTTAGAGCTGGTAGAAGTACCATTGACCAGATATTCTCGGTAAGACAAACAATGGATAAATGCTATGAATGTAATGTTGATTTGCATATACTCTTCATTGACTTCAAACAAGCCTTCGACAGCGTGAACAGGAAAGAGATGATATGTGTGTTGAGAGATTATGATATTCCAAGGAAACTGATTAGACTGGTTCAATAGACATTGCATGAATCACAATGTAAAGCCTTTATTAGGGGTAGAGCAAGTAGAGCATTTAAGATGACCTCGGGGGTAAGACAAGGAGATGCTCTCTCAGCCACGTTATTCAACCTGGCCCTACATAATGCAATGAAAGAATTGAAACTAAGAGGGACCATAGTGCATAAACTCCAACTAGAATTCGCACTTTCAGATGATATAGCACTAATTGCACAAAATGTGAATGACCTAAAAGAAATGTTTAACATTTTAGAAAACACTGGTAAAAAAGTGGGGCTGAAGGTTAGTGAAGAGAAGACCAAATACTTGAAAATGTCAGCTCATCAGAACAAGCGGCACCTACAAAACATAATAATTGATAATTATGAGTTTGAGGGTGTCAAGGAATTTACCTGTCTAGGAGTAAGATTTGACAATGAAAATAAGATATCCACGGAGATCAACCAAAGGGTAATGGAAGGTAACATGGAGGAAGAAGGCATACTTTGCAAATGTAACAATCCTCAAATCAATGTTACTATCAAGGAACACAAAAATTAACATCTATAAAACGCTTATTAGACCCGTGGTAACTTAGGGAGCTGAAACATGGACATTAACAAGTCAGGATGAGGAAACACTTAGAAAATTCGAAAGAAAAATGTTAAGGAGAATCTATGGCCCAATTAGAGAAGGGGAGAGATGGAGAATTAGAATGAACATGGAGATAAATGAATTACTAGAAGGGAAGGACATAGATTTGCCAAGTCACTGCGGCTGGCGTGGTTGGGGCATGTAGAAAGGATGGAAAATGAAAGAAGGCCCAAACTGATACTTAATAGCAAGATGGAAGGAGTCAGAAAAAGAGGTAGACCAAGGAAGAGATGGCTACAGGATGTGGAGGATGACTTGAAGGCAATGGGAGTTACAAGATGGAAGGAAAAAGCAAGAATAAGAACTGTATGGAGGCATATCAAAGAGGAAGCCAAGGCCCACACCGGGCTGTAAAGCTGCAGATGATGATGACTTATTTATCATTAATACAAATAATTCAACCTCCTCATAACATAAATATTCTGCAGCCAGGTTACATTTACATAATGTATGAGCATGTAAATATGTGCAGAAAATAACTATGACCGAAGGTGTCAACTGAGTCAAAGGAAAGGATTGTAATTATTTGTATACAAACATGCACATACAGTATAATGTGGATCACATTATGCACACATGTTTTTACCATAAACAGTGACACTGTCATAAAAATCAACAATATTAAAATCCAGCAACCACTCTTGTATGATACATTTCTGTCTCTCATAAGTTGACCTGTCTTCCTAAAGATTTCAATTGGATGGCCTCCACTGCACTCAGTCCTGAGCATTTCATTTCCTTTGTCCATAACTTCTGTCATTTCTTATCCCATCAAGCATTTCAATCCTCCTCCTTTACACCTTCCTCTCCCTGCTTCATTTATTTTCTCAATGACTCCTCTTCTCGGCAAGTAATGCTGGCTTAATATATGCCCCAACCAAGATGTTTTTGTCTTTTTGATTTCTCTCAGCAGTTTTCCTCCCTCTCCTAGTCTCATCATTATTTTCTCATTTCTCAATCTCAGTCCTGTATCATCTAAACTCATCAGTTTTAGAACTGTTTTAATAAGTCAGGATGAGAAATGTAAAGCTAACAGTTTCAGGCTTAACTTTGTAGAATTCCTTCATGGTGAGGATAAAAGAAATAGAAAAAAAGCAAGCAAGCAAGCCGTTATGCAACAAAGTGGAGTTTATTAACTGAATTGTAGAGACTGCAATGCCATCTACATCAGACAGACTGGGAGGACTTTCGACATTAGGACTAAGGAACACCATTCATGCTTCAGGAAGAAAGAAAACAGATCACAATTCGCCAAACACCTCTTAGACTACAATCATTCCAGTAACTTCACAGCAGACATTTTACTCACGGAAATGAAAGGTCGCTGGCTGAACGCTGTGGAGGGGCTGGAAATTTGGGAATCCCTTCAGTTCGGTAATCTTGAGGTGATCAACAAAATTCAAAATCAAAATTCCTTTACCTCTCGCGTTCCCCTCTCCTTAACTTCCTGAATGCCTTCCCAAACCATCCCCTACCCCACCAAGGCAGTGACAGTCACCGACCCTCCGTTAATGGGGATGAACCATTGCAAACAAACCCTTTGTACCATCTGCATCCAATAGTTCACCATCACCTTCCCTTCACCCACCAATGATTGCTACAGTACCACCCCTCTCCCTAACTTCCCCTACCAGGCTCCTGGCTATATATGTTGAAAAATTTTGTTGAATTGTACCTGATGATGATGTACAGCATCGAAACCATGATCATGTTGTATTAAAAGTGTGTGAAAGTGCAAAGTTTTTTCTCTTTCTTTTACCCTCACCATGAGAAATGTAGTATGCAAATTGTTTAAATTATGAAACTATTATCAAAGAATGTTTTTTTCATGAGAAAAAATCAGTTTAATTTCAAAAGACCCGACTTTTACAATGAAATTATGAGAAATATTGTCATGAACAAAAATATTTCAAAAACTTTTATCTAGGTGCAATTGTAAGATAAAAATGTAAAGCCATTAGGAATGAAAGGCTCATTATCTTGCTATTCATTGAATGAGATGAAGATATACAAATTTTAATCATTGGAATAGTAAAAATTTTACCATTTTAAGAATAAATTCTAGAGAGATTAGAAAGCTAACAATTCAAGTAACACTTTCCCTTAAGGATTCTTTTTCTTCACTTCATCAAGCAAACTTTTGATCTTTCTTTTTTGTGTCCATGTTTCACTGATGTAAGACACATTCCAACCAAAACATATAGCAAAAAGCATTCATACCTTCACACTTATTTCCTTGGTACAGCTCCCATTCCATGTTTTTAAGCTTCCCTAGTGATTTCATTTACTCAACAGATTTTCCATGCCCATAAAGCATTCCTAATTTCAGTCGAATCTCATCGGATCTAATATTATTGGCTAGTACTTTTCAATCATTCAATTTGAATTTAATAAGTTTCATACACTTCTAGTGGTTATTGATATAATTGGATGATGGCTGAAGTGATATTAGCACAGTTTCTTTGACTCGTGAATATATGTAATGATGGATTATCATAATTTGTCTTCCAAAATTGATTACTTGACCGACAAGAAAGAGAGCATCTTCTTGGTGGAGGATCACACGCTTAGCAGTCAACAAGTTCATTCCCAGTAAATTTATCAAAGATAACACGGAACCTAGATGGTTCAACGCGGATGTTAGAAGGGCTATTATAAATTTTTTCTCTCCAATGACTCGAACAGGAGATGCAATATACACGCCATGCAAAAATTGCCATTTCTTTGCTTTATCATGTAATGCATAATTTAATCTATCTTCAAAATGTTGACGTTTTATAGTATCTCTGTATTTTTTAATCATCATTATTTCACCTCATGAAAATTAAACTCTTTCAATTTGTCTATCAATTGAATTCCACATTCTCTTCTCATGAGGCTGTGGAATTTCACTACATCAGTTGAATGAGTACCAAGAGTAGTACCAAGAGAGTTGCAGTTATGTTTCGAAAGTTTTTCCAACTTTTACTGTCCTTTTTGGGGCTCTAGATATCTGCGTTCATCTCTCACGCTGATCATGTCTTAAAACTTGGTCTTCTGTCATTCATGGTCAATCTGTTCTCCTCACTGCTTTGATCTCTCTACTAACTGGAGTTAATGTGGGCCAGACCTATGCATATCATCTGCATCTGGCACTTTGATAGTTTAAGTTATGTTGGCCCTTTCATATGTAATGCATCTAGAATTCATTTCGTTGCTCTTGATGTCATCTAACCAATGCTACACAATTGGTTAGAAATTATTCATCAGTGCCTCTTTATTTCTGGTTTTATAAAAAATACACTAATTACAAGAATGATTTTGACAGGTATTATTTCCCACCCTTTCCCTTTTCTGTTGATTCAGTCGAACATATATAAAAAGAAAATTCAATACAGAATAAGTATTCTATAGTTAATATATTTAATCATGCATGACTTTTATCAATACCAGACAAAAACTAACCGTGAAAAGAACTATTCACTATTAGTTATTTATATTTGGTGACTGAAGGGGACATAGTAGTCCAGCAGGTAGAACATACGAATACTGACTGGAGGGTGCAGGATTGACTCCTGGTGATAACTCTGGGCACCCTCTACTTCACCAACTGTTGTGATTTACACACAGGAAAACACCGAGGGTGTGCGACTTGCGATTGAATGTGGTCGTTGATTGACTGTTCATGAACTATAAAATGATCTCGGAATACTGAAAATTACTCTTTGGGAAATTTTAATTAAGAATTAGGGAATGACGGGCGTGTTTGCGAAATTCATTCCGAAATTGCTCACGACCGAGCAGAAAGACCTTCGCTTTGCAATCGCTCAGGACAACTTGAAAATTGTCAGTAATGGTGAAAATGTCCTTAAGAAGCTTATCACTGGTGATAAATCATGGGTTAATGATTACGATCCTGAAATTAAGCAACGAGGAAGTGGAAGCGTCCAGACGAGCCAGTGCCGAAAAAAGGACGTCAAAGTCGCAGACATTTCAAATCAATGCTAATTATTTTTTTTATTGTGTGGGTGTTGTGCACAAAGACTTTGTTCCAAGAGGTCAGACGATCAACAAAGAATATTACGCTAAAATTCTGAAAAATTTGCTTGATGCCGTGAGAAGAAAACGACCGCGTCTCTGGTCAAGCGGTGACTGGCTTTACAAAAATAACGCGCCAGCGCATTCATCGAACCCTGTGCTGCAATTTTTGGCAAAACGCAAGGTTGTATAGCTTCGCCAGCCACCGTACAGTCACGACAGCGCTCCAAGCGTCTTTTGGATATTCCCTAAATTGAAAATGGCGCTCAAAGGAAAGCGGTTCGACGACATCGAGACGATTCTGAGTAATGCGAGGCGCGAGCTGAAGGCCATTCCAAAATCTGCGTTCAGGGACTGCTTTAAGATGTAGAAGCACCGCGGGGAGTGTGTGGTTCATTAAAATGGGGAATACTTCGAAGGATGCCACGACCCGGATGACGAATAATAGCACCAATGCGGAGTTATGAACGCTGGTCGGATAGTTTTGGGAAAAACCTCGTATTTTATCGAACTCCTTTACAGCAATTTAACGCCGATTTAATTGGAACTTGCAAATTTTTTTCCGGGTCGCAAGGCATTAGCATCATCAATGGGCTCATTTACTTTACGTGTGTGTTGCGGCATGTATTTGCATAGTCATGGTCAAAGAATGACACACAAGTCTGGATTCACTGAATGGTCACGCGATGGCTCGTTTAATGACGCGCGCGCATTTCTGGAGGGTCGCGCAATTGCATTTTTGGGTAGTGGTCTTGGAGGCAGCTGTTCGCTCGGCGCTCACACTTTCGGCAAGGAAGGGAGCGGTTAACTGCAGGACTCCAGTTTGCTCCGGAGCGAATCCCTGCGAAGATACGCGGAATGCGCACTTTCGGAATTGAAATGGGCTAACAATTCCCTCCGCCTCCTTTTCCATTGTCCAAATTCGATTTCACTCTCCGTTGTGCGGTGTCTCCCACTCAATAACCCCCCCTAGCCTCCCCCGCCTTCCCCCCCAAGTCTTCCCCCCCTTACTCACCGACGGGCATTTGGTTTCGCTAGTTCGCTTGGAGAGCAGGGATGAGCCAGCCGATAGAAGTCGATGGGCTCATCGACATCCCGGAGTTAGTGGAACACGCGATGGCATATCGTTGAGCTACACTGGAGAAAACTAAGCCGTTGAAATCTCGGGCAGCTCTATATAATAGGTGAGTGGCGTTTTAATACAAGCCATCGTGCAAACATGCAGTGGTAGATTAGGCTTCTACATAAACGAATTCAGTGTATCAAGTTTCTAATTGTCAGGTTTCGATTATGTAGATCATAGGGCCACTTTCCAAAATTGACGGTTGCATGTTAGTACGTATGTAGTCAGCCCACAAAAATTACTTTGAAATGTGCATTCTCTTTCTCGTATCCGTATATTCATGTAATGTGCAAAGGGTGTAGTACGCAATAAATCTGATCTTAAGTTTGGCTAAATTATCGTTGGTTATTGTCCTGGGGATGTATTAATGATGGTCCCGTAATTGTCATCACTGGGGATCGGGATAGTTCGATGAGTAAAGTACTGGATTCCCACCCAGAGGGTCCAAGTTTGAATCATAGAGGCGACAGGTATTTTTCAGTAGTGTCTCGATCCCTATGATAGTGCTTTGTGGAGAGCCCTCTACTCGGAGTGCTCTCCACCGTAGTTTGGGATATTAAATTAAGGACCATTTGGTGCCATTCGTAAAGAGTGGACTACTACCGACGTCTGGTTTCTCTCCATCCTTCTTCCTTTATCATCCAACCATGATGGCTCTAATTACCTCTGCTTTCAGCCACCTCCCTTTAAATTACAGTTATTGTACTTCCTGTGCTGCTTGCCTGAGGTTGCAATCACGGCCATGGTGGCTTCCAATTTTTATGTGCACACACATTCAAATTTCGATTTGCGATGTTGAATTGTTCCCTATCTCTATTGCTTTCACTGTGTCAAAAACCCTTCCGAGATACGTAAACAGTTCCACTAGCTGTAGTTTTTACCCTCCTTTTAATGTTTAGCTTAAACTATTTCTTTCTGGAAAATTGCATAACTTTTGTTTTGTTAATATTGATTCTCATCCTGTATCTATCGCACTGAACCTCCAATGCTTGCAAACCCTTGGATGACTGACCAACTAAAGCTTGGTAATCAGCAAACCTTAATGATTTTATGAATTCCGCTCAACTTTCATTCCTACCTGCAGTTCTTCCCATGCCTTCAATAAATACTATTTAAAAATTGCTTTCCCTGCCAGATGAGGTCACTCCTAGAGCAAAACATAAGCACATTCCCTCATTGTTTCATTTTAGGCCTATTGCAGGAAAATCACCCGAAAAAATGTCCACCTGCTGCTGAGGGGAGAAAATATGGATAAATCCTTATTACTTGAGGTTTCTCTGGATCTACTGAGCCAATTTACCAAATATTTTCACTCACTTCCCAAGTATTATAAGTATGATAATGAATTATATTTTCTGACTTTTAATAATCAAACCACTTTACTTTTCCACATAAACATATGTGGGTTATGAGGAAAAGTAAAGTGGTTTGATTATTAAAAGACAGTATGAAGGTTTTCCACCAAGTTACGCCAGAAACTGTTTTATTTTGAATTATATTTTGTCCTAGCAAATAGAAATGGTTTACACATTGACACTGTAATAGAGCTGAGAATAAGACTACTATGTATTTTTCACAAAACCTAACTTTGTGACAACTAGTTTCAATGCAGTCATAATCCTTGGATAGCATTAAGTTGACGCCAGTGTTGAAATTAAATATAAAAAATAAAAGTTTTAGGGGAATTACATCGCATTCTCCTTTCATTCAAACATAGTTCCATGCAATCAAGCCTGATATTGAGTAATACACTAACAAAAAGAGGAGAATGTTAGTCAAGGCAGATGACTGTAGGAATATACTGGGGATGTTGGGTGGATTGGAGGGAGGTAGAATGTATGTGGAATGGAAAGATTTAATGGTAATGAGTGTTGTCAGGTAATCTTTTTTGGCATGGTTGTGAAGTCAATTGACAGTATTTCAGTGTCTTTTCAATAACTTTAAGTTTTATTTGCCCATGAACTAATATATTATTTAAAAGTTAGTTTTATTATCTATTAATATTAGTTAAATGTATGTAACTTTTATTGTGAAACATTTTACCTAATTAAAAGGTCAATCCACAATGTAAACCTACTTTTAAAATATGGCACCAATTTCTGGTAGTGACGAAAGATTTTGAGAGACCCTTTCTTAAATATGTGGTATTTTCCAAATCACCTGAGTTTTTGTAGATGTTTTTGTATTAATAGGTCCAGGAAATTTGTTTTATGGCACCTAAGGTGATTTTACAGATTCAAATTAGCTTTTTTTTGAGAGTAGATTAGCCAAGGTTGAAAGCATTACATTTTTGGAAAAACAATGCAAAAGCAATCAAAGAAGCCAAATTCTTAAAAATCTCAATGATGGATTGTTTTTGACATCTTATGTCCTATATTACTTCTACATATACTGTGATATACATCCTTATATCACAGTTTATTGAAAGTCATTTTTCAAATTTCATCATTGAATTAACATAATCTCATGATGGAAATTTAGTATGAAATTATTTCTTCTGGGAGGTGCGGTAGCCATGGGATTAGATAATTCAGTTTAACTCGGAAAGGCCAGGTCTGATTCCTGGTGACTTTGGAAAATGCCCAACTTCACCGTAATTCTATCATTTTTAGGGTGCTTAACATGCAAACGACAGGCAGCCTGAGAAAATGGACTGTCTGTCCTCCAATCCCTAATTTTGGCATGATGCCCTAATTTTCCCAACACCTTAGCAACCAGGTGTAAGGAGGTATTGTCAAACCTTTTAATCCCACATGCCTAGGGCCTTTGTGAGGTGAGCTGCACTCTCATATTTATAAATATCTTTGTGCTGATTATTGGGGTTACTCTTGTTTAATCATTTGGTTAGTTTGATTTTCAAATTGTTTTCAAAATTTGACTTTGTCATGGATTTGAGTGAAACCATAGTACATACTAAGCTGATACTGTCTGGGATATTATTTTCAATAAGGTTATGCAACAACATTAATCAACTCGCAGGTTGGATTTGATATATCTACCTAGTACTAACGAATGATGAGGTCTCAGGCGTGATGTGGTGGAAGCGTAACATATTAAAACCACAGGTATTGCAATTTTCCACTAGATATATCTAGTGGAAAATTGCAATACCTGTGGTTTTAATACCTAGTACTAAGCTGAATTGTGTGACAATCAATAATCAACAGGATAATTATCGGGGCCTGCTCCTTTTCTTGTGCTACTTTGTGGTTTCCCAGGAAGATCTGGTACCTGAAAAATCTCACAGCATGGATGAAGGGCAGAGGGTCTCAAGATGCATCACTCTGAATCAAATCCGGGAACCCAGGGCAGTGAACCAACATACTTGTCCATTGGACAAACACACCCCTTGATTAGTTTTAGTGTAATATATTTTTATACGAGGTAAGTTGAACAGAAATAAAATAATTTCAGTAGAATCAGAATTAGCTTTAATTCCTCACCTTAATTTAATGGAAGTATTTTTACCCACAGTTATGCGAAGAACGGGATCAATTTCTATTGGAGATGAATCATGAAAGCTAATGAAAATTTAAATTATCTAAATGTGAAAGTGTCATCTTAATGTTTTTCTTATCAGTCTTTCATCTTTTCTTTGTATTGACAAATTATTTCAATAAGAATTACCTTTTGTGAAATTCATTATTGCCAATTTTTGCCTAATTCCTTCTTATAAAATGCATTTAATCAAAATGTCAATAGAAACCTAAATTAAACCAATAAAGGTTACTCAACTAAGTAAATTTTTAACATTTTCATTTTAGGTGAATCTATCTCAGCATGTCTCTTCATACTAATGTACTAGTTTTGCAAAAAGACACAGATCTTTGCATTTAATTGTGTAATGTTGCAAGAGGATATTGATTTCAATCTCTACAAGAAATAGTTATTTATGTATTCAATACCAAGGTTTTAGCTCTAAATGTTTAATAAACTGGTGCGTGGAATGTTGATGTTAATAATCTGTGTTCTAAACTGTACATTTTGATGTACTCTATTTGATTCCTGCAGAAGTCTCTATAGGCATTGAAATTCATGTATCATTCTTTTTTCTCCAGGGGAGTCGTATGGAATAAGGTTCTGAGGTTCACCTGTATGCATGATATACAAAGTTATCTTCAACCAAATAGGCCCTTATTCAAAAAGTTTAAATTTTCTTACCATTTCTTCCATGTAATAATATTTGCCATGTCTGTCTTAATTGTAAATAATATCCATTTTCTTACAAATAGCCTTATTCAGTCAGATTCAACTAGAAATCATAACATCCACATACATTATCATAAATCAGCAATTTCATATAAGACCCCAATGGTAATGGGTGTAATAATTTATAACACAATACCAAATCTATTGAAAATGAATGATAAATTGTAGTTTCGAATTGAAACTTGGGAAATTCCTTCTGATGATGTGTTATTTTTCATTGAACAAATTTTTGAATAACAAATAATGTAATGCTTGTCTTTGCATGCCGGGTTCTTCATCCATGTTGGTTGTCTTTTGGTGATGACAGTTTTGCTGGCCATTCTGCCTGTATCTTCAGGTGGAGGTATTTTTTGAAGCTTTCTTGTCCAAGATCAAGAAATATCAGCATGGATGATGGTTATCCATTAAAATGTGTGGAAAAGGAATATCCAATCAGATTTCAGTAGTTACTTACCAGCCTATATAAAGTGGACATGAAAGCTTCGAAAAATACCTTCAACCTGAAGATGAAGGTAGAATGGCAAGCAAAACTGTCACCAAAAGACAGCCTATGTGGATGGAGAACCCGGAAATGCAAAGACAAGCAACATTCTCCCTTCTATCACACACATTGAATTTTTATTTCCAGTCAGTATGCCCTGCAATAATTCCCACTTTCTTCAAATTGTTCCCAAAAAATTTTCCCCTCACCCCTACCATGCTGCAAACTTATTGTTTTAATCTTATTCCCATTTGATCTTTCCCATCTTCATAAGCTTCCGATATATGCTCATCCACTAGTTGTTTATCGCATATATATTAATTTAAAGGTGTTTACCCATTAGTTTTAGGCAAATGAATAAAATGTTGAAGTAGAGTGAAGTAGCAGCAGTTATTAATCAAATGATTTCCAATAAATTATCATGAATGAATTGCAGCTGTTTCACTAAAATACCATTTGTATTAAATTTATTTTCATTTTAACTAAAGCTTACTAGTTATAGTTCAATGTGGCTGTATGTATAGATTTTAAGTAAAAGTTTCCATTATGTTTTATTTTTAAAGGGGAATCCCTTTAAATCAATAGATCAAAATTTCAATCTTAAATCAGTAAATATTTCTGTAGCACTTTTGAGCACATAAGTATTTATATTTTTGCTTAAAACGTCCTAAAAGTATTAAAAAAACCACTAACTTGAAATTGATAATCTTATTCAAGTTTTTCCCTCAGGTATTCCATTGGATGCTTGTGCTAGGTGAGAAGAGGAGCATTCAAGGGAATCAAGGTTGATCAGCAAGCATTCTCCCTGAAGGAAATCTGGAACGAAGGTGTATATTTCCTTACTGGTGTCTAGTTGGACTGTGCCGTCAGCATCTAAAAAAGTCTCACTTATTGTGGGAGTCAGCCTTAAATGAGGTCTCAGAGTAGACTGCAACTCCTCCTCCACTTTGTGGATAGTGGCTGTAAGGGTATTTCAGTAAAATGTTTTGGTTAAAAAAGGGTGTCTAGGATACTGATGCAATATCTAATACAAATGTCTCGGCAAATGTATTTATGAGTAATAAAGATGAAAAAATACAAATGAATGTTGTCTAATTTTTAAATCTTTCTTTGTGTAACTTTTGAATGACTAATTTTGCCTTTATATGTTACTTAAAAAATAAAAGAGAAATGGAGGCATTCAGCTAAATGAATCAATTATCATATCAACATTTTACTAAGTCTTAACCTGAGAAAAATAATGGCAGTCTGAATATTATTACACCCTCTGCCATAGATTCGGCAAGTGGGGTTATTCAATTCATTATGAATTAAAAAATAATTAAAAGTAGATAGTTTACTGGAATGTCGGCATTTCCTGCAAATATCTACTGAAAACAAATTGTTATCGAATTGTTTAAAAGCATAAAAAAAGTGAAAGCCTATATTTCAATTGAGCATCAGCATGAAATAGTTTAATAGCTTCACTATATGTAAAATATGAAAATATACCTTAATCCGTACGTTGGTATCTAAAAATGTTGCCAATTATATAAACATATGAGCTACGTTTGGTCGCACCGGGTGAAACGTGACGTCACGCGTCGAAATGACCGGTCCAATAATAATTAGATGCAAAAAAGAATGGTATGGAATGTTTCCCAAGAGCCGGCTCACGCTTGAATGAAAAAAAGAGTCGCTCCATCGACGGGCAACCTCTCACGAGCCGTCGCGGTGTACCGTGAGGCCCAAGGTGAGGTGCCAAGCCTCCCCGAGAAAAAATATCTACAAGTCCCGAGACCACCCTGCGAAAAATATTCTAAGTCCAGAGCCCCTCGACAGGCGAGAGAGGTGATAGGGCAGGCAGATGCCTCAGATTCGTCAGGCGAGAGAGCCTCGCTGATTTTGAGCAAAAATCGACAAAGTCCGCAGTTTTGCAGGACAAGTAATAGTTCTGAACCTGTATTTCACAAGTAACCCGGTGGCCCGGGGGATAAGAGGAGGATTCAGGAGACGAGACTATAGCGAATGTTACTTCGAATCACTTTTTCTGCCGAATTTTTTTTTTTTGCAAAATATTCTCGATTCGCCAATATGCACAAAACTATCACCAGAGATTTTCACGGTAGGCTCAGGATGCCGCGGGAGACCAGGAAAACAATTAAATATTAAATATTTTTGCGGCCGGGCGGCGGGGCGCCGGAAAAAATGGCACGCCTCCTCACAAAAATATTTAATATTTAACTGTTTTCCTGGTCTCCCGCGGCATCCTGAACCTACCGTGAAAATCTCTGGTGACACTTTACTGCAAATTAATGGACAAAAAATTAATTAACGCATTGGTTGAGAATCCAGCCAACAGATGGCGCATGCCTTCACTAGCTGACACCATCTGAAATACCAGCACATCCTAATACATACTTTTCCCACTGGAGACACCGACATCTAATTTCGAAATTCAATTTTTACATGGCAGTACAAAATGCATTGTTTATTTCGTTTTGGCTTCATGGGATTTTACGAACCTGGGGCACGATTAATATGAAATGTTACGCTCCCTTCCGTTTGTATTTAAATAATGCTCATATTATAACTGTGGCAGCAACAGTAACCAGTTGCAATAATCTCCTAGTTCATATTCAGAAATTTTTCATTTCTATTAAATCAACTATTTGTGAAGCACAGATGAGTTAAGTTTAATCCAAAAAACTTAAATATTAGTTCATAATAGCATTTTCCAATGAATCCTCAAGATCTTCATCTCCACACGGTTTCAACGGTGCAGTAGATCTATGCAATTCTATCCACTGTACTGGTTGCAACTTTCACGTTCTTTTTTACTGCAGTCATAGTAGGTCATATTTTAATTATACTTAAGAATCATTAGTGGAAGAATATATTCAAAACCTTTATTAATTGCGAAATATTAGAATACAAAAGTGCCACCTAAATAAGGGTAATTTCTTGTCAATCAATGTAACAAAGAGAACTTGTTTCTTCAGACCCCTTGGGTTTGTCACAACCCATGTCCCTGATATTTCAGGGTTAATATTACCACATCTCCAATTTTAGTTTATTTGGCTTTCTTGCAAATTCAAATCAAGTACATATAAACAAAATTTGAATGAATAATTTACTCTCTTACAGCATGACGTGGAGAAACTATTACGTAAGCTTTCAATTGTACCAGAATATTAACGTTACAAACTACTATCCTTAAGTCACTTGGTACATCCCATTCTTAAATTATTTATGTTTACCCATCAATGGGATTCATATTAAAAACCTAATCAAACTTTACTTACTTACTTGAACTGGCGTAAGAAATTTAGATTGCACTGAATTTCCCAACTGCTGATTATTAGCCCACTAACTAGGAAGTACTATGAATCATGGGAGAGGTGATTGCTGGGGATAAATGGACAGGGAGTGTGGATGCAGACCTTTTTGATTAGTAATGGGATGCTGAAAATTTTAAGAAATGGGAGAATGAAAGGCAAGGAAGGGGTAGTAATAGTAGAAACATATTAGAATGGAATAAGGCCATATGCATAGATTGAATAGGGGTCTATTGTAGATGTTTGAATAATTAGTTGGGCGTGGGAATTAAGTTATCGCTCTATGGTTTGGTAGCTGGTTTTCATCAAAAACCAACCTTTGCCGGTAAATTGATACTAATTATTGTTAGGCCTATGTTAAATTTCAGGAAAATGTAGCAATCTAATGGAAAGATATCAAGAAATTTAAAATAATATTAATTAAGTAGTAGGTTTGATTTGTATGGAATCTGACATTAAAACAAGGATTATGAATAGGGTAAGTATTGATCAAAAAACTATGAACAGTAATTTAATGGAAAAGCTTTAGCTGCCAATTACAGAACTAGATAATATGTTATTTCAATGGAAGGATTTTAATTGGAAATTAGTGGGAATTTTTTTGGGAACCTCTTTGCCAAAACAAACAATGTGACTAAGTAGGTGTTGAGTGAATGATTGGTTAAGGCTCTTTGGGTTTCGTGGTTCCGAAAGGACCATTTCAAAGGCCCACTCAATAACATTCTTCACTATAGTTTCTTTACTGCAATAAACTCATTGGCGTTTGTTTACTGTTTTTCCAGCTTGAATAATTAAACGCATTAAATCACACTTCAATTTAACCAGCTGAAATTCATATTTTCATCCACAGGCATCTACCTACCTTCCTGTTCATTTGGGCTATCGTTTGCAGCTGGTTTGTGGCAATCAAAAATTGAATGGATGCCTGTTAAATATTTTTCAAGCATTTCATTACACCACAACTAGATAGGGAAAGTCTTTATTTACATGCTTAATGTTAAAAATTGCATTACATCAAATAGGGACAAATCTATTAATTATAAAAACAAAAGAATAATCAAGCCACGTCATGAAAAACTACTAAATACTTGGATGGTAGGCACAACAGTGATACAAACCACAAAATGCAATAGTGATAAAAACCAAAAAACCCAAAGGCCTGTTTGGTTAGTGATGCCAGAGTTCACTCAATACTATGAGGAGTTAGTTATATTCACACATCAGGGAAGTCAGTGCCTTTTCCAGTGCCGGTTATGGTTTCCCAGGAAGATCTGATACCCAGAAAAAATCAGCTTGGGTGGAGCTGAGGGTGCCTTAGAGGCATGACTTCGAATCCAACCCGGGTCTCCAGTCGGCAATCCAGCATTACTCCTGGACTACCACTTCTCTCTGGTACCACCATTGCCATGAATACTATACTACCCACATGCGACCGCTACAATTGCTATTACCACTGTTATACTGAAAAAAAAATCAGGATTCAGAACCAGCTGAAGGACAAGTCATAACCATGACATCACTATTACAAAGCTACAACAGCAATGAATTTCAAAATAACACCATGTTGAAGTTAATCTCCGATCGCAAATAATTTTTTTAATTACTACAAATACTCCCTTGCCCATGTAGGTCAACCCTTTACTTTTTAATTGAAATTTTTATTGAATGGCCTACATAGTGAAAATTTACAAGTGCTCAGGTAAACAAGGTCGTCCAGTGAAATTATTTTCATGATTCCCAACAAGGATATTAGAAATCTAACATCAATACCTTTCTGTGTCATAGAGTTGTGAAAATGTATCATGGTGATATTCCTTGCAGTAATCCAATTGATGTGACACCAATCAGTATCAATCCACTGTATCACCAATGTTATCTTGATGAATTTTGGTGATGAAGGGCTTAGAGAAGACAGGAAATGCAAGAGAATGGAGAAATATAACCAATGATAGATAAGGTGCCCTGCCATCTGCATCTCATTTCGTCCCTCCATAGTCCTGTGACATCTTCTACCTTCCCCTCTGCCTTCTCCATTCAGCCCTATACCATAACTTTGGTCATCCCCTTCAGTTCCTAAGCTATTTGAATAAGACAACACTTATGGGCTAAAACATTTAAGAACACTTTTGGAACATATATCCAAGACAAGCATTATTGGAAGTAACAAAGAACTTTTCCCTCCTAGAAGTGACAGAAAATTTGCAATTGGAATGAGTTTTATTGAATATTTTAGGTTATCATATTATTCAAACCATGATGATGATTGAAATCCAAATCGCTTAAAAACCATAATTTTTAGTGCATTTCAGCTGGCAATCTCACATAAAACCCTTCAAAGACGCATTTGGAGGTCACAATCCATGGGTCCATGAGAACCTGAGTATTAAGGTCTGTAAAAATAAATGATTTGTATCTCAATGATCCCTTTGGGTAAGTAAGATTGAAAAATTGTCTTTACTCGGATAAAGTATAATAATTTTCACTCTAGGTAAGTCTGTATAAATGTCATTTTGAGTGGAGTTATTAATAACAGTGCTATTTCAAAAGAAGCAAGCTATCATTAGTCATTGCTGTTAGTACAGACATGAGAGTTCCAGGAAACATCACCTGAAAGACAAAACATCTTGTACCTTGCAGATTTTCTTTCGTTGAGATTCTGTAGCAGGTGAAATGACTTTCATGAACAATTTGACTGAGCAAGACAAGGTAATGAAAAATGGGCAAGTACAGAGAAAATGCAAACATTTGAAAGAAGGGTGTGGAGAGAGGGGGCTTGAGCTGATACAGAGGTAAGAAAATAGGTAAGAGAAGGGTTTAAGGTGTTAATTGCAGTAACAAATGGTTAGGCAATTACTGGGAAATGATGAATTAGTCATCCTAGGTTTTCCACTGCTTTGGTCTACCTGGTCTGAGGGCAGTTTTGCAATTTATCAGAAGAATTTTATGATAAAAAACATCCCAGGAGGCATTTGCCAGGTTAAAGGTAACTGCAGGAAGTCTTATTTTGTCCATTCATAAACAACTCTACTGTCACTTGCAATAACACAATGGAGACATTGAGAAAACAAGCAGTTCTCTTTGTTGGTGATTGCATAACATGTGCAGAGTGGCCTTTCTCAACATGTAATTTGGGGTGGCAAAATTAATGGCCAATGAGAGTTGATTCTAACTTGAACTCATCATAGAAGCCACAGAAATCATATAAATAAGCTAAGAGCTTCAACAGAGGATGCCCACCAACTCATGGCAGTGAAAATTGAAATGGCCAAAACCAAGAAAAACCAGACTATCTTCACATCATCACTATGGGTCCATGAAGGCCATACAATTTAACATATACTTCAATTAATAAATATAAGGAGAGTTTGCACTTTTCCACAAATTTGTGGAAAAGTGCAAACTCTTCTTATACTATATTCATTATGAAGAACTTTCATGACCTTAAGCCTGAATCTGTTGATTATATACTTCAATTATTTTAACCTCTTTCTAAAAATAATTCACCCTAACCAACTTCTTTCTTCCTTCAAACAAGTGCCCTAACCATTCTTGAACTCATTGGATAGAAAACATGCTAATCACCTTCCCTCAATCAAGATAAGGTTCGTTGTACGTTTTAAAATAAATGAAAAGACAAAGTCAGTACCACACATGTGTTCTAATTTGAAGTTATGCTGGGGTTCAAAGAAAATTTCATTTCGCAAAGCACATTAGCTTATTTGCATCCAACCAGTTAAAGGGAAATATGAGATTGATTTGGAAAAGTTTTTCTTCAATTGAAAGATTCATTTGTGAGAGAAAAAAGATAATTTAATCAAAATTTGAATAATAAAATGAAATGCTTTTAATTTATTGAAGAACAAATAGTCATTTATGGCTTGAGACATGCCACTAACTATATATAAAGCTCACTACTACTTGTTGGAAGCACTGCAAAGATCTTGAAGTCTAATATCTCCAAATTTTCACATAAGTGATAAAATATATAAATATTTAAAATAGCTTACGTCAATACTTGCAGTGTGAATCTTGCTCTCTTTCCTATCCCCTCTTCTGCCTCAGCAGACCTCATGTGATTGTGGTAGAGCACACATCAGATCATGGCTTCTTTCTGCTGAGAGTTTTAAATGGTGAGATCAAAGTTAGGCTGATGATGAATAGGAGATGTTGCAGACATGAAAAACATATCCTTCCAAAGTGGAGTCCATTCTAGGAATGGGGTAAGAGTTGAGGTCCATTAATCATTTCTGGATAAGAAGTACAACAATGAGGGGGTTGGCAGCATGGGGGAGTTTGTGATTAAAAAAAGTATCAGTCAACCACATTTAGTTTGGAGGTCAAAGGATGATGAAAAAATTCAACAAGAACTACGGAACTAAGAACATTTGGTTACAAAATCTCCCTATTTTAGATCTGTGGTTGAACTATTATTACTTTTACTATTGCTGCACATGGAAACAGGACTAAATGGCAAATGGTTAAATTAATTTTGTAAAAATAAATATAAGACTGAATTAAAAGAGAAAAGTTCATGTTTTGTTCAGAATTTGTTCACATGTGAACAAATGTTCTACGAAAATGACAATGTATTCTCTGTGGTAATAAAAGGATGGTTGAATGGTACAAACCATGGGACAAGCTATCACATATATTTGGGCTGACAATGTTCTGATGAAAAAGAAGCTGCGGAACTTGCACAGATAGACACACTGGATGTGATACATCTCCGAACTGATTAAAATATCTGAAATATGTCTTTTGAAAACCCATTGATCATTTAAAGAAAAACAAACAAGGATCACAGATTAGGTTCATCTCCATGACCAAAATTTCAGGTAGAAATTCAGGAATCTTCTCACTTGTGCTTGAATAATTAAACTAGGATATCACTCTGGGAATGGAGGAGGGAGAGAATACCATTGTCAGCATTAGTCTACTATAAGGGAAACATGCCAAGGAGTCTCAAAATTTAATGCTTCAGTTGATGGATGGACTACGAGATTATAGCATATGGCAACCAAGTAGGGATCAGGAGATCTTAGAATAGTTATTCCACCACTGTGATTCGAACCCAGGTCATCAGCTTGAGAAGCCAATAAACTAGCTGCTGAACCAACCTGATCTTCATTGAAGTCGCGTGATTTACCTAGTAACTAGGAATGCAAAAACATTCTAAAAAATTGATATTATGTAATGATTGTTAAGAGTAAGAAATTTTTCACCAGGTCATAATTACATGGCATGACTTTTAAATGACATATATAACTCTACTATCAGTAACTTTCTTCACTTAGAACGAATTTTCACTGAAGTACAGGAAAAGAGACGAGAATGAGCAACTCATCTCCCTGAATCTTTTCTAGCCAAGTAACCGCTCCCCACATTTGATAGATGTATTCATATATTCCTAATAGAATGATAAGATGTGGTAGTCTAGAAAACCGAAATTGTACTTACTGTTAAGTGGTCCCCGGAATAAAATCCTGGTCGATATATATATAACAGTTTCTGGCATAACTTGGTGGAAAATCTTCATACTGACTTTTAATAATCAAACCAATTTACTTTTCCACATAAACTTTTTAATTTTTACTACCCAGGTTTCGTTATAACATATCATCAGGTCCTGATGATGTTATGTTATAACGAAACCTGGGTAGTAAAAATTTAAAAGTTTATGTGGAAAAGTAAAGTGGTTTGATTATTAAAAGTCACTGGTCGATATAGTTGGAGAAATCTGAAATTAAAATAGGAATATTAAGTGGTATTCATAAATTAAGGAAAACGGTATTATAGGAGAGAGAAATGATTTGAATATTCTTATTCACTGGATTCTAGAGTTTCAAACGGGCGTATAGAGTTCATCGCGATTTATACAATCTTCGTCATCTTTCAAAAAATCCCTTCGGCTAGACAAACTCATTCAAGCCCACCTGGAATACGCGAGGCAGGGTCCAGTAATTCCATTGACCCACTGCAGTGGATCAATCTTCCCTCTTTCCGAAATTCACCCCTTGTCCTCCCACTGCAGCCACGAACATGATGCTTCCAAGATCTCACGCCCCGTTCGAGAGAAGGAAGGCAGCCAGGAAGAGAAGGAAGCAATGTCGACAAAAAGGCGAGATAGAGGATTGTAGGGAATGAAGAGGTAGAAGAAACGGGCGCGGCCAGTGACGGAGAGCGAGCAAGTGAAATGGTAAACTATGACGCCCGCCTGGGACAGGGAGGGGCGGTGAGGGAGGAGGAGGGGGACAAGAATGAAAGAGGGGAAAAACTACTCCACTGTAGACCGACGACGTGACCGATGAGTGTATTTGGAATGGTGAAATGAGTGAAGGAGAAGGGGGGGGGGATAAGTTTGTTGGGGTGGAGGTCCTTTCACGTTGACCTATCCGATGCCTTTGCACGTGAGAGAGGAAATAAGTGGAGGAGTAGGAGTGATTTCAATGAGCGCGGGTGCATTCGACCATGGCAAACGCAGCGACTGAGTGTGGTTCAAGCCGAGTCCCAAGTTAGTAGGCTCCCCTTCCAAACAGAGTGAGTTGGGGCTGCTCTACTCAAATTTGACACAAGGCTTTTTGGGGGACGGTGGTGTGGGCCATTTCATTATCTCCTTGTGGTTACCAAAGGTGGGGTGGCCCGTGCCGAGAGTATTTCCTACGAAGTGAGCCTTTGCAGACACAGGTGAGAAGACAGAAAGGATTTTTATCTCCTTTTCGAAGGTAGTCTTAGAGAAGAAGGCAAAGGTTCCCTTTGTTTTGGTCGCTCAAGCGAAGAAGGTTTCAAATTCGAATGAGGTTTTTTTCCACTCTCAGTAGGAAGTACAAGACATCACGGCAAATAAGTGCGAAGACTTAGGCGACTCTCAGTACGGACCTAAAATCTTACCATAGATTTATTACTGCATTGTTTCAATAATTTTAATGAAGAAAATCTTTAAGAGCTTTTATTACCAAGAACGTCGTTGGCCTAATGTTCACGCACGAAAATATCGCTCATAATTCCGCATGAACTAGTAAACCTTTCAAAAGAGTTTATAAACCTGTGTTTCATTTAATTTAAAAAATATCAT
Organism: Hetaerina titia; assembly: GCA_037158775.1. NCBI lineage: Eukaryota > Metazoa > Arthropoda > Insecta > Odonata > Calopterygidae > Hetaerina > Hetaerina titia. The sequence goes on from CM073768.1 coordinate 121,445,742, forward strand.
TCTAATTGGCGTATTTGTGTTACTAGCCCCATGGTTCCACGGTAGGAATAATCATGTCAATTAAATTGGAGAGATTAAGTTCAGAAGAAATATATGTAAAATGTAATTTTTCTCACCAACGATAAGCCTAGTAATGGCTGGAAGGGTCCTAATAAAACGAAAAGTAAAATTTGATTTCAGAAATAAATTAATTCAAATCAGTTGTACATGATAGCAGTGGAAAGCGCTCCCATCAAACTTATATTTGCTTTTTTATTTTTCTTTGGAGAAAAGTACAAATTCGATAAAAGATGATTGCGCCGGGAAAAAGAGAACCGAATATATGTATTTTCTTGAATAATATTAAAATTGTTCAATTTCGGGTGCAATGAAATAGATGGGAACAAGCTCACCTACTCGGGTGTAAGAGTAAAAACTGACCTTTCTTCTCCACCCTCTCCGTCCCATTTTCAGCATTGACCTCCTGGAGTAAGCATTACCTTTCGCGCTATCCCAAAAGGACTGGACGACCTTAAGGCTCAAGAAGACAAGCGAGTGTTGGTCAGGGTATCAGGAGCAGGAAACTCTTGGCTTTGTTCGTCGGTGATCCTCTCGCTCCAATTTTACTTTTGTTGAGAAATTACGTATGCTTTTCATTGTACCAGAATATTAACTTCACAAACTGCTATCCATAAGTCACTCGGTACATCCCATTCTTTAATTATTTATGTTTACCTATCAATAGGATTCATACAGTAAAAATATGCTTGTTAGGTATTCAAGTTTGTTATATATTCAAGTTTGATAAAAAATTGATGGCCAAATCTTTAGGCAAACCATAAAATGTTATTCATGTCACATAAAATGTGATTTGTAAATCTGACTCCCCACCATGGCATTAAATATATTCATTCCTCGGTAAACAGGCTTCATAATTTATTTTAACTAATGTCTTGCTTTGACTACTGCTGGAACTTAAGATAATGCATTAAGTATGTTACTCCAAAATATGGGATATAATAGTATTTCTTGTGGTAGGCAACCACATATATTATATAATAATTGTGCATCTTTTGTAAATGTTTCTGTGATGAGTCTCCAAGATTTCTGTACCTCAATGAGGTTTCATAAAATAGTATAGCAGCAATAAGATGAGACATAATTTCCAAAATAAATACCATACCTTTAACATTACTTACTTACCTAAATTACGAATTGTAGGTGTTACAGACTCATTCTGCCTTGTTATAAAATTGGTAATTTCAGGCTTGACTCTGTGTAACTTATCCATTATGAAAAGAAAAATTGCAACTTTGTTCATTCCACTGACTGTTTTAATCTTATGACCCGAGTTTCAATGCATAGTACCATATTCAGGTCCGGAATTGCAACTTTGTTAATTTCACTAAATTCTTTAATCCTATGCAATTTGTTTCAATACATAGTATTATCTTAGGACCAGAAGATGATACTATGTATTGCAACTTGGGTTTTAAGATTAAAGCATTAAGTGGAATTAACAGAGCTGCAAATTTTCTCTCTGAAATGTCTCATTATGTTGAAATATACCCTCGGTGAAAAATACCATGGCAATTAGACCTCAAATGTGATCTTGCTGCGTAATTCGCATAATTATGTGAAAGGCACAATTATTATTGATATGGGGGAAGTCCACATCAACGTTTACAATGCAACTTTCACTCTGCAACATTGCAACATAACTCTATAACTCTGAAATTTTTGGGGTTTTAAGGGTGCAAGATGTTGTGACGAAATACCGTACATTCAATGTCACTGGCATTCGTAGTCGTGCGCGACGCGCCACAGTCCACGAGGTTAAAGCCAATTTGAACACTTAGGCTTGTGAAGAATGATCTGGTGCTTTCCTGGCGAATAATGTTTTCCAAGATTATTCTGGTCTCCCACCGGGTTCGTAGGTTTGCCGACGTTTCGATGGCCGAGTCGTCCATCGTCTTCAGGGCATGTGCCGGCATGCCTTGAAGACGATGGACGACTCGGCCATCGAAACGTCGGCAACCTACGAACGTGGAACCGGTGGGAGACCCGAATAATCTTGGAAAACACTTAGACCTTAGACAAATTTCAAGAAACTGCGGGAGATGCCGAAACAGTAACTTTTAACGGAGTCATCCCTCGATGTGCGACATCAAGGGATCCGGGTTTGATCGTCAATGTGCTTGGTATAAATATAATATGAATTGGATTGATCAATTCGATTGGAAATACAAAGTTAGAAAATTCAAGCAAAACATAACAGTAAAAACATTTCAACCTAAGCATGTGTAAATTACAGATCAATGGTTATGATACTTTTGATTCATCTCTGGCATCCATCAATTACTTGATTCATTTAGAAATTCATAAATGGTGAATATAGACTCAAATTCAAATACTTCAATTGGAAATGAGACATTATCTCAGTAACGATAATATGAATTATTTAAAAGATACAAAACTTAATATATGATTTGTAAATGATGACAATGTTATGCTATAAATAATTGATCATATGTCTAGGATATATGTGGGGATTCTTAATTCCGCTTTCATCGGGGTAAACATGTCCACAAAGTGGGAGATATGCATCCATGAAAGCTGTACCACAGAGTTTGTGTATGAAAAGTGATAACCTTCTCATCGTACAACAGAATCAATAATACCATCCATAATTTGCACAAGTAGTAGGTGAGTAAACATCTTTAATTCACTTAGTTCTAATGTAGAATGCCCAACATGTGATGATAGTCCATGAGAAGATACTGGTCAAAACTTTTAAAATTACCTTTTATATTACCAAAGCAATAGCTTAGTTTTAAGGAAAATACTCAAAAAGAAAAAAAGTAAAGGGAAAAGTGTATGTAAAAATAAACAGAAACCATTTCACAGCATTTTTACCAGAAAAGGGAACTGCCGTTTCTCCGCTTAACAACTTGGTTCAATTGAAATTTTATGTTTTCAGTCATGATAACCTTAAAAAAAATGAACCTTTACATTTTCATCCAAATATGGAGTGTCAATCTTCTTCCAAATTAGCTATTTACCATACATTTCCAATTCATGCAGTAAATATAAGGTCATGAATTTAGCATTCCAATAAAATCGCAAGCTGAAGATGTTATGTTTTCATTTCGAACTTCCAATTCTCAGCTTTCATTGGGCCTCACAGTTAAATCTGTTGCAACTCTGCTGCAATCGAAATACACCTTTCGTCCAAACAATGATGGTAAAACAAAATAAAGTAAACAAACATTTTCTTTGGCAGTATTTAATTACATCTTAATTTAATCCCATCAAGTTCCTACAGAAAGCAGGTGGTGAAGATAAAAGATCAACAATAACTTTTTTCCAATGCACACATTTCCTCCAATCCTCAAAATAAATATTATTTGAAAGGTTTAAATTGGGAAAACAAGTACCTTCATTTTTTGACATTAGTTAAGTCTCGCCTTTGCAAGATTTAAAAACAAAGGGACGGGTAGGAAAACTGGGGGAGAGAAGGATGCATCCCGTGTGTGTGGGGAGGGGAAGAGAGGGCAGTGAGGAGAGGGTTGTGGGCCGGGTTAACAGTTTGGGTTTTATTCGGGAGGGCCTGGGGATGAACAAGAAAGACTGGGGGACGGGAGCGGTTTGAGGGGGAGCGTGGGGGAGGGGGGCGTGGAGTTTTCTTCATCCCCGGTCACTTTCGTGTGTGCCTTCCAAGGGGATCTCCTCTTGGCGTGAGGACGAAGAAAGACATCAGTCCACGCGAATCTGCATGGAAAGATTCGCGGGTGGCACGGGCTGGAGGTTATTCCGTGGCTTCGTAAACTTCTCCTCGTTTTTTATTCTTCCCCACTAACCCACACCGACTCCACGGACAACTGGCTACAATCTTCGACACCCAGACACCCACACTCGTTACGCACGCCACACCACCCTTCAAAAACAACGGGAACTCGAGGAAAGTACGACACAAAAAAAAACACACCGGTGGTCCAAATATTCGCCGGTTAACACAGTCACTTTTTTATTTGTCCTTTTGATCCATACACATGTTTATTTATATACTCAATATAATTCTTTTGTTTCTCTTAATTCCGTTTCCCTATGATGAGGGTGCCGCTAATCTTTTCGCCGGCGACACAGGAGTTCAACTATTGTTAACTAAAACTTTTCTTCTCATCTGTCTTTAATAATTCTGCTCACATTTGACCCACGTCACGTGAGAAATTTTGCCGTCACGTTGCGAACCCTCCCCGAGCCAAAAACCTTACCACAACACCAGCAGTTCCCTTCTCCTCTCTGTTCCGACGATGGGTGGTGGAGGGGGTGGGGAGAGAGAGAGAGAGAAGGTTTTGGCATTCGAGGAGGAAGAGGGCATGACTCAAAACAAACCATGGAGCGAAAGGGGCAGGAAACCCTTTATCCCGCAGCTTCTTGAGGAAGACGTTGGGAGTAAGGAGGGAGGGCGGGAAAACGCCTCCCGGGGGAACAATTCTCAGGGGGGGGTTGCGACATCGGCGGGGTGCAACGCGGACTCGCGTCTCGCGGGGCTGCACTCCCTCGCTTGACAGTCCCCCCTTTCACTCGCTGTCGCACTCGATCCAAGCCCTCAGCCCGTCCCGGCTCTCGTCCGCGCAATGCTCCACTCTGTCGGCGTAGGCACCACCGTAACACCTTCCTCAGGGACTCGACGCGTCGTGCTGCAAGCTGTCCTCGTCGCTCTCGAGGTAAGTCACGTACGAGTCCGTCGAGTCGGGGTGCGCCATGTCGGGACCCGAGAGGCCGTCGTGGGCGCCGAGGGGCGGCGGAGGGGGTGGGGCGAGCTGTGGGGGCGGCGGGGGCGGAGGGGGTGGCGGCGGCGGCGGAGGACCCCCACCGTGGAGGTCGTAGCCGTGCATCTGCAAAGCAAGAGAGTTAGAAACAGCGTTAGAAAAATGGACTTCACCGACACCACGATTTCGGTCGAAATGCAGTTCCCAGGACTTTACATTTCTACGGGGCTGCGCAGAACAAGACTAAGTACGTATTTCTACGAACTAAAATTATGCTTTTTTCTTTTCTTAACCATCTTTAATCAGTGAGTGCTGATGGTGCTGGATTAAGAAAATTAAAATTACCACGGATGAATCAATTAACTTATTATAATTAGCAACTTGGAGAGTTGAAAATGGATTTTCAAATTATACCTTCGCACAAAATTTCCTGAAGACTTCAGAGCAAGAGACTTAGACAGAATAGATAGATAGGCGGGTAACACGAGTATCATTCAATTGTGGATTTTTATCACGAGTAATTTAGAGTATGAACCCTGTTTGAGTCAACCGATACAGTTATCCAACTGTCACTCCTTCAAAATTAGCGTCCCAATATTTCACTTAAATATGCTCGAAGGTCAGATTATTCGAAACTCCGTTCTTGGACAGTGTCCTTCCATCCCACCGAGGGCTTCTTTCATCTCCAAGGATTTACGTTTGCACAATCCGGATAATGCTGTCGGACGAGATGCCCATTAGAGTGGAGCACCGCATTCACCTCTCTCCATAACGCATAAACCGAAGCGACTCACCGTGCTCCCAGTGCAAATTTTTATTGGGATGGAGTACGCCTCTTAGACCGCGGGGTGGGAACGTCATCCTCCGAACGGGGGGGGGAGGGATCGGGGGAGGCGATTATGATAGGGGAGGGCAGGAGTTACGCCGTGCGCCCGAATGTTTTAAAAATTTACATAGCACGAAAACATACGGGGGCAGTCGTAACCAGAGTTGTCTGAAGCAGACATCGCTCCCAACCTTCACTCCCACCTCCTTCCCCGTCCCCTCCCCCTTTTGATGCACGGCGAATGCGAAAGGGGGTCTCGGTGAACGGGGGGAGGCAGCAGGGAGGAGGTGGGAGCTCGGGAGAAGGGAGACTGAAGTGAAACGACATCGCACAGCAGCCCTCGCCCTTCGGAAAAATGTCACTGGCGCCGCGACTGCGGCACCGAGGACTACATTCCACCCTAGGAGAGGGGCCTGGGAAGAGGCAGCCCGCCGGGGCGGAAAGGAGCCCGCCCCGCCAACCCCGAGGGCGGCCGCTCTTACCCCCCTCCAGGAGACCCCACACCCTCCTCAACTCTATCCCCATCCCCCCCTCTCTCTCACTCTCTCCATCCTACCCCTTTAAATACAATGGACCCATTGTGTGTGCTCGCGAGAGAGATCAGACCCAAATCCATTCTCTTCTTGAACCACCCCCACACCGTTTGATTTGTGCGGACTGTTCCTATTTATTGCGGGGGTGGGTGGGTACCCCTAAAGGAGGCCTTGGGGGTCATTTGTCTCGATCTGAGGGAGGTAGAGAGGAGTGGGGATGGGAAGACGAGGGGGTTGTACAGGAGTGCGCGCGCGCGCGACCGTATTGCATCCCGGGGTATCCGAGGATCTCCTTAGAACGAACGGGGCGGGCGAGAGTGAGTGGATAGGGAGGACGGGGCTACAAGGTGGGCCGAGACAGGAGAGAGTTTGTAATTTCAAATCGCGCATTGTTGGAGCACGTGGGCTACACAATGTTGGTATGGGGAAGGAGGAGGAGGATGAAATAAGCGGTAGGGGGGGGTGCTGGGCAGAGGGTTGGAAAATCAGATTCAGAGACGGGGAGACAAAAGGATAGGGTTTTAGGGGAAGGAGGCATACGTTTCGTGCGGCGGGTGCTACCGCAGCATGTTTCGGGGGGGGGGGGGAAAGAGGGCTCGAGTGGGGGGTAAACGCCGAGGAGGTACAGGTCGCGAGTTCTCTATTTTTCGCTCCAATATGCCCCTCGCTCGAAAACTGCAGTGACAGGCGGTCGCAATTCATCTTATGGGGGCGTAGCTCGAGAAAGACGAGGTCGTCCGGCCCCACGGTACCTCGGGCACACATTTGGTTTGCTTATAGTTATAAGAAATGGAGCCAATACATGTATGATGCATTATAATAATATTGTAACACAATAGTAGGACCATACCAATTCTACATTTTATTTAAATACGAAGCTACAATTTCGTTCTGATACTGCTATCCTTGATGAATTGTGGTTCTGTCTATTTCGATTGCTCTAAAACCATTGAGAAAATTGGCTTATGACGGAACTACTCCTGGTTGATTCGGTTACTCGCGGCCTTGAACGCATAGAACCACCATTCTCGACACACTTTATCACAATCATATATGATTTTTAATATGACATGTTTTTCAATAATAATTTTCATTCCCACGCTCCGAATCAAACACGCTGCATGTCGTTTTCCGTCTAGGGGCTTTCGTTCGTCGCACGAAAGAAAGTGAACGGGCGAGCAAGTGACGTGAGGAGCGTGGTGGCCGACTCTCTTGTGACGGCACACCAAGTATCCGTTCACGGTCGATGGGTGGTGATGCCACAGCACCGCCCCAGACGGAGGAAGGCGGGGGGCGAGAAAGAGAGAGAGAGAGATGTCGGGGGAGGAGAGGGATGCAGCACACTACTTTATTTTATCTCCCGTGCCCAACACGCTACTCTGCCTCATCCTCGACCCACTACTACTACTGCACCCCGCTCAACAACCCGCCGCCCCTCTTTCTCCCCTAAACTGAATCACCTCTTGCCCTTTGGAGGAGGCCGTCGCAGGTAAAACAATTCCTGCTAGCAAATACGAGGCGTCTGCCGGCATCAATTTCATGAGCGGGGAGTGATCCGATGGGGAATGGGGTCGGCTGACGATACCGATGGAAATCCTCCGTGCCCTTTGTCTGCCAACAGGATAGCTAAAGGTCGGCCAATTGTTACGGGCCACTGTCCATCCCTTACCCATGCCTCCTCTCTCGTTCTCCCCCTCTTCATCAACTTTTTGCCTCGCATGAGTAACGCTAAAAGATCGCCCGTGGTCGTCTAACGAAGGCACGGACACCGTCGCAAAACATGGCGTAAGAAAAATTCCACGAAAGTACCTCGAAGTTCCAATTTATGCTCATGATAGAGAAAGATATGTGTGCTACCTGATACAGGTGATCCTAGGGTTATACTTGATAATTTTCAAAGCGAAGGAGTCAGTTCAGAAAATCTCGTCACATGTTCATCAGGATTAAATCCTAAATTGGCCAAGGGAAAGTAATACTTAAGATGCAGTGCAACTTTTTCTGTTGAAGGATGTGCGCAACAATGTATGCAATCGAAATTAAATTTTAAAAATTTCGAATGCATGCGAATGCGTGAACTTAAGATGCAGGACCCTTCACCGATCGCTGTGGAAGTGACGCACTTCTGCCAATTTTTCTATTAAAACCAGTTTGGACCACTAGGTTCAACGATCGTAACGGAGTCGTGCGTTTTCCGATCTCGATATTCGTGACGACACAGCAAGAGGTCCTCCTGGTAGACGGGACGAGAAATATAATGTAAGAACCTTCGAGTGATCTCTCGTTCGGGGAAAGGGGTTTGTTTGTGAGGGCAAATGGGGGCCACACCCCACCCGTGCTGTTGTTTAGCTAACCGAGCGCAGTGCGTTTAGGGGGCGAGGTCAAACCACAGCGATATCATCATGGAACTAGCGAGTGTAAACATCCACTCGAAAAGAATACTAATTGCCTTTGAATTTAAGTGGAGCTATTGTTGTGGAAATAGTGACGGTATTCGATCGTAGGTATCTTTCAACCACTTCAGCGTCAAAAAGAAATACTGCATGTGGCAGCACAAAATGCGGAAACGCCTTAAAAAGGGTTGTCTCGCGATTCCAATTTAGAGAGAAGATATCAACTTCCTTGAATTGACTCGGAGAGTCGCTAAAAATTCTGCTTTTCACTTAGCACTCAGTTTGATGTAATACTATGAAGAAATAAATGTGCACAGGAGGCACAGACATCTCAATGTAAAATAAGTTTTAATCATGGAAATTAACTAGTATTCTTCACCACCACCTTTTTCTTTTCCTTTGTTATACGAGTAATCAAATACAACCCTACTATAGACATATCCATCATTAATATTAGAGCATTTAACAGTTTTCAACACGACGAATGATTTCAAAGGTGTCTTATAGCCCTTTGCTATCCATACAATTTCACATGCATCTAGTTACATATAATTAGGGATATTCCGAGATCGGACCTGGGCGGTACTCATCGGCCAGTAACGAAATTTGTAAACGCTGCGATACCAAGCCATCAATTAAACACAATCTACAAAAATAATCACAAATTTCAGGCTATCATACTATGTTTTATCGTACTATGTATCATACTATGTGCATGACCTAATGGGTCATGCAACCTTCTAAGCAGTTCGCAAACGGCGTCGTCAGAAAGGCGTTCGTCGACGACAGCCGAACTTGTCAGCAATTAAAGTCGAATTGCCAAAATGACTTTTCGATTTACGTTTATAGTTTTGTAATGCTGGCCCCAAATAATTTACAGCAATTAATTGGTGAGACAAAAGACGACGGCTATTTAATCCCATAAGATAAGATACAAAATTGAACCGAAAACTCAAAACTTTCCGATTTAAATTTGAAATATAATAACTTAGAATTTTACACAGCTATGTTTGTAAAGGAAATAAAAACCCACTAAATTATTCATATAATAGAAAGCGTGATCCTACATTACTTTGGGCTTAACAATAGTTGTATACTTTAATCTGACTTTTGAAAATTATAAAAATTATATTAAAAATATCAAAAGGAGTTCGATATACAGGTATTAGATATACCTGTAGGTATACAGGTATTGAATAATCATAAAAAATATGAATTCAACTGAATGCATGCATATTCTTACCATTGTCATGAAATGTGCATGACAATGATAATATGCTAATATGACAATGATATGTCAATGCAATATGCCTGCAAATATGCCTATTTTGAAATTAAATACATGCTCATTGGAAATTAAATTCTCCGATTAGGTCATAAATATGATAATATACGTAACAGATCTGGTTGAAAAAGTGCAAAAATGAATAACTATAAAAGTGCAAAAGTTGTGATGATCGAAAAGACAATGCAGCATTGCAAATAATTGTAAACCATTTCAGAAAGTTATCAAATAGAACGAAATAGAGCTACAGAAGAATCAGTCATTCACAAGTCGCAATGCAATTCACAAACGCTCTACATTCATTAGTTGAAGTCTCCAATACTCTTAGAGATTCCAACGTGTGGATACAGAATTATACTCGCCGCTTGTAGCTCAACCTTTATTGCCGTTTGATCGGTCAAAGGTAACAATAAGCATTTGTCACTACATGATTAATTAATTCGCAGCATGGTGGTTAGCCTAGTGGGTAGAATTTTGGGCTGCCCGATAGTCCTGAGTTCACATCTCCAATGATTCCTTTGGACATCCATATCTTAAAATCCAAGAGCACGATCTCCTGGTTAATAGAATCTCTTAAGATAACTGATCGTAGCATAAGAAAAGTTTCTGCCCCCCTTTCCCAAGATATGCGAATTTCACTCGCCAGAAGTCTTGGCTTAGGGTGAACTCTACCCTCGTCCATTAAAACCGACAACATTCACGTTACTTCAACGAATATGGACAATCCTATCCATAAAACGCGGAAGAAACTTCCTCGAACATAGTGTAGTCGCCGCTAGGGATATTTTCCCCGGGAATAAGGACTCCTGGGGGTTTTCAATGAGAGAATTAGAGGGAAACATGGAAGCTGCGCAGTCAAACTAGCAGATTCGTGAAAGAAAGGCAATGACCGCTGGAGAGAAAAATAATACGGTGAGTTGGAGAGAGTAGATAGTACATCGAAATGTACATCACGATGGTCTCCAGAATGGTCAAACGACTGAATAAGGCTTGGGAACTGTTTTTAATAGAGACGGTCATACATAGTCAAACCTTAAACCTATCCACATTACATACTACTCCCTCATTCTGCCATGAAGTTTCTTAGGATTTTCCTCCCTCTCTCTGTTCCGCCCTCGGTTACCTTGGCTACCTTCCTACCCATTCCGCGCATTTATAACGTAGGGATAATGAAAAACTATTATATATAGTCAAAGTACTACCTCTTTTATTACGTGCGTCTTCACTTTAAATTAATTCCACCATTCACTTCTTACATGCAAGAATTAATAAGGTTAACGCCATCACTTCATTCCGATTGAAAAGGATTCAGTATCAGAAAACGGTAAGATTCTAATCCATAATTGAAAAAAATCTTGGTTTTCCAACACATCATAAGAATAATTTAGGATCTAAGGAACACTACGGTAACATATACATCTCAAGATAAAAAATATTAATGTAACAATCAGTAAAATTAAGTTAAAGTCAGAGCATAGTCACGACAAACACGGCATGAATACTTAGTGAAATAAATTAAATTATTGACTGAATCATAATTTTATATTGACGAAGAAATGACTTGAGTATAATTAAGACTCAGAAAAACAGTAATGGCCATGTATTCATTCAATCGTAGAGAGCCGACAGTGCAAGTCCAGTGCGTGTTAAGTTCGAAATAACACGGCAATTAGCGGGTTAGCAGACATTCATGGCCAAGGCCAACAGAGGTTAATGCAGGGCGTCTGCTTCCAAGCAAGGCTGACTTTATCTGATGGAGCGGGTCTGGTGTTGCAAGGAACCCTCTAGCTCCCCTATTCTCGTGATACAACCACACCCAGCACAACGACCGACTATGTTTATTATGAGCGATATCACGGCCGTAGTTAGAGAATAATACATGATGTAAATCTTTAAGAGAAGAAAACAGGTAATAGAAAAAAAAACTCCAAGAAAAGTTATGAATTCATGTTACTCTGAAGGTAAGATATTCAATGCTGTAAAAACAAGAATTGACGACATCAGGCAATAAGAAGATATTAGGAATAGGACAAGGCCTGAACTCAATCGTTCGGTACGCCGCATAAGCCAAATGTTAAGAGTTTCTTGAGAATTGAATATCGTAGGTTACTGGTCATAATAGTCTGATAAGAATCTTCAATTGTGTACTCCGTGAAAATAACACGGGGTGTTTACAATTACGGAGTACACAGTACACTAGTAACTGACAAACGGGGCATCCTTGATAGAAAATGGGACCAACTCTTAAGAAAACAATTTTCTATACTACAAAATACAAAAGACTAATGGGAGAAAAGAGTTAATAAATGTAACAATCTGATGAGTAAATTTTGTCACTGAAACTTCCCTCCTTATGCACTACTTAAATAAAACTCAAGAGAGCGATAGTTTTGGAATAAAAATATGTAAGCACAAAATATCCCAGTGGGTATTATTCGATACGAACGATAGATGAGACCAAGACTCATCGGGAAACGCACGAAATGACACCGGGCGGCACGCGCCAGACGCGTCCCGTGTGACAGCCGCAGTTATCATCACGCCATCTTGAGACCCATGATCTTTTCCGCTTTTCTCTCACTTTTCCCCCCCGACTGTGCAAGAACAAGAAAAAGATTTGCGAACGGTCTCCTTCTTCCCGGTCCGGGAAGAGTCCGGGGAAGGCGCGCATGTGCGGCAGATGACGTCGGAGATAAAGGAGGACCCGATCGGAGGGACGTCGGGAGGGTGAACAGAGGAAACGCACGGCGGGGAAAAGTCTGAAAACTCGCGGCGAGTCGATTTAGAATTTCCTCCGATTATTCAACGGAGGAGGAAGAGGCTTTTCCCGCTCCCATATCGGCAGCCATCTGAACTCGTGAGAGTCTCGAGGCAACGGCGATTGAACTCGCCTCAGTCCGCGCTTCTGATTTGCGAGCGATGGGGAGAATCGCCTCGCTAGAACAGTGCCGGGCGAGATTTTCTCTGCCTCCCTCCCTGGGATGCGATAAAAAAATACGCGGGAGGATTTGTTGGTGGTGGTTGGAAGAATGGTGGCTCTTCACTCTTTTCTTCGCTCTGTCTGCCCGTTTCGTTCCTCGGTTGCGCTTGTAGAGCACGTTGTAGCGGAGGAGATGGCTTAGCGTGCAATAAAATAGTCTGTTGTTCGGTACTCGTAGGGCGAGGATTGCTTTTATGACGGTTGGAGGAGCGGGAAGATCGGCGGGAGATTGCACCGCGGTTGGGGAAGGACGGGATGGGGTGGCAGTTTGAGAATTGAATATTGAGCGAGGGAAATGACGAAAGGCCTTGAGAATCAACTTACGTTCACTTGTTTACCCAGGGGTTACACCTAGTAGCATCGAACCGGATTACACATATAATAAAACGGGGAATAAAATATATTAATGGTCAAATTAATGAGGTTCTTAAATAGATACACTTAAATGCCGCAAGGTTACTCCAGCGTGCTCGCTATTGCTTTAGTAGTCTGCAAGGAGGGAATATATAGGAAATATTTACCAGGCTCAAACTTGTTTCATGGAATAGCATGAGCATGAATAGTACTTACATGTATGTGATGTTATATTTTCAAATTTATTTGTCACGCTTTGGGAATGTTTGAAAATAATATTCGTTTAAAATTGGAGAATGGGTATAAACTACATCATGAAAGACCGCGCTAAAAATGAATCAAATCTGACGATCATAGAAATATGGTTTGAGGTGGGAGATGGAAAAAGCTTAACTCCTTCCTCCTTTCCATAACATTTTCCTTTTCAACAGATTTATCCAAAATATTCTTCTTGAGAAGAATATATTGAATTTTCAGTGAATAGAATACCATTACTTTCTCTAAGTTCTAGAAATAGTGATTCTATTCTACAGTATTACGTAAAAATTCCTATCCATATCAGTTGAAATGCAGAATTTTAAATATATTAAGGAATGCTGGAAGTTCATCAACGGCGCTTATATCTGTGACAAATAATTTTTATTCCAAATACTGGATTACTACCCTTTAGGGTGGTATTCAAGTGGGTAGAGCAGTGGATATTGTAACCGAAGGAACCGGGTTCGATTCCTGTGGACGCCTCTAGGCACCCATAACTTCACCCATGCTGTCTGAATTATCGGATACCAGATCTTCCTCGGAAACCACGGGTGGGGCAGGGAAAGAAACTGGACTAGTATTCATTTTCACGCGCGCTTACTACTTACTAAGCGCTTACTTACTAAGTACTAGGCGATTGATTTCTGTGGTTTTTAAATAGAAGCTGAAAAAGCTTTATTTCTGATGATTAATACATACGTATCATGATTACTTACTAAACGAACGCAATGCTTATAGCTTCAAAGAGAAACAAAAAAGATTTCCATGAAAAATATAATATAAAGTTATTATCTAATTGATATCAAAGTTTAACATCTCATAATGACTCATATTCACAAAACGCCTGATTTATTTTCTTCCTACTGCTATTGAATATTGAAACATCGCAAGTGGTAACAACCTACTCATTTCAAGACAAAGATGATGAATTTAATTCAACTGGAAAGTAAGCGTACATCATTTTCTCCTTACAAAAGAGCTTTCAGCAGCTGGAAGGCAAAGAGGGCTTCTTATTTCTGCCTCAGCAGCACTCAGCAGCAAGCAGGTATGACTTTATGCGCGTAAGCAACCTAATGCGTGGTATGCTCAAAAAATACGCGAACCGGTGCAATCTGGTGGCCATAACGTGGACTATAGCCCCGCCCACTAGCGTCGCTAGTTGCCTGAGACCCAATGAGCCGTATGTGCTTGGCTAGTATACCACTCATTGTAACCAAGACGAAATTCCAAGTTAACAAATCTGAGTTATGCCATATTTTGTGTCCTATGGAGCTATCCCTCCAGTACGACGAGTACCAACTTTCTCTTTAAAAATCCACCGCAAAGCATGGAAGATCCCGAGCACGGTTTTTAGGCCAAGGCATGCAATTCCATTCGCAGAAATAACCCCCTCCTTACACTCTCGTCACCACAGGTGAGGAAAACGGTTCTCAGTATTCGAATCAGATTTCGTAATGGTGGATCTTTAAAAGCTGTATTTTATGCTCGTTCGGGAACAGAAATTTAAAACGAGCAGAAATATAAATTGCTGCGCTTATCTCGCCGGCGTTGGAAATATCCTCAAACGGATCTGTTTACAGAGCGTAGGCACGGGCGTGGATTTGATGACACGGGAAGAGATCATCATTTCGTGGCCGGTCTCGGAGAGAGTGAGAGAGTTTGGAAGGGGCAGAGAAGTTAGCGCCCAGCGGAATGGGCCGAGTGACGAGATTGAAGGTAACGTAGGGTGTATCGTGTTTCCGTGCGAGGTGCCCTACGAGAGGAGGAGGAACACTGGAGCTCTCTCTCTCTCTCTGAACGGGGATGAGGGGGAGGTGAGAGTGAGGAGGAGACGGGAGGAAGGGAGAGGAATTGGCAGTGCGAGGAGATGCAGAAATGCAGAAGATCTTGCATAAAAGGGAGGTTCGAAACAATGGCGAGGGGAATGCAAAGAGGGCAATCCCGGAAAGGAGCTCGAGTGAAGGAAAAATATCATACAACTCTTGCGAGGGGAAAAAATAATAAACTCAAGACGAGGTCGACGTGACACACCTACATTAAGTTGTTAACTTCGAAAGATAGAATCCATTTTTAACTTTTAACGGCCACGTCCTTTGCAGTTTAAGGAAATTACTTATAATGCGTTTATGGCGAACGCGGGGTAATTTAAATAATACTATCGTATGCTGTCAGGTAACGAGATTATAGTGTTGGCGCTGATGAGATGTGAACAAAATGAACGGTGCCGAAGGGAGGTGGATGTAGCAAATCCACGTAGCTGTAGTTATTGAAATGTTTGTGAGCGGACACACAAAATTTATTTCGGCCGCGATGCGAGGTTGTTATTTTATGCCTTACCCCAATGAGGAAGTATTTTTTATGCAAGCAAATGATCCCCTTCCCCCTTTCCTCCCCTCGGAACGTTCGCATAGACCGCGAGATTTATAATTTTTCGACTACCCCCTTGTAATGGCTCCCGGCGAGTCGTAATCTCGGACGTTAAACACGGCTATAAGACGGTCTCGGGAAAGGGGCAGGGGGATGGGGAGGGGTTCAAAGGAGGGGGAAGAGAGCGAAAGGCCTATATCCTCTCTTCCTCAGGAGGGACCCCCAAGAGCATCGCTCATCTCCATATCAACCCCTCCTCCTCGCCCTCAGCAAGCCAATCTCCCGACCCCTCCTCCTCTACCGCTCCAACCCCTTCGGCGGGTGCGCCGCGGTTGAAACTCAAACCTCCCCCGACTTCCGAGGTAACCAGAGTTATTACGAGCACAATCGTACCTCCGCGCTCCTCACCCCCGCGGGCACCCGCCCGCCCTCCTCCGACTCCCAACTTCACCTAAATCTCATCACCGATCGCTGCAACAACACACAGGCACCGCCGAAGAGCCAAACCGCCCGCTCTCTCTCCCTTTCGTCTCCCTGACTACTCGCTTCCTTTAAATTCACTCCTCTCTCTCCTTTCCCGGGCCTCCTCCCCCGATCCAGCGGCATCGGACCGCGGCATTCGTTGCGACCGGGGACCACCGGGGACGGGGGACTGTTCAAGGGAATAGGGCGACGCGTGTGGGAAGGGAGGGGGACCACCACCGCGGACGAACTGCGACCGCCAGCCGAGGGACCGACGCTACCGTCCGCCGCGCTCTCGTCTGACTTTCCTCGAGGGCAGAGAGAGCCCCCAAGGAAAGTCAGACGAGACCCACAAGCCTCATCACTCTCTTTCTCCTTCCTCCCTCCTGGGGATTTTAATGATCGATGCCCTAGAGGTCGGTGCTAGCCAATCACTAGTATAGGACTGGTGAAACGTTTTGGCGAGTACAAACAAACAATTATGCTCATCTAGGATATTTGAGTTGCTAACCGCAAATATTTCGATGAGTAAGGGATTTTTTCGAAAGCTGTTATTTCCGATTTTAAATAATGATTTCCCAAAGGTATAACAATTATTAACGCACACACACACACACAAGGAAAATTCGAAGATGATTTTTCTCATGGCAGTCGTAACGCTGCGCCAGCCAGGAGTATTTAAACGCTGTGGCTAATGTGAAGAAAATCACCAGGGAACTGAAAGCATGTCAGTGGCATAAATTTTAAGAAACTGCGGGAAATGGCGCAAAAGATGGAATATTCGTGAGTGGTATACATAGATAAATTAGTCTAGATTAATATATTTGTAAGTGTAAAGATCATGAGACTGTAAAATATATTTTTCTTTGGGATTTAGAAAATATTACTATTATTGATGCAACTGTGAAGTGAAACAATTTTTATACTAAGAACCATACACCTGAACCACTGATGAAACTGAACTACACCTTACGTAAGGAAGAATTGGAATTCTCTAAGGTGAAATTCGCCATATGCTAGGTTAGAAACTTGTGACATAGAGGAAAACATCGGAGTGTCTCAGGGACCAATTTACCCTAAACCAACCCTAAACTTAGCATAGGGGAAAAAATTAAGCAGGCCAACTCATACTTTTTTATAAAACCTAATTCGATGGGTAATATTTTACTTTTTTATGACTCTACGTCTCCCCTCACGTCCTTTTAACGCATTCGTATAAAAGCACTGAATATTATTGAGAACCAAAGAGCAGGAGAGTGGACCACATTTTAGCAAATAAAAACGAGTTGATTTTCTGCGCTAGAATGATATCGGCCAGAAAACTTTTGAGCATAGTGTTCAACCGTGTGATAAAACTTGATTTTTTTTAGATATGTCTTCTAAGGCAAGAAGCCTTAGGCTTAGCTAAAATAGTAAATGTATGGGTTGCAGCGACTATCAGTCATTTTTTACCTTGCATAGGAATAATAAATAGTGAAAGTGAACACCAAAAATAATTTCGAGAGTGAATGGTTTCCTTAAGTAATTCCGGAGAAATGCACCAAAAAAATTCGCAACTTATCACCCGAGATAGGATTACATGGTTCTACAAACGCCGAAGGTAGGGTAGGTATTCTGTAGAGCGGATCTCTTATCTCCGCGAGGTACGCCGGAGAAATGATCCTGGAGAGAGGATTGTAGAGGGAAAAGGCGTTCGCGAATCTTCCGAATAGGACTTTGCGACATGGCAATACTTATATCAACATATGTATAATACATTTTTTTAAATGATCAATACATCGAGGGTAAGAAATCATCATCGAAATGGGGATGTGGTCAATATGATTACATTCATTACGATTTAATCTAAATGAAGATATTTACCAGATCTGCCAATGTACCCGAAATGGTCTATACTGCTCTAAATATCCGATTAATGCTTAAGTTTTGGGTTAGTCAACGGCAGATGTCATTTTGTAATGCACATGAAATAGTCAATATTGGTCTCTGTACTCATTATGGCCGATACTACCCAATACTAGATGAAATTTATTCCCAATTTGACGTAGCACCGCCATAATCTTAATATTTTCCGATTTACCCGATATGTTCGATATTACCATGATTATATCGTATATTCACTGTCAAAGTTATCAGTCCGAAGGTCCCTCTGATAGCTGAGCGTAGGTGCTGTAAGCCTTATTATTCGGCGAGTGAAATTCGCACATCAACCGAATAATTACGATGCCCAGTTCTCTTACTTGTCCCGCCGTGATTTCTCAGGACGATCACAAGGATTAGTTAAATGGGAGGGTTCCCAGAAGCGTCACCCGGTAACGAATCCGGAATCTCCGGTCAGCAGCCCAGCACTCTACCCCTTGGAAAACAACGTCCCACATTACTCGACATAAAATATTATCACTTCACAAACACGATCAAAGTTAGAAAATAAATACCTCACATGCGTAGCCCCGGGGGTCTCCAGCACCCATCGGCCGAAGTTGACGCAAATGCTTGCGAAAACACTATTATAGTATTCGTCCTGCGGGACCTACCATGGCAAGAGAGGACGTCGCGCCCGGAGAAAATGGGGGCGGGACACGGCGTGGGTGGGAGGAAGGGGTGGAGTGTGTGTCGAAGGGATTGAAAGGGGGTTGGGGGAGAGGGAGGAATGGTTGGAAGGCGGCGGCAGGTGCTGGTCGAACCGCTTCCTTCCCTCGGCACGGGGGAGGCCAAGTGGGGGGCGGGGTGGAGAGGTTGGTAGTGAGGAGGGACAATGGATTCGAAGCAATATTAATGCAATCCACTCGCGGAGGGACGCTGTCATTACCTTTTAGAAAACGCCGATGTCGTATTGCCGACTATGGACCACCAATGCACCCTCCACTACCCTCCCTTCCTGCCGCCTCGTACCTCCTCCCTTCTTCTCTATTTCCCGTTTATTTTTTCATCCGTGCTCTCCTTGCCTCCTCACTCTAGCGGGTCTTTCGATCCCATCGAGTTTTTATTCTCATCCCCTATTATATATATATATTTACGTATACGAATTTATTACTCCCAGTTAAACGTGCTCGGGGGGATATCCCATCAAGATGCATCCGCAATGGCTTTTGTGCGCTCTCAATTACTTTCTACGTGTACCATAATGTGTTCGTGTCCTTGAAAATGATGGTCGAGAATTTATCGCCTCTGGTTTTGAAGTAATTTATTCGTAGAGGACGATACGGGGATGAAACCTTTCCTCCATGGAGAGTGATGAGAAAATGTAATAGAAAGGGGAAAACAAAACTTTAATGCTGATTTCAAATTTGAAATAACTATTCGTTCACTTAGAATATACAAGAATTTCAATTCTATAAAAAACCATTAAGGTTATAATTAGCGTATTTGTAGACACGAGTGCGATTATTTAAAAAAATGCGAACAAAACATTTGATGAATGTCATTAAAAATTCTTCCACCATAATTAAAGTGTTCCATTAAAGCATAAGGGAATTACCCAAGAAGCTCGAGAGATTTCTTTCAGACTGAATCCCTCAATTTATTTTAAGGTTATTTGATCTCTCCATACTAAAAATAATGCTTGTTGGTGAAGAGCCCGGGGCTTATCCCAAGTTCGTGAGACTGCATGAGTTTACTGGTCAGTTGTTAGGTCAGGTTGCGGATGCCGGTGTTGGGAACCGCAGGCAAAGGTACCGCGTAGCAGGGAGATATCATTTTGGACCTTTAGCGGAGTTCCTAAAATGATTGAAACAGAATATACAATTTCGTGGATGCTGCCTCTCTGGGTTTAGTAATTTTAATAGGCGACTTGATGGTTTCACAAAGCAGAGTGAAAATAATCGCCTGCTCGTATACCCAGAGTAGGCTTTCTATTTAAAAAATCTAACTAATCGCTACCAGAATATGTTTGGGTTCTTTTCAGATATGAATCTTTTTCATCAACATGAACATCACCTTGTAGCATTATGAACTATGCCCTCATTGTATAACTCCTGCTTTACTTATTCATCACATCATCAAATTCAAGTGCAGAATCACATTTAGTCATTTGCTGGTGGTATCTGTTTATACTATTATTTTTTCTAACCATAATTTACAACTTTGCATATTTTTTGCAGTTTAGAGGAATGAATGTGGGTAATATTTTTAATTTTATTGTTTTTGCTTTAGATTGGCGTTTAATAGTTAAAAAAACTCAGTGCAGGATGTATTAATATTTGTGTGTTAGTACTAAAGTTTTCATGCATGTCTATTTTTCATTTGAAAACACTACGGAGGTTCTGAAAGGTAACTTTGATTTTAAAAGCTTCCTAACAACCAACCACGTGTGTACCACCACCCTTTTGTGTATTTCTATATATATATATATATATATATATATATATATATATATATATATATATATACACACACGTGTGTGTGTAATTTAGCCAATGGTCAACAAGCGGGATTCGTAAATTCAACCAATTTTGTGTTTCCCACACAGCGATGCATTGAAATGGGTAACTATTTCCGTTATGACGGACATAAAAATGCATTTAAAACGTCTCAATAGGATGTTTGCGTTTAATCGGTCAGTTTATTTCTCTCTTTTATTAACGTCGTAATCATGATCATTTTAATGATTTTGAACTCGTAGATGGAAGTCAAAGCCTTAACCGTAATAGAATTACAGCTAGATAATTCATATCTTCATTCTGAAAGGACTGTAGCCGTAAGCTATAAGTAGCAAGGGGTCGAAATTGCTACACCGATTTATATTATACGGAAGAATAAAGGAAGATTACATTCCACTACCTATAAGGACTGTGAATCAGGGATTTACGTAATGCTAGAAGGAGGCAGAAGATGAACATTTATGCTCTTAAAAGCGTCCCGTGGAGTTAGTTTAGGAAACGTTGGCATGCATTTCATTCGAATTTTTCAAATCCATCTAAATTCATATTTCCATACTTAAATCCATATCTAACCTGAGCGGTGTTTTTACAAGGAATAGTGAACATGTTCTGCATCTTTAATACGAAAAAGTGCATTCGAAAACCACTTGTGTAAATAAGAAAAGGTAATCTCTGCTTACAAATGAGAGCAGAAACATCTCTTCTCAAGATAGAAATCCGGCACAGAGGCGATGATTAAAATTGACAAAGACGTCAAATTAATTATCGTATTTCGTTCACCAGGTTGGTGAACGCAACGCACGTCTGGAATATTAAAAAAATGAGTAAAATAATGGCCTCCTGCGATGCATTTACAGTGGAAACTACATGCCGAATGGGGAAGCTCTCGGGTTATAACTGATCAACAGGAAAAAACTTTTTACGCCCTTGACTTAACTACAGTTCAATATTGCCTTGAATTTAACGCGCTGCCAAGTCCCACTCACGGAGTACTGAAAAGGGCACGATTCTCGATCAGAGCCTTTTAGAACTGGATAAAAGAAAAAAATAAGAAGAACCAAGGTCAGATGAGAATGCATTTTTTCTATATACACAATATATGATGGCATCTGCACTCATTTCTGGTGGCACCCCACCGGTTTCAGAGGTATTTTTTTTATTGAATGCTCGATTTTTGGGAAAAAAATCACTCAGCCGCTGTCTGGGAGGGAGCGATCTCTGTGCAAAACTGACTCCGACCGACAGGAGAGAAATGGAGACAAAATAATTAAGAATTAAGACAGCCGCCCATTCCACAAACATTGACGAGATCCGACCTCGCTCACTTGTTTCACCTGGAAGACTCGGATGAGAGATGGACGGAGGTGACTCCGGAAAAATGCACAACGAAAAGAGTATGGGGTGTAAACGGGGGAGTCGGTGGCGGGGGCCCGCGGACGGCTCCGGCTAGCAGGTGGGAAAGAGGGAAGGAGGAGGAATAATAGAAGGGAGGCGGAAAAGAGAGAGGATAAGGAGAAGGGTTTTATGGAGCCGGGGAAGCGATAAAAATGAATGAGAAGAGGACGAAGGGAGGGGAAGAGCGGGGAGGGGGTGAGATGCGATTTGATCCCTTTCTGAGTACCATCCCTCGGAAAGGGGAAGCAAGGATACGGGAGGGGGCGGGGAGGTGGCGAGTGAGGGGCCGATTTGCATTAAACCTATATCACCAACGCCTCCTCATCCCGTACCCTGTCTCTCCCGCCCTCAGTCACTCCCTCCCCCTCTTATCCTCTTTTATAACAAAATGGAAATTCTTTTCGAGCGATTTCCCGCCCGACGCCTGACGATAATGCAGTTTCTTTGCGGTGAGATCACGATTAATATTCAGTTTCACTCGGCCGGTCTTCTTGAGAATATCCACTCCTATCGCCGAGGAGACTTGCACGTTATCCTCGCTCGCTCTATAAATAGGGCGTACTTTTTCTATGCCCCACTTGGGATGCGAAGGAAGATATAGGGGAAGCCGAGCTCACGGGGGAAAGGAACTCACGATCCTGTGAGAATGGTGGATTGAGGTGTGTTTGGAGCAATAAATTTGAGAGAATTTGAATGGAACGACAATAGAAAATATTCTGAAAGTGTTCACGACTTACATCCATTGTAATCTCTATGAAACTTCATTCTAACTTTCAAATTTCCCATGGATTTCGGTGCCTAGGACTGAAGAAATCCTTCAAGAACCATTTCCCAGTTTTCGGAATATCAAAGTTGTGTTTAACGAAATTGAAGTCTCAATTAACAAAAGAATAAAAAATTCCTTCGGTAAGTCCTTTCCCTAGCGTCATTAGTTAGAAATTTTATCCAAGAGGTCTAAAGTTACCAAGACATCTTAAGTCAATTAGTATCACTTTGCCAAAGAAGGTGACAGCATTTCGTTTTACTCAAAATTCCTTCACTTATTATCACAAGTATGTATGTACAATAGCATCTAACTTCACGTTCAATTGGCGGATAAAAAATATAAATAAATTTTTACCCAGTGGCTATTACAAATGCGTTAAAATGAAGAATTTCGTCTATAAAGTATGCCGCGGCAATAAATTTCCATCAGGGATGGAATCGTAATGATTCGACTGAGGGAATTCAAATCTGAAATGTAAGTTTAGTATACACGTACTTGAAGAACGCTTCAATTAGCACTAATGTGTCTTGATATAAAGTTCTAGTAAGCAATATTTTCCCGTTTTTTTGGACAAATTAAATACGAACGTAGAGCAGATATTACTAAGACTAAGTTATCCAAGGAACAGAATACCAAATAGGATTTGAATATTTTAATAGAATATGACTGCGCAATGAGTTAAGAATGTTTCCTTACCAAACGAGGGAACAAGTTAGAACAATCGCGTATTTTCAAGTACAAATTAGATTATTAATTTTGGTCATTTTCAAGGGTAAAATTAAAATCAAGAAACATTTGAATTTCGATTAATCAACGACCTCCAATTTATGACAGGATAGATTCTAAAGAATGATATGGTAGAAGGCAGATAACGTTTCCACTAAAATGAAGATTAAAGCAATCCATCCAGAGATAAATACCATTTACATGAACCTGTCCTGATATAACAACGAAATGAAATCACTCGCTTACTCCTTGTATGGCGAATGGCTTCTCCTTATGGAGAAACCCGTCCATGTGCTAAAATCCTTCGGTTTACAATGTTTCTTAAATCCTCTTGGACCAATGGGCTCTCGGTTTTATGGACCACAAAACTGTGACGGGTTTTCTTAGAAGTGAAATTGCCTACGATCGTCAAAATCGTGGATCTTACGTTGTGTACTACAGAAGCAGAGGAGATCACTTTTATCTTCTGGTGTTGAATAAAACGGACGGTAACGGCTACCAGAATGTGTATTCGAAGAATGGAAGTGGTATCAGAGAATGTGAATAAAACTGAATAATATGAGTTTTTTCCGTCAAGAATATGGGAGGGAGTAAACTATAAAGAGAGTTCAATTATATTTAAGGAGGTAATTCACGGCAGACGGAATAACACACACATTCCTTCCCTGAGCATTAAAATTTAAGAGGTAATTTTTCAAGAAGTCTCTCGACAAATAAGACCATATTGCTTACTGTCACACTACCATTCCTTTTCAGGAATAACCATTCAAATGTAAAACCCCTTAATGTATTAGGCAGGCCAAATATTTTTAATTCCGCCGTCAGTTTGTCAAATAAAAAGCACGCGATAACACTACAGTAAAACTTCAGCTAAGAGTACATCCAAAGATGACTCTCTGACTCCAAAGCATTGCTATAAGGACAGTAGTAAACACCTGGATATCATAAAGAAATTTTGTAACCATAAAGAGCATGGCAAAAGGCAAGACGAATATTTCGTCCTCATCTTCAAATGACGTTTTGATCACCAAGCATTAGACTTGTGTGATTTTTATGTGAGCTGACATTCTCTACTGGTGTTTCATAATACCAGGAGCTGAGGTGAAAAGTTAAACGAATCTCAGGTCCTATTAGCTTACTTTCCCATCCAGGCTGGAACAGTGTCACATACATTTGACAGAGTGTGATAAGTGCAGAAATTGAAGCGCCGTTCTTATGGAGCAGTCCCTTTCTAATGGAGAAATACAAAAGCCCTGTCCGCGTATTCGTGAGCAGTTCGCAAGTAGGATTACAACCAAAACCAACCAATGATAGAACATGAACTTTGGTTATACATGTACATTTCACAACAATCTTGCCATTCTATTGTAAAATTAAAAGGACAATTGGAAGACGGCATTTATCACAAATATCGGTCACAAACATAAAATTTACGATCCATTCAACATACAAGCACTTCAAGCCTACAGGTTTGAGGATTTCCTTTGACTATTCCCATTAAGTAGGGCGGACATATTGTGGGACAGAATATTGTCTAGTTTTAAGAAACACTAATTAAATCCAAATTTGTGTACAACCAAACAAACCACAACCCGAAGGTTGGTCGGTTTGGTGAGGGTGACTGTTCAACTAATACCAAGCCCATAACGGCGGGTGAATTTCGTACATCAACAAGGTGATTAGGTGGGTCCCGACAGTTTCTTTCCCTGTGCCGCATGTGGTTTCCCAGGAAGATTTGGCGTCCGAAAAATGACACAGCTGGGCGCAGCTAAGGGTGCCCAGAGGCATCACCCAGAATCAAACCCGGACCCTTCGGTCCGCAGCCCAGCGCACTACTCATTTGATTGCCTCGTATATATGTATATTGCCATGCATAAAACAATACATGTATTGAAATGTCAATTTTAAAGATAAAGACTTTATCTCCAGATATTCTCAGCCGAACACATGCATGTTATGGCACCACAATGTGGTGTGGCGGTGGGGATGTAAGAGGACCAGCAGGCAGATGCGGGTTGAACAACTAGCGCTGGAGGAAGATGGATCAAATACGTTAAACACGACGTTCTTCTTGTCCTGGAGATCTTTCCAGGGAAATCTTCTAAATTATGGCACGTTGAAAAAACTAATTTTCAATTGAACTCCTCGAAAAATAAAGCTATCAACAGATATAGGCAGCGGTCCGAAAATTTGTCATCTTTCGGGAGCGGGAGGGTGCGCGCGCTTGGTAATGCGTTAGGGCCTTTTAATGGAACGGGGCCAACTGCCAATTGCTCCTCCCGGAATCAAAACCCGGAGGAAAGTCAAATTGTCTCACTCGTGAATGGTATTCTTGACCAGACTCGGGGCATTAAGGAGGCCGTCCAGTGGAAATGCGACGAGCGAGCGGGGACGGACTCCGCCCGTCTCACGGGAGCTCTCTGTTGCGTCGCTGCCAGACCGGCCTCAAAAGGGTTCATTCCAACATATTTCCACAACCATTTCTTATTTCATATCCGGCGGCTGCCACACGAGTAGAAACCCGCCGCGTGCCGCTCCCTCCCACGGGAAGGTGCGGGTCCGGGAACGGGAAACCGGATGGGACATCAACGAGGAGTGGAGCGGATAGCCGCTGAATCGTATAGCGGAGGGATGGACCGAGGTTGGTGGGAGAGAGGCTGAATAAAAAGAGATGAGGAGGAGAGGAAGATGATGAAAAGATTTTTATGGCGGGGAGGAAGGGGAGGGTGGTGTTCCCATGGAAACTCCCGAGAGGGCGAGGGGGGCTGGGAGCGAGGGAAAAAAAACGAGGCGCAATAAATCCGGGAGGGAAAAGGAAATGCGGGAAGACGGTGGCGCCGCCATTAAGTGCGACACAAAAGCTTTGTGGTGGCTGGGAATGAGAATAAAAATTAAAGGCGGAGGGGAATTGTGGAGAGGTGGGAAGGAGATCGGAAAAAAATCGAAGCGGTCGGTCTCCGAAGGAGATGGGGGGTGGGACTCTCGGCTCGGGAACTTCGCGGTGACCCACAGTGGATTTTCCCATCAGTCTTGAGTTATCGGTGAAATTTCCGGAAATCGTCTTGCCGCCGCTTTGCCTCGTGCGCATCTGTGGGACGACGCGGTCACTCGGGCCCCTCCTTATGGAGGTCTCACGACCAAGATATGGCAGGGTGAACTATAAAATGCAGCGGTGCTTCCGTGGTTAGACGGTCTATTTTTGTCGCAGACCTGGAGGATGACGCCGAGGGCGACCCTAGGTTTTATCTTTACGATTGGGGGAAGTGTTCGAATTTATAGCGTCCAAGAAGATTTACATAAGCGAGGACCACAAGCTGAATACGCCTCGGGCATATATGGAACCATTAACGAGTAGATGTGATTAATATATCATACGTAATACGAAGAAACGCTGTCTGATTAAAAGAAAAATGCCATGAATGAACAGAAAATGTCAGGATCCCTTGGAAAAACGTCAGATGGCACCTCGCGATAGCAAACGACGGCTGTTTGTAAACGAACCTGACAGAATTATGCATGGTATATTATCCGCAACAAGTAGATTCAAGTTGATTTCCGACAGTGAATAATTAATTAAAACAATGTACTATAGTAGCTTCTACCAATACTTCGAGACTATTTTCTATCACGTATATCTATAATTATCTTTAAAAATAAAAGTTAGGTATTCAGATCCGAGACATACGAAACTCAAGACTTAACAGGCAATGGGCTACTTGTATGCTTCTACCATACCCAGATTGCCGTCATTAAAATATATATTTTTATATATATTATTTTTATTTATTTTTAAGTCAAGTTTAATTTATTTCACGTCATCATTAGCAATTAAATTTTAACCGATACGATCACATTTTTTTCCTTACATCTCATTGGATGACTCTACGCAACATACATTTTGATTTTTGTTTTTTTTGTGTGAATTATTTTCGAACGAATGTTTTAAAATTAATGAATTTAGTTTCTTATAAAATTCACCCGAAGCCATCCGTCAAAATAATGATATCAGAGAAGTAAAAGTTTGCTTAGAGTTATTCTATCTGAATTTTAAAATCTTAGATTCAAGTGAAGCGAAGGTTCAACATTGGGCGAAGGTTGGATTTGTCTCTTTTGGTTATAAAAATATTTATCAGCGTATGTTCGCATGCTTAAAGTATTTATCAATGGAAATGGTCTTTCACGAGCACTCAAACATTCTCATTATTCCTTTCCTTTTCCATGAGAAAAAAATAATAATATCCACTACGAAAAATTGATTTTTGGAAAATAAACACTTGCATATTCTCCTGCCATTGAGATTATTAATTGCAAAAGTAAATATGAATGTAATGGAAAATTGTCGGGGCCGAGGGTTTCAAATTTTGAACGGCTATCGTACAAGTATGGCCCACAAGTGTGGACAAAAATGATGCAAATATTTCGGACAAACATTTGGAACGCATATCTTGATTGATTTTTACCAAGAAAAGCAGAACACATAAATGAAGAAACATTAAATCGGATGCCAGACATGCTGTTCTACAAGCGGTGCAGTGCGAAGGCCGTTCGCTCGATCAGGGATCGACCTTCGCCTACAAGCATAAAAACCTAACCTATTGAACAGAATAACTATACGCCGACTGCGTCATTTTGGCTAATCTTATTCCAACTGTAAGATGTAAATAATAGGTCTCATCATATTTTACTATTTTTTCCTGCGTAACGTCTGTCCTGATGAACTATTTCTCCGTAACAAACATCTATAGTAAGTGACCCTAAAAAAGGGTTTCTGAGCGTTTGAACAGCGTGGGTTTTTTTTTAAGAGCAGCAGGAGGCAGGCGAAATGGAATTGAAATCATGAGGGACATAGCAAACTTAAGTGATTTTTATTTAAGTGAAGTTGATCTCGCGAAATGGAAAAGTATGGATTTTTATGGAAAACACATTTTTATTTAAAATGTTTCACTATTAATGGGAAACAATAGACAATCAGTATTAAATAGAAGATTATGCTCATTACAACTACGAGTATGGGTAGTGATAGAAAACTTTTTATCTTTCGTACTCAAACGTACTAAAGGCACAAGAAGAAACATTTACGACGATGGATCCCTTCCTGCATTTTATAGTGATTCATAGACTAGAAAATGATCATAAAGTAGACTTTAATTCGGTCAAAATGCCATATTTTACCGAAGACCGTATTTTTACATCTAATACGCATTCAAATGAAACCACTCCGATATGTTGGCAGACCGGTTGTCCTTCGGTGAATTGGTAAAACCTCAACACGGGGAATACGAGGGAGAGAGCAAGCAAAAGAAACAAAATAATGCCTTTTCAGATGAAATATGGTGAGAGCAAATGAGATTATCACGAATTCTTAAGGCTTAGGAGTGTCTGATGCCGAATGGCGGATAAGCTCACTGACTACGAGTCGCTGATGCAACGATAGCGTCATAAACCATTTATCACTCAAGGCGTCAAATGCTTATTTCACGGATTTGCGATTGATATGTCCTTAACGTCAGTGATGGCGAAACCTTTTTGAGTTCGTGGAAAATATATTTCCTGAGAGTAATAATTTTCGCAGTGAGCGGATGAAGGCTATTGGATGCCTCATGAAGAAGCATGAGATATGAGATGATGGACGAATAACTTCGGTGTCAGGATGGCCGGGAAATTGCGAGCATTTGTGCGTAATCCAAGTAAAGGAATAACGAGATTTAAAAGTTAACATCATGGCAGGGGAAGCTGCGAGAAACTTAGTCGGAACTGTGACCATCCTGTTTATAGTTAATCTTACTGTCATTTCAACAGGAGGAAGTTACAAATATCATTTTCACGGCATAGAAAATGAACTACTTAACGCACAATATCGACTTGATTGAAGTATAAATATAATTCCTATTCAAATCAACATACACTTTCGGGTAACAATTCCCTTAATGAAAATGCCACCACAACGTGAGATAATGGAAAACTGAAAAAATAACTCGAATGAAAATCAAAAAGAAAAATCAAGGAACATTTTTTAAGTAAGTCGGCAGAGCTGGAAAGAGGTAGATTAAAAAAATGTGTATCAGAAAATAATTAAAGGAGAAAAGGAATTTTCCGATTGAAAAATTAACAATTGATACTCAGAGGAAGCATATGTCATTTGTGTGGCGTGGGAAAAGGGAAAAAATATGTTAATGGAATTGGCGAGAGTAATGCTATTAATGCCGGGAATAAGAGATGCGTGTAAAGAGAGAAACCTAAGTGAGGATATAAAAAGAAGAGGAGGATGGAACGGGCGGTGATGGAAGAACGCAGGGGGATGGGATCGGTGGGGAACGGCGAGAGGACGGTTGAGAGTATTCCCAAATAGGACAACCAAGTAAAATTTACGATTACTATCAGTGAAAGATATTTTGCATCCTTAATTTGGCGCATTTAAAATCAAGTTAGTTAGAAAAATATTTTTCGAAAATCGAAAAATGTTATTACGGTTATAATAATTATTAAATTATTTATCATTAAATATATATTTATATATACATATATAATATATATATATATAATTTAGACATCATTAAATTATACATAAATCATACAATTTTGTTGCGACTATTCAATATTCTCACTGGCCTGATCGCTAATACATATCAATTCATTTTGTTGCTATAACTACATACTGTAGCATTGTTCGACAATAAATTTTTCACGAATTATAGTGAACTCACATCACTTTCCATTATTATGGTTCCGTGAACATTTTTATTTAATCAGAAAAAATTCCTGCTGTTCCTTACATAAATTTTCTTAATTTCAAAACATCTTTACAAAAGAATTATTTTACTAAATGTGTACTATAAACGAAGTCGTTACACAGAAAAGCTACGTTTTCATCACCTTATAAGCATTTTCCTATGATTTCTCAAAACAAAAATAAATATTTCAATATATTTTCGACCAATTTTCAGCATATATTACCCCACTATAAGGTTTTGGTAATATTTACCATGAACCTAATTTATAAAAAGCACTCTATTTAGGTACCATGAATTTCAGATCCACTCACAACAGCTTTAATGCAAACTTCTCAGGAAAAAATGACCAAGAAAATGAAAAAAATGACGACAAAGTGTAGATATAAAAAAAACTTTGACTATTAAGTATAAATATATAAACAACAATAGAGAATACAAAAATGACTAATACTATTAGATTTTGTCAAGAAAATATAGAAACGTGGAGTTTCCATGCACATTGATTCGAACTGTTTTCGATTCTTTTTTCAAACGAAACGTGACATTTGAACCAATAATGATAGTATTAATTACTCTTATATATTTGGATTGGGGTATTCTACCAAGTTAGCTGACAAGACGTCTAATTTCCAAAATCGGACTTTCTACGATATATTATTCTTTAAGTTAATCTTTAGTACGACACAATATCGATTTTTACCATTTGTAAGCCTCCAAAAAAACTCAAATCACAGGAACTTTGATCTCTTTGAGATGTTTCTAGACCGTCTGACTTAAGTCCATATCTCCTTGTCTGTTTTGCCGTCTCGAAAAAGAGTGTGCTCATAACAAAAGACATTCCGATGAGGAAATGCACAAATAGCGCAAGGACGATATAAGGAGAAAATTGAACTTTCCGAAAATGACGAAACATTAATACCTTACTTTCAGAATTTTTTTGGAAATGCATACTAGTGTGTATGATTACTTCAAAATTTTAAGGGTCAATATTTGTTCCCACAAAAAACCAGCCTCATTGATTCTGAACCAGAGTGATTGAGGAGAGAATAATACACGATACATAGAACCGTTGTGAATTAGAAAAACTCTTCTTTATAGCTGGACATTTTTGGAAATAGGGCTTTATTGTGGAACTTAGGACTTGCATTGTCATTCTCAGCTGTCCTTATAAAACCCCACCCAATCAGCCGTGTTGCGAGATTTTATTACGAGATAGCTGATTCGATGCATTTCGCAGGAAATAATTAATTTTTTGGAAATAGGGACTTCGATATTGCCTCAATTTTCTGAGGTTATGGAAATCTTAAACACGCTCTTAGATACAAATTATTTCCCTTAAACTTTACATATTCCTCTTGCATGATCGAAATAACATGCTCCCTTCTGAAGACCAACTCCCTTCCTTATATTGTGAGTAGTTTTCCACATTTTTCCTATTACATGTCGCAATAAAAACGCACACTTGGTTTCATAATAATTGTCTTGAGGATTTCCCCTTTATTTAAAATTGAAACCTTATGTTCGGATTTCGTGCGCTTTAACTACTAGGGTACAGCCCTTCTAAAGGACGCCTCGCACACGAAGGCGGAAATTCCCCGTAGATATATGGCTCATTCTCGGCTAAAAAGAAAAAAAAGGAGAGTTAGGAAGTGTACGTCGGTCGCTGAAATTTCCTATACTTTACACATGCTCTTCCCACGTCATTCTCGTCTACATTCCGGCGGAAGAGAATCGCGTTCGCTGAACTACGTGTCCGTGTGGGAAGTCATGCGGGAATGGGCCGCCGAAATGGATGTTTCGAGAGAAACTCCCGCTGGGATTCGAACCCACGACCTCCCGATCGCGAAGAGGAGTTAGGTAGGCTATCTTCCCCCGGAGGAAATGGGAGGTTTGACGGTTCGATGGGGAAATCCGAGCCCTCCTCGCAAGAGAGGGAGAATTTTGAAAGGAGGTCGGGAAGGGTTCGCGAGGTCGTCGCTCGCAACCGGAGCTCTTTGACGAGGAAGGGATAATGCGAGGAAAGGGCAAGTGGCGGAGGGTGGAGAGTGGATTGCGGCAAAAGAGTGTGAGTCGAGGGAATTGTGAGGGACCGACGTAGGGAGAGGGAGGAGAGGAATTTTCACTCATCGTCTTCCAGCTGATGGCAGTTGATTTTGAAGATCCATCGTGACGCTGTCATTGCCGCAGTTCCCTCCAGTATTTAAAAACGTCTGCAATGGCAAAAATATGCCGAGATAATCCGATCACAAAACTGCGAGAAATCATTTTTCCCACGGTCTTAATTTTGCAAAGTGGAATAAGTGTGGATTTAGTACACAGAAAGCAACGACATACATTTCGTCAGATTTTCAATAAAATTATAGATACGAGTGGTATTCTTAAAGTAAGTACCGTTTGCTTATATTTAAATATTGGCGCTTCAGAACACAGTTTTGCTCCTTCAGCGCCATGTACTGATTCATTGAAAAGCTATAGCAGCATTTGTTTTGTTTCAGAAGTTGTTTGCTTGTCCGTGCATGCAAACAACAATGTCCGCGACAATCCTTGATCCCGCCAGCTGTGAAGTGCGTTCTGTCATACGATTCTTGTATGCAAAAGGATTGTCGGCTGCTGAAATTCATCGGGAATGATGCCTAGTTTATAAACCTACAGTTATCAGTGAAGGAAAGGTTAGACAATGGTGCTGTGATTTGAAAAATGGACGAACAAATGTCCATGACGAAGAGCGAAGTGGTAGGCCCAGTATTCTGACCGATGAAATTGTTTCGCAAGTGGAACATAAACTGCGATGTGATCGTCGATTGACAATTAATGGCCTGGCTGAACAATTTCCTCAACTTGGACGCACTACTGTCTGCAATATTGTTACGGAAAACCTCGGATTCCACACATTGTGTGCAAGGTGGGTACCGAAAATGCTCACCGACCACCACAAAGAGCAAAGAATGTCCAGTGGACGACAGTTTTTGGGTCGTTGGGAACTCTTTAAACCACCCACCGTACAGTCCTGACCTTACACCCAGCGACTACTTCCTCTTCTTGCACTTGAAACAGTGGTTCGGTGGACAACGTTTCGAAACCGAAGAGGAACTCAAGAATGGCGTTGTCGATTGGTTCAACCCTCAGGCGGCGAGTTTCTATGCAGAGGGGTTAAAGAAGCTGGTGCAGCGGTACGAAAAATGCTTAGAAGTGAACGGCGATTATGTAGATAAGTGAAGTAGGTTTGTAGCTAACTAAAAGTGCCAATAAAATGTGTTTCATATGAGTATATTTTTTCCTGTGACCAAACGGACCTTACTTTATGAACACGCCTCGTATATGCTGAAAGTCTATTTTTACCGTTCAAAAAATTGTTATGTAGTAGAACTTGCCTTACATGTTCCTTAAATGAGAATACATTAGGGATTGTAATGATTTACTATTTTATGATTGTGCTATCGGAACCATGAAGGATTAAGTTTCCATTTTCATCTCGATTCGAAGTTGCTATGGCTAGTACGATCCCAATTCCAGGACATCCATTTTTCTACTCTATTTTTGCCGTGAGCGTATCAACGGCCTTTGATCTTATTCTTTTAAATATCATTTATCGAAGAAATAATTGCTTTCCGGTGACGGCTAAGTCGGTATTCATATCAAGTCTAGCCGGAGGAGTAAGGAATGTGTAATCCGAAGATGATTATTTTTAAAAAATAATTTGAGAAAGATATCTGGGATTAGTAACGATCTTACGTTTTATGTCCTTTCATTTACGATCAATCATGAGCTAGGTATTTCGAGATATGATTTCGTGAAATAACGCAAAGAATTCTGAATTCATTGAATTCTGAAAGCATAGGTCCCAAAGCAAAGGAGTGATGGGAAGTTCCATAAAAATCCACATTTGAAGCCCATTTAGCATTGGCGACGTTTGCCCAACTCGCGAAATCGGGAGAGTTCCTATGGAAGTAAACAACGAAAACGATAGGGAAAGTGTCCACCAGGGGGTGGATGCCGATTTGTCCATCTCGTCCGCGATCCTCTTCGTCCACGAGCCCGCGGACACGGATAATGACACAAACGCGGAAGATTAAATTCCCATCGAACAAGAGAGACTTGATTAAATCTTGAATGGCGGACGATCCCGGCTCGTTTACATGGATCATCATTGCACGGTGGGATCTCCTGAAACCACGATCACGTCGCTCTGGGCGTTCTTCATTGATCCTGGCAGCAGGACACTTCTTGTTCGAGTTTACGATATTCGCCGTCTTGCTCCACCCTCGCATCTACGCGTTTGTTCCCCTCCCCGCGCGTCTCCTCCTCTTTCCCCAGCCTCCGCTCTTCATCCCGTATCGCATTTCCGCATCCCAGATGGTCCCGTTCTATGGCTCTGGCGGCGGTCCAACTCTTTCTTCTCGGAAATTATACCATTGAGAAAGAAAAATTATTTTCCATGCTGCATGCGATTTCACTAGATGTTTCTGGAGGATAATACAAATTTATCTCCGATTATATATCACGGATTTCAACCTACTTTGACTGTTTATGATATCCAATGAACATTGTATACGTCATTTTTCTTCTTCGTGGGTTGCCGGTGACCTAAGTTGGGAGTACTCTCAGCTTTATTGCATAAGTTATATCCGTCTATGAAACGAAGTTCGCAAATTCTTTAACTTATTTCCACTTCTCTTGTTAAGATGCATCCCGATCAGGATGCAATAAGATTCAGAATAATAATATTAGCAATAGGAAGTATTGGCACTGAACCAACGGAATGCGTGATATCCTGTACCATGGTATTAATCCATTACCATGGTAACATGATCCACGTTCAATCCCTAGGATGCATTCAATTATGACAGACAATTTATTTAAAGAGTTTGTCCATTGATATTATTCGAAACATTCTGTCAATTATTTTCTTTCCTTGAAAACTAAAATGCAACAATAAAAATTCTTGGTATCAAGCACGAATTGAAGTAACTTACACAAAAATTCGTTTACGAGTATAAATCTTTTCACGATTTCTCTGTCCAAATTTTTAACATTTTCGCCATGGGTTGAGTGATATTTAAAATCTTTGGTGGTGAACAAAGAATTACATTTGTGGACAATATTTGAGGGGTGGGGTGGGGTGGAGGGTGGGAAAGTAGAAATAAAGCGGCTGGGTGTGACGGGAGGAAACGGTAGGAGGAGGACGGCCGTAAGGAGCGAAAGAAAAAGTCAAAGGGGGAGGAAGAATGGGGGAAGGAGGCGTATTCAGGGGGAGGGGTTTGAGTGGCGGCGGGGGGTTGATATTTGGTCTGAGGGATTGGTGGGAGGTCTCCCGGTCGGGTCGGAGGCGGCCGGAAAACACTGGGGCTTGTTTATGCTGGCTCGTTTCCACGCCGGCACCGCAAGTTCCAAACCGAATGTGTGAGGTGCGGTGGCATGGTGATATCGGAACGACCGAAGGCGGGAAGGTTTCCATTCAACGGCGGGAGCTTCGCATTGGAATTCCGACAGTCGCCATCCGTCGAGAGCATATCAGTTGCCGATTCCAATTAGTGTTTTCCCCGGACGAAGTCACCGGTAAAATAAATATTGTAATTATGCCACGACAATTGTAAGAGTAAACATCCGATACGTAGATTAAATGAACATGAACTTCCTCCAAGTTGAGTCTGAAACAATTGAATACATTCGATGCGTAGTTTAATCGGTACGCATACTTGGCGTTCAAATCGTTTTCAATGCAGTGTCTAAGTGAAGAGATAAATTTTCCAAAATTTGAATCTCATTTACACTTCAAAGACTGGCCAGAACACACATAAATTGGCTTCGCGTTAGGCTTAAAAACAGCGAAAATTAGTGCGAACCAAAGGAAAACCTAACAATTGAATCACACTCAAGTTTCGCCTCGCTGGGCTTTTTATCAGGCAGGACGGGCTGTCAGCAAGCAGGACAGGTTTCCTGCTTGCTTCTCCAGGGGTATGTGCACTTGGCACTTGAATTATAACGAGAAGAATATTTATCCATGGAGCTATAAAAACAAACAGGAAGAGTTCAACTGAAACTATTACCTCACAGAACGATTTCAATACGCTCTTTTTGTAAAATAATGAGTGACACAGCTGGCGGTTAGTGACGCCTTTCGGGTGTGCTGGAGTCAGTGACAAGCGGTGACAAGCTGTCCTAAGCAAAAAAAACTGTGAAGAAGATGGGTGAAAGAACACCATGACATCACCTTGGAAATCTGTCCAACGAAAATGCGGAGAGTCGCAGTAGTTATGCCTCCGATTATGCCTCGGACTTTTCAAAGTGTAATTAGCACTCACTTTCATTCCAATAGCCTCTTTCCCACATTTGTGACAGATCTATTGATCCTTAATAGTTACAACCGTCTTAAAATTAGTGAAATAATGGACATTTCTTAAAGTGTGTGTGATAAACCAATAAGAGTGGAGTAAATGAATATGGTTGGTCGTGTTGTCATTTTTTGATTTCACGGTTCGAGCATTTTATTCTAAAAGTGGCCAATACTATATTTCATTAGATTGCTAAAAATATTAATGGAATTAACACATTGAGCGACATTTAACTGATTCGGTTAAAGTTACCAACTCAACTTTTATACCTTCCCATCTAGTGAGGCGCAAATAGGAATCCATGCGAGTACAGATTTTGATGGCACTGGGAAACTCAAGAATATTTATTTTGACTTTTGTTTCCTTCAAAGGAACTCATTTCCTTTCATCGAACTGCCTTTGAATAAATCTAGCTAATGGTCCATACTCCAAGGAACTTGGTGTTAATGAATTCATGTATTTAGATTAGTCTTAATAAGAACGAGGGAAACGGGAATTGAACGATGGAAAGTAGACTACCGGGAAGAGCATTCGTTGCTACAGTACGACAGATATTTTTCTAGATTTTGATAATTTTCTTGCGTAACTTAGGGGTGATTTCCGACGCTTCCCGTAAGGTTTGATTGGTACGGAGACAGTCGCGACTGTAGATGAGACTTGCATATAAATAATAAAGTAGATTTACGAAGTAACGGCTATCGCGCAGTAAGAGAACTAGCACCGAAAGGAAGGAATGGAATACTTAACCTATTATCGGGCAGGACGAATTGACTGAATGAACTCAAAGACTGAATACCACAACTCACCAAGCCACCGATCGTGCCACACCCACCACATGGGCCGTGCTCCTACAGCGCGCAACACGTGACGAATCCACATGCGTGGACGTGGAGAGGTCTACGAGCAGGAGGAAGGGAAGGGAAGAGGACGGGGGTAAATGCTTCGAAAACGGCGAAGGAGAATCCGGGGGATGGAAACGTGGTCGGGGGAAAAAAACAGGAGATCGAACGTCTTTGTGTGTGTGTGTGTACGGAAACTCGTCATGACAGGCGTCTCTCACATTAGGGGTCCTCCCGGCAGGCGGGGGCAGGGACGGGAGAGTACAGAGGGAGGGGGCAGCGGAAAAATGTCTTGGGAGGCCATTGGGACGGCGTCAAAGTGAGGTTGTGAAATGCGTTTGACTTGAGGAAGGGGTGAGGGATGGGACGGGAAAGCGGCGGACGCATTGGCCGAGGAGGAAAGGGTGGGTGAAAGAGTGAAATTGGGGCGGTTGCTGAGGAACGAGAATTTTTAGTGAATGTGTGCTCCTTAGAACAATAAGAAAAAGATCAGGTTGCAGTCCTTCCGACAGTAATCGCAATGATTCAACGCATACTACCAATATGCACTAATTGACAATCTACGATAGCTTACCAGTTATAAAACGACCGCAGCGTTGGCAATAATACTCTTGTTTTGGACCATAGTTTTTACTAGTCTCTTCCTCAAAAAACTTTTGTACGTTAAGACGCGACCTCGCCACTAACGCGTCCTTCCACCTGCCCTCCCTCTATCCTCCATTTTCCACTACACACAAACCCCCCCCCTTACTAGCTTTTCAGCATATATACTAGACACTGAGTTATGACTGTCACCAGAAGATGATGTAGTTCCATCGAAACGGGTCGTATTAAAATTTTATTTTGCGGAAAATTGCCAATTTCTATTAATCATGATATTCCATCATATCACGCCTGAAACGTCTCTTTTTATTCGTAAAGCTAGCGACCGGTTTGTTAAGACCTGAAATTAATACATTAAAGTTACCGTGAAAATAGCAATCGTAACGAATTTACTCCTGATGCCTAAAGGATATGTAACCTAATACTATATTTTCAGTTTGTGAAAAAATAAGGCAATTTAACAGCCGAATGAGCATATAAGAGGATCGCCAATGCCGGAAAATGTGCGCCATTTTGATAACAGGGTTATCATCAGTATGCAGTCAGGTGACTACTCGTAAGACCATTCTTGTCTCTCGCTTCAAAAATAATAATCAGCAATAAAATATTTCAAATGATGCCAACCGAAGTGTTAGTGGTAGCATTTCCTGTCTTTTTATTTATTAAGAAGGTGTGTCATATTTCATCCATGTTTCTCCACACGTTTCCAGAATCTCACGCAGGTAATGAAGTGTTCTGTACTGATTAACTGATTATATTTTTTAAACGATACATTTAAATATACCCTGGTCATGAATCGCCAATCATGTTATAATAGACCGTATCTATTTGGAAAGCAGTTAAAGACACCTTTTTGACGGATGCAAATAATTGTAGGAACATTTGATGGCTCCCGTAAAATAAATGTCTCCAATCCTATGCGAGTTAAAAAATGTACTATGCTAAATCATTTATTGCCAAATAAAATTTCGTCCCTTCCAGGAAGCATTTCATCACAGGTTCCGTAAAGCTGACCTGTACGTATAAAAAACGAACACCGCAAAATACATCCGGAGAATTTATTTTTATTTGAAATTCAGGACGCATCCTCAGGAAGCCAGAATGAGAATAAAATGTATACAAATGCTCTGAAATTGAGTAAGCAGGTACATACGGAGTAAATTCTCCAAGTCGCTCGACTCCATTCCGACGATTTTTTTACACTTTTGATGTCGAAGGGAGAATTTTTACGCCCCGCGGAAAAACCTGAGCGATCTGAGGATGAATGTCCATCGGTTGGCGTTTTACTGCCTCACCGGCCATGTCTTACTCGGTGTTCGAGTGCCGGACAACGACCAATTACTCCACGTTACCTGGACGACACGTTAAGTGAACGACATTATGAAAACGACACAGACGAGCCAACGGAGAGGAAAGATGTCGCGTTGCAAAAAATGTTATAATAATCTCATCCTCCACCACCACGGTTGACACGGATTCGCTCCGGGCAAACAACGATCCGCGGAGATGCGTAATCGTTTCATTTATCGCCGCGAGAGGCTCTCAAGGATTCCATCGCGTCAAGGCGATCCCGATAATAAACAATGGGGAATAGGAGGAGGATACGACATTTTTTCCACCCACGGGGAAACCAGAGAGAGACCGGGGGTGGGAGAATTCTCGCGAGATGGGGGCGGCCATTCGGTTTGCGATGCATGTCGGACGACAAGAGCGGAGGGTGGAGGACGAGAAGGCCTAACAGCATGTCAAGGCTTCCTCCGGGCACTGTGCGGGAGGTGCTCAGGGGGAGGAGGAAGGCAGTGCGGGTGTACGTCTGGGGGACGTGGACGCGTGGGGGATTTGAGCGGCGGAGATGACCCGTCGGAATGACGGGGGATGGAAGTAAGGTTGAGGGGAGAGCGGCAGAAATGCCGATGGGCATGGTCGATGATCGTCTATCGAAGGCGCGCGGGTAACCCGAGATTCGCGTGTTTTTAGCGAGGGTAAGACAAGATAACTCACGACGCGAGGGACTGGTTTATTAAAAAAAAATACGACCTCCGACGATCAATTCACGTGATCTTCCAGTTTTGAATCGAGTGCGAAGACGTTTATTTAGATGATGATTACGAGTGGAAAGAGGGCATGAGACATGAGAATGTATGAGATGAACCAGAAGATACCGACCTTGATGGCAGCACAAATCTTACGGCTGGTCGGAATTTGCATCAAATACTTTTTTTTTTAAACCACACATTCACTTCATCATGCTCAACAACGCTAACAATTTTAATGCATACGTACTGGGATACATCATTAGTAAATGCGTTTAATTGGGAAGCATAGGTACTTCTTTCCATTAGCTGGGTGCTCGCGTTAGCGATGAGCGAGCATTGACTCTGCATTGGGCCTCCACTGGGGAGGAGAGAGTGAAAATGGCTAAAACAGCAAGGCGTCATTCGCTCGTAGACGGTCTTTACGGTGCTCCCTTCAGCAGACCCTTCGTTCGGGGCAGCACGGGAGGGAGCCGGGGACCACTAGGCTACCCCTCCGGCCACACTCCCTTTTCTGGCCCTGATTTCTCTCGTCTTCCCCTCAATTATCGCCACCCTCGTCGGGCCGAAGAAATAAACGGGTGCCAGTCAAGATAGGAAGAAATGTGAGTAAACAGTTTACTCCTCGTGTCGAGTAGAGGGTATTTCGAATTGTGACGGCTCGCAGAATTTCCCTTCCGGGTTTTAACCCTCTCCTCAACCACCAGTGGAACCACGAAAGGGCCTGGATTCTCTCTCCTAACGGCGAAGTCAGGAAAGAGATCGGCTTGCGCCGCAGTGGAAGGTTTACTGATATAATTTCAACGCAAAGGATTTTAATGCAGATAAAACAAGTAGCTACTAACGTTCAAGGTGCACAACACATGTTTTGAAGTGTAAACTGTGGTGGACAACTTTCAAGGCTGGTGGACTATCTTTTCCAAAAATTTAAGCGTGCCCAGCGAAAATAAATAAACATGTATTTATTCACTCCCGAATGTTACCGTGAGTAAAAAAGATTGACGACGAAAACTGGAACAAATTTAACGATAGTATGATCCATAGAAAGTTAGTTCTTTTGACTTAATTGGAATTTATCAATTAACTCGATTCTTGATGATATTTTAAAATTAATATGGAATTTTTACCGATGCTTTTATTACAAAATATTGAAAATGCCTTTGGAAACCTGGGGTGTCACAATTATTTCCCGGACAAAGATACGGGATAACTTGTGACCTTAATAGTCACAATATGACGTCCGTAATCGCATTTTTTCTAACTTACTTTCTATTTAGCATGCAGATCACTGACAAACACATTCCGGCAACAATTACACAAACTGTGATAGACGACTTAAATATTTAGAATTTAGCTTTTTATTTTAAGAACGAATTGAACAAAACAAAGAAATATTTTGATTTCGCAAACACTTAGTAGGCTCTGGATGAAAAATACGTAATGGTAGATCATGAGTGCTATTAATTCAGGAAATTAAGAAATGGAAAAAACGCATTCTTTTATTATAATTAAATTATCAATTAGAAGCAAGAGATGTAGTTTTGACGCGAGTCCAATGAAATAATCAAATATTACTGCACACCAACAATGCTGCTCGTCTCCAAGGAAACAGCTCCGCCAAAGCATTTCTTTTCAACTCCTGACATGCAGCCCAAGGACCCGAGTGGCTATTCAATCCCAGATGAAGCCAGTAAAAATGGTATTTTTTTACGTCAAATATTTATCGGAATTTTAATTAGTCTATAGTCATGCGGAATATATTTAGGTATTTCATATATTCCGCCTTAACAACATCAAGAAGGGCCTTCAGCTGCACCAACTCCATCAGCACCACCAATGCCAGTACCACCTTTACCAACGACTGGATTCCTACATCCACAGCA
The DNA here is from genome assembly GCA_037158775.1 of Hetaerina titia. Classification (NCBI taxonomy): domain Eukaryota; kingdom Metazoa; phylum Arthropoda; class Insecta; order Odonata; family Calopterygidae; genus Hetaerina; species Hetaerina titia. Next base: position 121,487,638 of record CM073768.1, read on the forward strand.
ATACCCTGCCCAATATCCTTCCCATTACTCCACCCCAAGCCGTAACCAGTACAACACCGAATACTGTGACCAGTACAGCCGGCAATGCCCTAACAGGGTAATCGTTCTCCGCCATAGTTTAGCCGACAGAATTTATTATGCACCGCCTCCCCTGCCAGGCTCAATGAAGATGTTATTCATCATCTTCTGTGTACTTATTCTGCCCTTGTCAACGATTATAATCCTTGTCTGCGTAAGAGCTTGGCGACGTTCACCCGAAGGCTACGGAAGTGGAGGCTGGTGACATGAAGGCTACGAAAGTGGAAGCTGGAGACATAAATTGGTTGTGGTTACCTGGATTTGTTAACGTACATCATTTTTGAAACTACTAAGGTTCTTATGAATTGTGATTTGAGAAAATAATATTAAATGTAAACCTTATATTCCTATAGTAAACGTTTCGGAAACAAAGATTTCATTGTTTTATTTCAGAAGATTTTAATTGAGTCTGTCACTTGTCATCATACAATAACTATGCTTGCACATTGACATGCTATTCTTGATAACACATAGAATTGTTGTATGCAACAAGAAGAATCACTTCAGAGCTATGTTATCTCGAAATAACTTTAGATTTTAGTAATTAAATGGTGTAATATATGGAAATATGTGACAGGTTTAATATTTAATGGCAAATGAACATGTTTAATTATGGAATGGCGATTAATCTTTAGATTTGATCGGTGGGGAACTGTTATCAAAAGTATTAACTCTCACAAGGAAACAGGTTTTGCAAAAAGTCGGAGACTATGAAAATATTTGAAAAACGATTCCGTTTTGAGTTAACAATGGGAACGGTATGCTTAGCTTGCTTGTCACAGTAAACAACATTAAGTGGAGAATTAGGGCTTAGTCAGGTATGCCAAAAGCCAAGAACAAGTGACATTCTAAATCTCAATTCGATAAACATCACCGAGAAGTACCAACATGTATGATTGATTTTCACAATTGTGCGTCGAAAGTACTATACTGAACTTCTCGGTTTATTTTCAAATCTTAGGTTAGGTCAAATATATCGGGAACGATGTGATATCAACTTATTCTTAGTCTTATTAACCCTCCTCCCAATAGTTCTGTTACATTCGTCAACATTCTTTCCCGGCTTCTCAACTCCTAATTGAACTGACCTAAACGATCCTTTTCAAGGGGTGGCGTCGATTTTTGAATGCGCATCGATTTCATAGAAATATGGCAAATATAGTCATAAAATATATTGAAATGTGCAAATGTAAAACGAAATAGTATATATTTTTTTAACCTTCTTTTTAATTTCTGTCAACGTTGTTGAAAAACTTTATCCACGTATTCTTATCGTTCCTGCAAAATTTCTGCTTTAACTCGAGTCTTTTTACGCACATTTCAACGAGACATGATAAAAAAAATACTTCTTGCACGAAGCAGCATAGTTTATTTTAAATACTAGTTGACACCTACGAACATTTAAAATTTCCTTTTGAAACGGTTTTATGTCGTTGTTAAACAATTTGCGTAGAAACATCGAATTGAAGAGAAATATTAACCCAACGCTTAGGTTCAAAAATTCACGTTCTACCCCAATACATATGGATGACACTACCTGGTACTTTTGAAAGAGCGTAGTTAATAGAGCAACGCGATATATTATCAAGCTTTTCCTTTATTCTATCGATTGCATAAAGCCAACAAATTTTGTGACGGCAGATTGTGGTGGAGGGTGGGAGGGGGATGTGTAGGCGTTCATGCCTGTCATTTTTTTTAAGAGAAACAAAAAAAGGTGGTAACATTAAATATTCAATCAACAGATGGTGCACTGCATAAAGTGGCACTCACAACTGACCCAGGCAAAGACCGAAAAACTAATAAAATAACAAATGTTTTCAGAATCATAACTCGGTTACTCAACTTGCGGTAAAATATCAATTTATTAAGACCCTGAAAAACTCAGGCGCCTGAATACCTTGTTAACTTGACGTCTAATGGAGAAGGCGGAGGCGATTCGCTTACGTTCTGGATGAATTTTATGGATCCTGGAATGACTGGCGAATTACTAGTGAATGTGACATACCACCTTTAATGAGTAGAAAAAATTTCCCGTTTCAATGCACAACATAAATATTTCTTGAACCATTAAACAATGGTGAACAACAGGATAAAGTTTTTCCTTATTTCCAGTTTTTGCTGAAGCCTGCTCGAGGGACCTTATCCAATATGACATAAAAGAATCTACATAGCTCAACCAAAAAGCGAATCTAAAGATATTTCATTGAAATTTGGATATTGTTCAAAAGCTTCGAAGATTCCATGTGTCCCCTTGGAGCAAGCTTCTAGAGGTCTGTCGCAGTATTTCACTTTTATTATCTTTGTAACTTTACGACGACGCGTACCAAAGCATGCTCACTCTTAATGTATATCACTTAATATTCTTAAAAATCTATATTGTAGAGACATTTCCGTTACAGGCCAACGGAGCGGAATTAGAAAGGGAAAATGAATCATTATTAGAGTGCTTATATTTTTTACCTCTTGTAAAGGCTAGAATAAGATGGATATACTTATTTTAAATAGATTAATATCATTTTCTACAGATATTTTTTCTGTATCCTCAAAGCAACGTATAAATGAACCCTTGGGCCTAAATTTGTAGAAAACCATGCTACTCAATTTTGAAAACAAAATACATGTAATGAACCTCGTAGTACAGTAATGAACCTCGGAGATTTTATTCGATGGGCTAAAATATACAGCGCATAGAATATTATTAAGTATTTTACTACAAGCAGTAAACTACCAGATGTGTTACTATAAGCAGATTGTGAAAAACCAATAGATAGGAATATATTTCAGCAAAAATTTATTGCTCAACGTAAAGATCGTGAATTAACAACTCACTTTGTAATGTTCCACACCAATTTATTAACAACCGACCACGGCTAGTGCGAGTATCAAAGAAAAAATATCTGGTGTCCACTCCTGTATATCCCCATTTTCTATCGGAGAGGTAGTTTGAAGGGAGGACTGGTGGGGGGGGGGGGATAAATCCATGGACAAATGACTGAGGGAGGAAAGCGGAGGTGGTGAGGATGGAAAACAATTCTCCAAAAGGGGAGAGGTAAATTTCAAAAATTTGCTTAGCAGCCTTAACTCATTCTTAGGCGGGGATACAGGAAACAAAGGGGAATATTGGTAAAAACAGGGTCATTTGGAAAATTAACAATTTCAAATACTTCCGAAAAATCTAATTTACGTCCTCCAAGTTGTGAACGCAACATATTAGATCGTACAATGGGTATATTTAGGAGTGGACACTAAGTATTTGTACCTTGATGATGACCTGCTGAAATTACGGTCTGTTTTTAATACAACGGTGTTTGGAATATTACACAGTGATTTGGTCATTATACGATGGAACGATTGCACAGCTAAGCCTCAATATATTCTTTACAAACATGAAGAATTTCAAGAAACTGTAACAGTAACTTTGAAGAATTTAAACAAATTGATCGCCAAGTCAGCATAGTTTATGGAGACGAACATTAATTAGAAAATATTAGAAAAGAACTCGAGACCTAATCTTCTTTCGAAGAACGAAACGAATATCGACGCCAGAGGTTAAGTGTGACCGGAGGGATCTGGAAACCGATACTGCAAGAGAGGAGAAGTCGCGTGCGTCGTGATCGCTCACTTACCTGACTTACCAGGTGTTGGAAGGGTGGCGCTCCGGGGTCGAGTCGGTCGAGGTCCGTGTGGAGGGCGAAGTCGGAGAGGGCCTTCCAGGGCGGTTGGTAGGATTGCACCTCGATGGGGTTCATGCCCAGCGGAGACTCGTGCCGGACGGGGCTGGAGGCGACCATAGGGATGCCCTGCATGCCGCCGTATCCCAACTTGCGGCCGTCCTGCCCGAAGGTGGGGCACCGCCGCGGGCGGTACATCGTGTCGCGGGGGGAGAGGCGCGGGAGAGGGGGGCGGGAGAAGTGGTGGCGAAGGAAGAGGAGCAAAGGGTGTTCGGGGTGGAAAGGGGGCAACGAATAGGATTCGGAGAAAGGGTGCGGAGAAAGAGACGAAGAATAGGGGTGTTCGTTAGTTGATGATTTTCATTAGTCGATCGGAACTCATGAACAAACACATGAGGAGTTAAAAACTAGGAGTGAGTCGGAACTCACGGTACAGAGCCATTACAGGATGACTGGTGATTTTTTGGGAGGGATGATTTTCTTTTAAGTCCATCGAGAATTTTGAAAATCTTTAACCGGACACAATTTGCACTATGTGTGGGTAGTAATGAAGGACTGTGATATTTCTCAGAAAAAAAATTGAAACATTCATTGGGCATGTGACTTTATTTTCAAGTAAAAATTAAAAATTTAGTGCAGGGAATTAATTCCATTAAGTAAATGACACCAAAGTAATAACACTCTTAAAAATATTGGCAAGAGAGTTAGATAGAAGGAAAAAACAAACGAGAAATGTGAACGCAAAGACATGTATCATCACTGGGTTAGCTTTAAACAACTACCTACTGCTTTATAACGTGATTCCGCACACCTGTTATAACAGTATGTTATTTGATAGAGAAAGAAACAGACCATACACCAAGATATGTAAAAATCACATAAATTTAGTTCTACAAAGATAAAACATGCGTGCAATCAAAATTAATAAAGCATTCTACGAAAATGTTAAAATTATAGAATAAATCAAAGAGAATAGGCAAATTACAAAAAGAATATACAATAAAAATATTTTTTTTAAGATTAGGTATTAATGCTTCAGGAGAGTGAGCACGATTTGCATATTTACGAGTTTTTGAGAATGGTTACGCAAATGCTAGTTCCATTCCAATGAGCGTAAAATATTTATTTTTTTATGTGGATGTAAAATTTGTATTATTTATTTTTAATAGGTAGACCTGACAGGCATAGTTTTTAAGGATTTAGTTGCCACTGCTTCTTTTACATGAATTTAAAGCACTTTTCTTTACATATGCTGATGCCGTTTCATGGAAAGTTTCGGGTCGAAAAGTAGGTAAAGCGAGCCGTGCATCAGAGGAAGACTATTATTACTTATCAAGTTTACAGTTGCTTTTGGGAAGATACTGGATGGAAATATTTCGTACCAAGCGGAAGTTAATTTTGTTTTTAGGAGCATAAAGCTGGACATTCACACTTACATTTTCGTAATAAACGGCACCAGAGTACACTACTAGCCGATCGAAACCTCCGTCCTGCAAGATTCAAAAAACCAAATGCTAATGCCATCTCTCCGCAGAAAAGGTAATTAGCACAGCGGGGATCATTTGAGATTACTCATGGGAGGGTGGGGATAGTTATCATTTCTGATGACCATGGTGAAAGTTGGTGCATCATACATCCATCAGTATGGATTATATATTTCCCAATAAAAGTAAAAAGATAAGTATGCTAAACTGGATTTTTTCAAACAAAATAAAATAAAAATAGATATACACAAACAAAGTACAAAATAAAATAAATATGACTACATACAAATAATTTTTTTTTACAAAACTTGGCCTATGGCGAAGGTTAAAACAAACAAAAATATGCATGGAAATACAGCTATGCACAGGGGCAACATCATTCAAAAAAAGTGGGTCGGATCCGGAAAGAAATAAAGACGTCAGTTTATCACCGAAATGGCACACGAGAGCCCTCACCAGAGCTCGGCGCTGGGATAATTCCTACGAATCTGGCGAAAAGCACACCCGTTTAGTGGGTAGGACCCCTCCGTGAAAGAGGAAGAGGAGGAGCAGGAGAAGTGGGGTCGGCTTCACTTATTTACCGCATTTATTCTTAACCACAGCACGTGAAAGCCTGGCCCAAGAGTTTATCCCGCATCCCATCCCCCACCCTCCGCTCCCTTCCCCTCCCCAAACCATCCTCCCTCTCCCCCACCCACTAATCACTAATAAACTAAGCCTCTATTTTCGAACGCCTCAACTTCCACCCCTCTCTCCCAATCCTCCGCCTACACACTTCGCACGCACAACAAATATACCAACCTCCCTCTCTCTCTTTCCTCCTCCCTCTCCTCCTCCTCCTTACTCTTTCTCGGGCCAAACCATAGCACACATAATCCTCGCACGCTTCATATTCCTCCCCGCCTGCAATCCTCGCCCATCCACCCCGCAAACAGCAGTGTCCCCCACGGTGGGGGCAGGAGGAATATCATCCCCATTCCCCCCACCCATCCCTCTCGTCCCCACTTCCTCCCGCCATTCCCCCACCCCCTAACTACGCCAACCCATGGGAGCCCGTGTTTATTCTGACATCCTATAGCGTCGGCGGGAGAGGGGGGCTGGGGAGGGCGGGGTGGGGGCGGTCGCAGGGGATCCAGCGGAAGGGAAGAAGATGACGGCGGCGGGGGGGAGGGATGCAGGAGGAGCTGAGGGGGCGGGCGGGCTCCGAGGGCCACCCAAAAAGTCAGCCGCCCCCCCCGCTGCTCTCTCGTCTTGTTTACTCTCGCCTCCCCCCTTCTTTCCCATGATGCACCTCCCACCCCCACCCGCTCGCTCCTTCGAGGTCCCACCCCGTGCTCTACCAACGTCGGAAGTCCAGTTCTTGGCACTCATCCCCACCCCTCTCGCCCCCCTTCGACATTCCATGCACCCCTCTCCACCCGCAGACAACCCCATTACGCCCCATCCTGCCAGGAGATAAAGGCCCCTTCATTGCTTCCACGACTTTTTAGACTTTGCTCATCATCAATATCCGAAGTTAATGTTAAGCAAAAATAAAATCTTGCGAAAGAATGACGTGAGGTTCGCTTCTGTCTCCTCCACTTGAGGGGAAAGAGTCCTCCTCTCCCCGGAATATGACTTGCTCCTTACCTCATCACCGACGAGAATATTAAACTCCACCCTTCCTGCGCGCATATACCTATACATACGATATATATATATATGTATAAGGTTTTATTTTTGCATATTATTTACATGAAATTAGCACCAGTGGACAAAGACAAAAACAAGGAAACACATTAAAAAAATAAATGAAACTCACTAGGTTTCGAATTTTTGGTGATCCACGCCACCTTTCTCAAGGAAGAGAAGGACATAACTGAGTAGTTTCTCAGTTACTACTCAGTTCTGTCCTTCTCTTCCTTGAGAAAGGTGGCGTGAACCACCAAAAATTCGAAACTTAGTGAGTTTCTTTTATTTTTTTAATGTCTTTCTGTGTTTTTGTCTTTGTCCAGTAGTTCTACTTCATACACATTATTATTCACGTCCGTGAGAATTTCAAAAACGTGTTTTTTATATTTATATACATTATATATATATATACATTACATTATATACTATATATACATACATTTATATATATATATATATATAGATATATGGGTCGCGGTGGTCTAGCGGGTAGAGCGTTGGACTGCTGACCGGAGGGTCCCGGGTTCAATTCCCGGGCAAGTCACTTTGGGCACCTGCAGCTCCACCCAAGCTAGTTGATTTTTCGGGTACCAGATCTTCCTGGGAAACCATAACCGGCACAGGGAAAGGAACTGGCCCCCCTACCCTGATGTGTGAATATTCACACGCCGTCGGGCTTGGTACATGGGTGAGCTCTACCATCACCTACTAAACCGACCTTCGGGTTGATTACTGTGTTTATGGTTATATAGATATATATACATATAATTATTAATTCCCCTTCGAACCAAAGGAATAGCAAGAAGATGTTATCCGTAATTCCATCGACCCGGGGAAATACCAATTACCAAAGGGATTTTAATTAACAATTAAATGCCATTTTTCGATAGTTTACGAATAAATTTCAGACCAGGTATCGATTCTACGTAATTACATCAGGGTTCCTGAGATATGTATTCGCACACCAGGTTAGGCGTCGAAGTAAAGTATTCATCGATGCAGAATTATGGTTCCGCTTCATTTTAATTGCTAACCTCTTCTGTAACTCAACACAAATTAGGATGTTGATTAAAACTTTTAGTTCCTGCATAAAATAACGAATATCATTTCATTAAAAAAAGTTAGGAATGACGTTTGTAGCTCATTCCTTTGTGGTCCATTCGTTTATTCACGTTTAATCGTCTCCTACACCACTCACCTCCCGTGTCTCTGTCACTGCCAACATTAAAGGATCTTCAGCAATGTATGGACTCCGTAGTAATATCGAACTTATTACTAGATTTGTCGTTAATTTTTCTCGAGGATCGCGCTACTTTCTTTTCTTATGGCTTAATCACATCTCGCATTATTTCTGTAGTAAGGCGTTGTATAACGCTGTTTTCGGATTAGTACAAAATAACATGAAAACAGACGTCATTTGTTGAATTATCTTGTTTTGTTACTTCCAAAGGAGCTGAAGGAAAAATATCGGATAATACGATTTATTGAGATGCATTACACGTACCTACCTTCAGTTAAAATCATGAAAGCGAAATGCGACGTGGTTCATCGAGTATTTGACATGGTTACCGAGTTCAGCGAAATATCATTTGGAGGCACTGCGGACATTTTTCTCTACCCACGCCTCTCGGAATTCCCAGGAGGACCGACACGAAACTCCGGAAAGCAGCAGTGCTGATGGATGGGGGCTCGTCTTAAACGCGAGGGATTCTCGAATGACGATGCGGAGGGCTGGCTGAAAGGATGACGTCGCTCCGGCAAGAAATGTTCCTCAAGTTCCCCACACGAAGTGTTTTTGGTGAAGCCCACGAGGGAGAGGACAGGAAAGCTTTTCGGGATCGCATTCCCTTCCATTGACGATTATTATTCAAATATCCGCAGCGGAATAAGGGCAACCGAAAGGCAGCGAGAGAAAATTTAGGAATTCGTTAAAAATTTTAAATAAAATAATACGATAGTTTTCAACTCAATCCAAATTCAAATATGTGTCTAATATTGCTTAAAAATGTTTTCAATTCATAAAATTTTTGAAATACAATGGAATGATTGTGATTTTTTTACCTCAAATGTAATTACATATCAATTGAGTAACTGAATAAAAATTATGTGAATTTGAATTCACAAAATGGTGAAATCTGAAGCACATCATTGAAATTTAAAACAGGAAACGCTCGATTTTGATTGAATACTGAAAGTTCACTCCCAAAATAACGAAAGCACTACTATCGATTGCAAACAACGATTGATTGAAATTAGAATTAATGGGGCCTTCAGCTTGCTACTTGACATAACGAGGATCTCATGCAGGAGGACCATACAGCCGCTCCGCTTTCCTTTCTCAAGACTTGACGACAGTTTCTCCTGCCACACTGCTTGAGTATTCATGTCAAAAGTTCCATAAAGTGTTAATGTATAGTTTGGAGGGAAACAGTAAGAACGTAATGAGGAGGAAAAAGCAAGAGTGGCCACATATTAAAGTAAACATGAAATCTTACTTTGCCCCTGTTAACTCCATATTCGATCACCAAATAACCTGTCGGGTAACCCCAGTCATCACATATTTTAAAAAGGTCTTTTTCTACGATTTGTTAGAGAAAAATTTTACATTCAAAGAAAACTAGAGGCAGAGTATCTTTGGAAGGATACGTAAATTACAAAAAATATACATATTAACATTAGGTGGCCGCCCTCATTATTAGAAACACACTTCTTTTTCCAACGTCCACACTTTTAACAATTCCTATATCGTCTCTTGTTCTTTGTACTTGTTTTCAAAAGTAACCACTGTAAGGCGGATTAAATAATAATCACATTTAATATTTTACTGAATAGGGGACAAAAAAATACGAAGAAGACGCAGAGATTCTGTACTCAAATTCATCAAAACTTCGGGCTTATTCCAAATAGCGATCCTCGCTGAGTATTTATTCACTTACGCATACGGTAGCGTCAGGGAGGCTTAAAGAGTTGCATACGCTACGGGAGAGCATTTCGACCGGGTTCACGTGCGGAAAATGTATGCAGCGTTAAAGCGAGGGGGCAAAGAGGAGGACGCATTCACGAATAAGGCGTTCCGCGGAGATGGCGAGAGGGATTGGGTGCAAAAATACGTGGCTGACGCAATCTCCCAAGCCACGCCTAAGTCGTTCATCTCCGATCGGGATAAGCAGGGCGCTATTTACTCCAACCAATATGGCCACCGATCGTATGGAAATCCGTTCCGGAAAGCTCCGACGCCCACTTTCTTTACTGCGACAATTTCTCTCTCCCCGAGTGCCTGAGTTACTCTTCCGCCACAGCTGTCCGCACTCAGCGCAGGTGGAGAGTCGCCTTGGAGCAAAATGCCTGATGCCCAGAAAGGGCATTCATCCCTTTATGCTTCTTCGCACCGTTTAAACCACGGCTTTTGCATGATTACGAAGTGTTAGTTTTTCCGATCGAGTTTCTGATGTAGAAAAATGTTATTTTTTAAATGTGCCAATATGAGTTTTTTCTAGCTGTCTATATATTTGCAATTTCTGTAATTTGGGTGGTGGTCAACGTGCGTTTGGTAATTTTACGTTTGGTTTAATATCTGAATTTTGGAGACCAATGCTTAATTTCAGCAGCATGCAATGATGGGATGATACCTCGGGAAGAATTCTATGAATGTGGACGCTCATTGAGACAACAAATGTTTTTATGTCAGCGCATATTGCAGTTTCAGCAAGGTAAATATCCCGAAGTACGATTAGAAAGAAGAGAGATGCTCAAATTAACGCTCTGCGTAATATTTGTAAGAAACTTCGTTTTGCAGACTTGGAAACATAGTTTCTTTATCAAGCGGTAAGTGCTATTAGACTCTCAAGACCACTCGTGCCGCTTCAGACTCCCATGAAAAATTTTCTCCGAGGTTTAATTTCCTTGGGAAACACAATGTGAGAATATTTGTCGGAAATATAAGGAGGCCTACTGATAGCCAACCATAGGAGAACAAGCGCTGGCCTTACCTCGAAAAGCATTCGGAGTGGAGAATGAAGCGAGGGTCTATTGCATTACCCACCGGCGCACCCGTCTACCATCGCTGGAAAGATGCATTACCGTATGAAGCACATCTTCGGTCGAGCGTTTGGGAAAGAAATTATCTACCCTCCCCGCCCGTGTTTACCCACGTCTCTGAAGGCGACTAAAAAAGGAAGGGTACTGCACCTTTAAAAAGTGGCAGCGTGACGTTCCCAGCGGTTTCCGCGGAGAGCCATGATCCATCCATCTGGACGTCTTGAGGCGTACGGAAAATACACGAAAGGGCGATAAGGGGCCTTAAAGCCTTTTTAAGTACCGCGATAAAAATCGCGTCCCTCTTGCCCCACTCGATGCACTTGAGGTTGGGATCTCGCCCCAGGAGGTTATTTATTGGATGGGTGGATGGCGAGGACGCGTGTGGCGCCGGAACTGGCGATTCGACCCCTTCCTGAGGTGGCGTGCTAACGCCCGGGGACCCAATTCCTCGCCCGGCTAAATTTTTCATTTTGAACTGGATCGGCGATCGACGGATTTTTGATTTTTAAGAGACGAAAAGGGATGAGGGGGATGCAAACTAAATACCCAGAAGGCAACGCAAAAACGAGCTTCTACGGCGTTTTCAGTTTCTCACGAAAAACATTTCAAAACTGAGAAAACATTGAGTTTACAAAAATCTCCATCTGACCCTTCATGCTGCCACAGGGAAGCGTTTGCAAGGGATTTGGGTCATCACCCATTAAGAGTAATTATTAGATATATGCTACCGTGAAGCGAAACTAGTCGACAGCAATAAATTCTTTCCTGTGGAAACGCAGTTTTTTCTTACTTCGTGCTTTACAAATGGATTTTAACAAAGTATCGGCCTCAACTATCCCTAAAAAAAGTAATTATTGATTTATGTGTCGTCAGTTATATTTCCTATTGTTGTGATCCCAAATCGAGAGAGGAGCAATTTATTCCTTAAGGCCAATGTAGACTCTGCAGTAAATTTCCGTTTTCAATTTGGTCTCGCCGACTAAAGTAATGCGGCGCAGAGATTATTCCCACCGGGTCAGCGTCCAACTCGAATGATTTGCACTTTTCCAAGAGTTTAAGTCGAGCCTGCAATCTTGGCATATGAATACCAACCGTTTCAATTTATTTTCACAGACCAATGATTATATCCTATGCGGTACGAAGGTGCATATTTCTATGGTTTACGAGTTTCCTTGATTTGCGAAGGTCTTAAAACGGGCCTGACTGCCGAGAGGCTGAACAAGGAAGCGTTCGACATTCTGCCCGCGCCACAAGTGAGAGTCAGGTATCCGAGAGAATTTCCATAGTCTAGTTATGTTAAAAATGCTTTCGACAAAGTACCTCATAGTAAACTACTCTCAAAGCTAGAAGCATATGGCACAGATGGAGTTGGCTCAATTGCAGTAGAAGTCACTTCAGGTGTTCCCCAGAGAATTGTTATCGGACCAATTTACTTCCTTCTTTACGTTAACGACATTAACACGTAGTCACACACTAATAAGATACGCTTATTTGCCAACGATACAGTGGTTTACAGAGATATCCGTGATCCTGAGGAAAAAGCAGCTTTGGCAGATTATTTGATTAAAACGCTAACAACCCTGGTGCGACACTTGCCAATTAAAATTAAACTTAAAAAATTGCGTCAAGACGAATTTTTGGAAAAACAGTAATTCCCTCCCGAAAGTCCACTGCATCAGGAACACCGAAATGGAATATGTAGACTCGACTGAAAACATAGGCGTTACCTCACGACCTCTCCTGAGTGAAACATATACGGGGAATATGTTGACAAGTTTACAAAAAATACGATTTATTAGAAGAGTACTGCGTAAATGTGATGAAATGTTCAAAGATAAATGTTACCTTTCGCCGGTTAGGCCTCATTTAAGATTATGCAGCTATTATATGGGATCCTCATGAATTTTGAGTGATTGCTGAATTATATTGCGTGCAGCGTAGAGGAGCTACATTTGTAAAACGTTGTTATGAAATTGAATAGCATATAAACATTATTAGAAGAGATTGGGAATCACTCACGGACAGAAAGTGAAATTACAGATTAAATATCTTGCAATAATCGAAAGGAAGCCTCTTTAGCATTTATGAAAGGTCTGGTGTGTAATCACCCCCTGCCACACACCCTTGCAGGATACTAAAAAATACTAAATACTTGAAGACGTAGAACTGAACCAAAATCATGAGATCGAGTGCGGTTCAATGTAAATCTACTAAATTTTTTAATGAAAACGAACGAGATTTGTTGAATATTACAAATGTACTTTTCCTGTTAACACCTAGGCTCACCATATCAAAGCATTTCGTCGAATCAAGGATCACTAATTGGGAGCGAACACAAGATGTTTCATTAAAATGCTTTTGTACCTACAGCTTCTGGGAACCTTACAAATGATTTGAAATTTCAATTTACATTTCAGAAAATGTCCCAGTGAGCAGTTATTACCGAAGGCCAGGGGACACGTGGAGTCACATTGATTATTCCTCGGAGTTCGTGACTTCGGAGGGGACGAATCACTTCTCGTCGATGCCGGAAGAAAGAGGAGGATCGCGGAGGCGCGGACGTGTGGGAAGGCGCGCGTCTTGGGTGGGTGAGTGGGGATGGAGGGGGGCAATCGATACGTAATCGGATCGTCCCCGCGAAGGTGCCTCTCTTCACTACACCAGTTCAAGACAGAACGACCCCCGTCCGTCGTCTTATCGAAGGCGAGATTCAAGATGGCGGGAGGAGAGAAGGCGTGCGTGGAGGAATGAAGGAAAACCCCCGACCCGACTGGTGGCGGTTCCTAGTGGCGAAACAGGAGATGCAGGGTGGGTAAAAACGACTACTTGTTAGGGGAACGAAAGAGAGCATGAGGGACGAGAGGGAGGGAGGAGGGGAATATAGAGAGGGAGGGAAGCGAGAGAGACGGGGAGACATTTTTCCGAGGGGAAGAGAAAAGGAAGACAAAGGAGGTGGGGAGGGTGAAAACGGGGACGGAGGAGGAGTTGGGGGCGAATTAAAGTTTGATGAGGGGTCTGGGTTGGTAGCAACCGTGGAGAGGGCTGGGTGGCGGGGGTGGGAATGATGGCAGGAAGACGGGGGAGGGGCGAGCGGAGAGACCCCGGAGAGGGAGGGTGGAGGAGGTAGGAGGGGGGACGCGTGGGCGGTGGGTTGGCAGCTTGAAGGGAGGGAGGGTGAGGTTTTTTTTTAGAGAACGTACCGAGGGGGTAGAAGGGGAAAGGGGGGGGGGGCAGGTACTATATGTGTCCGCGCAAGCGTAGAAAATCATTTCCCAGAGTGTTACGCTGCGAGAGAGCGCGCGGAGGGAGGGACCGGGGGTTGGGCGGGAGTGGAATAGGGGAGGGGGTTGGAATGAACGTGGAAATGGGCGGAGTGAGCGATAAACACCGAGAGATGGCGGGAGGAGGAAGAGGAAATATAGAAGACGAGAGAAAGTCAGCGAGGAAGGAATGAGGACGTAGGACAAAATCATTGAGGCGGTCGTGGGAGGGTGGGCGAACGAGGTTTGGAAAGGGAGGACGAAAAAGAACGAAATGGGAAGAGGAATCGGAAAAATAGATAAGTGAAAGTAGGCACAGAGGGATGAAATGAGAGTACCGACGAGGTAAGAGAATTTCTGTTTAATATCACTACTTGCAGGCTGAGTGGAATGAATTAATCTTTTTATGAGGCGTAAATCACAAATATGTGGCTAGTGTGCTAGCATTCCACATAAATGGCCGGGGAATTGATATCTGACTGTGGCAGATTTGTTGGCGGCAGAGTAATTTTTTTCATTTGGTCTGAAGTCGACGGCACTTGACTACTGCACAGCAAGGGAAGGGTTTGCCTGTCACTCAAATAACCCTTAACGACAGTGAAATGTACGCTGGATCATAGAAAAACCGAAGTTATCAACCAGAAGGTTGGTTTGATTGGCAAGGGAGTACTTACGAGTTATAAGCCCAATGGCGCAAGCAAAAATCAGGCATCAAAGTAGGGGGGACAGTTTCTTTTCCCATGGGTTTCCCAGAAAGATCTGGTACCCAAAAAATCATGAACTTGGATGAAGCTGATGGTGCCTAGAGGCCTCCCCGGGAGCCGAACTCGGTCCGTTTGTTCAGTATTCCAACGCTCTAGTCATTGGGCTATCATTTCACCCTCTGGTACGTAGCCGTATCCTGTTTTTCTTATACATTCCTCTTGAAAAGTGTAAACTTCATTTGAACTTATAATGTCGAATGCCGTGTGACTGCATCGACGCACGTGTGGCAATGAACACGAAATGTATACATAGAGAATCATGAAATAGTTCAATTCCCATGCGATAATTCTGCGGTCTCTTAAAAAACAGCTGCCGTGTTTCATGTCGGTCCGATGGCAATGTCATATTTTCTTTACCACGCCATTCACCGGCGGAGTACTAAGCTCAAAACCAATTTCTTGTAAAGTGCTTCTAGGATCAGATGAAATGATCGCGAATCAGGTGTGGAAAAAAGATCCACAGGGGTTTTTCTAAGTAATTTCATAGAAAAAACGAGCAATGTGGAAAGAAACAGTAATGATGGAGTAGGAAACACTACGTGTAGGGTGTTTTAATATTATTGGCATTGTCTGATTAGAGTCCATTTCCATTAATTACCCACAGTGTGGTATCTCCTAGTGTAAGATGGTGTTGAATTAATTCCCAAGCTTCCGAATTTTACTCGCTAGTTTTGCAATTTTTCCATCATACATGGATAAAATTGACAGTTGGCACGAAACTGTCGACTTCCCTTTACCGAATATAAATCACCTATAATTAGATCAGAACTTTTTCACTAACTAATAAGAATTGAGTTTTTCGACGAATTGTGAAGTAAACGCATTCATCCAAAGGTCAAGCAATTTAACATTGGCCCATTGGGCAAGCAGTTTGGTGAGGTAGACATTTAAATTACGTTTAAAATACAATTTCAGCTAGCTCAAAGATTTCATCGGCAACACTATTTAGAAATATTATCGCCGCCAAGAAAGCGGAAGGTACTTCAGATTATTGCAATATTCTGCATAATTTTTGGTTACTCCAAGTCCTATTATTTACGCCAACTATACGGTATGGTGAGCGATAACATTTTCAAAAACAAAAAAATATCAAAATATTCTGCCCTTATAAAGGAGCAAAAATATTTAAAAATATTTTTCTTTATATTTGTTCGTTTCCCTTGTCATTGGAAATGGAAGCCTAAATTTCTCTGCGGCTATAGATTAACGACTGGTTTTATTTTATTTCTTTTGGTGAAAAATCGCCGCCAATTCCCAGACGAAATAGTTATAAGGTGGCTCACCGGCAACCCATTTCTCCAATGCTGTCTGTACGGAACACGAGGTAGCATGGATTCTTTCATCGAAAGACTTTCAATAATTCCGCCGTGCGTTTAAACGGGAGGGTTCGCATTCCCACATCTCGGTGCCATGGTGGCGTAGGGAAGGGCCGGGGGTGCGTGAGTGAAAGGAGCTCTCTCCGTACTCCAACCCCCTGACAAAGGAGTCCCGCCACCTCTGGATGACGACAAAACAGACGGGCGATAACGGGGGTGGAGAGTGCGGGTGGGTAGAGAGTGACATTCGGCGGGGTCGGAGGGGTGGGGTGAAGGAAGAATGGGGAAGGGGAGGAGAAGACGGATAGGTAGGGGGGATGGGGGGGGAAGAAGAGATATCTGTTCGCGCGAAGGAATGGGGGGAGCATGCGCGAAGAAGGGGGGGAACGAAGCGGTAGTCCGTGTTAGGGAGAGGACGTGTGGTGCTTGCGGGGGCGGGGTGGGAAAAGCCGAATGCATTCGGGTGTGCCTCGGGAGGGAGGAGGAGCGGAGAGCAGGCCATTCAAACTGCAGGGAGGGGGGGGGGCGAGATGTTATTTTTTTCGAGAGAAGATAGAGACGGAAGGAATGGGCGTCGAGAATGGGGTTCACGCATGCAGAATGAGTTGGGAATCGGTGGCAGGGGAAGGCGCGGAGGACTCTCAATGGACTGAGAGGAGGGGGGCTGAGCTCTTTCGGGGGTTATGGGGGCGGTGGGGAGGGGGGATTTCTGTGAGGGGCGAATGCCAATGCAGGGAGTTGGGAGGGGGCGGGATGAGCGAAAGAAGGGGAGGGGGTAACTGCGGGAGAGAGTTTACGCGACGCCACGGGGGGGAGGAAGAAGGCGGAGAGGGTGGTTTCCGCTACAAGGGAGGGTTATAGAAGGAGTCCCTACGAGCACTTATGGTACAGGGGGGGTGGGGAGAAGATACAGGTCTTGGTATTGGGTTGAAGGGGGAGAATGAGGGGGGTTGGGGAAGCTCGTGATGGAGTAGGCGCTCCCCCACCGTTCGGTTCGGGGGTGTCGTTCACCGCAAGGGTGGTGCTGATGGAAGGAAGGAGGGGGTGGTGAAGGGAAGTCGCGGGCGGGAGAAGGGAATTTCGCGCGCGGGATCAATTTAGTGGGGAAGGGGAGTGAGTCGATAAATGGCCTGGGGAGGAGACTGGGGGGTGGTGGGCTGAAGGGTGGACGAGGGCTGTGTTTCCCCCTACAAGTGAAGGGGAAGGTGAATAAGGGAATGGAGGAAGGAAGGAGATTCAAAACAAATTTTGTGCTCGAAAGAAAATACTCGACTTCTTCGCGCTCAAATAATTTCACGAGCCTTTTTTTTTTCTTTCGTCCAGGCGTGACGGCACCGGGTGTCCACCATTCATCCACGTGCCGTCGATAAAACATCTATCTCGCCAAGGTGCTACACTCCAGCGATCGTGGTTTACAATTTTGCATCGAAATAACAAACTATGTATAACGGGAACACGTGGCACAGTAATCGTCACCCCACTAGAGTCACATGCAAGTTGTTGACGCGGTTTGTGGTGCAATATTTGAACGATGATGAGCACTGATAGTATCTAACTCCGCGAACATTGCTATGATAGAAATTCCATCACCTCCCACTAACGCATGACTACTTTTTTTACACTAAAGTGATAATACACGATAGGAAATTTAACTGTTTTCATGCTTATCATTCTCATACATTTTAGATTATTAAAGATGTGAAAAACTCACATTTGTATCACAGATACATTAACAAAAATATAAATCAGCTGATGGGAGTTAAACTGAAATCATTATGTAACCCGAATAAAATATTCTATCACACTTATGAAAGTTAGCAACGTAGTGGCTTCCGTTCGAGGGATGAATTGATGGAGGAAATGCGAGGATTACTGGGTTTGGTGAATATTTCGGAGTTTTATATCGCCCATCGGAATTTATACGGTTGTCCCGAAGAGTGATGCATGCAAACCGTCCCTCCCTCCCGTCTAGCGAACTCACTCGGAAGTATCTGAATGAAACGGTGAAGGATCTCCGAAATCCCTGAAAGAGACTTGAGCGGTGTTATACCTCTCGGATAGCGTCATCCATAAATTTCCAACCGTCGCCATATATCACTCGTGAGTACCGGCAATGGCTCCAAACTGGTGACCAGAAAATACAGCTTCGCACCGGCCGTAAACGAAGGGGGAGGGGTCTTTCGGCTCTCTCCGACCCCCAATCTCCTCCGACGACACTTCGTCGCCTCGACAGCACTCAAGATGCCCGAAGGAAGGAGGGAGGGGCGAAGGCGTCCGCCGTTAACTATCGCAATCGTGGTCACAAAATATAAATAAGACGGAAAAACAAGCGATGGGAGAGTGCGGTTTCCGCAGGGGCGCCATCGTTGGGAAGGGGGGGGGGGGGCTTTCAACATCCCTAGATGCTTAAACAGCGTGCGCACTCTCTCTCCTTTCACCGGCGACTACCCTCTCTCCCCCTCATGCCTTACCGCATGCTCGGTTTGAATTTCGATGCGGGGAAAGGAAACCCTGATGTTTTCTTCTCGCCCCTCGACCAGTTTTTAAACAAACACAAAACGTGCATCTAAATTCAACTCTCTCTCCCTTCCTTCCTTTCACTCACTCTCCGATGAGAGACAGGAGATCCATCAGAAAATTTTTCACAGTTGATTTCAGAAGTAGAATACCAAAGTAATCTAGAGCGGATCCATTTTAAATTGCGATCTATCTATAAACTATTTCCTTAGAGCCAAAGTTGACGGCGCATCATCCGCAAAGACCAACCGGTTCAAAATCCCCCCCCCCTAAAGATTGAATTTTTTTAACCCTTTTTTCAAAGGAAACATGCCGCATCTTTGTGTCGTCACTTCAATGAAAATGTCAAAATTTTCCAATAAAATTAATTTTTGCCTACCTTAAATTTGGCAGACATACAGAATCCACAGTGTCACATATTTTATATGGCACTGCACTTTATCGAAAGGCAGTTTAGACCAGAATTGACAGAGAGACTAGTGACCACTAATGTCACTCATCTGCTGCACTTCAATTAAAATCTCAGGCTTATCTTATCTACGGAGGAACACTGATGCCACGTCAATCTTTCACCGTTGTTAGAAGTTAAATTTTAATTTGACCGCGAGCTCCAAGTCTACTTGTCGACAGATGGGATGTACGCTGTCGCCACATATCGTTTAGTCCATGGATGCTGCAGTTTAGGCGGCGTGACCGATTGCTCTTCCCTCGCGTACTATTCACCGGGGACCCGCGAGCTCAACGCTTTTTGCTCCTTATGCTTAAAGGAAGAACTCCTTGACATAACCGCTCTTCCCTTAAAGAAACACACCCCCTCTCCGTAACGTAACCCGTCTCCCCTCGGCCCTTCAACCCCTGCGGGATGGGCTGTGCTCTCTTCGCGTATTCCAACCTCCCTCCCGCCCTTCCTCTCCTTTCCCTCCGGGCAACACTTTGGAACACAAGCTTTTTTCGAGGTGGGGGATGGTGGGGGGTTTGGGGGGGGGAGGAAGATGAAGTGTCTAGAGAGAGAGACGAGACTCCGGGGAGAGGAGGGATGGGAATCGTTTCAGCCAGCATCCCGTCTTGAGTTCCCGTTGACGCCTCTCCCGCGAGCGCACTACCCTCCAGCAATGTGCCATCCTGCTGCTTTCATTCTCCACCCTACTTGCACGTTACACTTTAAAGCCGGGAGACGGAAAAGGTCACTCTTCGTAAGCAATTTAGTTTCAAGTTCCGCATAGTTTTACTAATAGCAAATATTTTCCCCATGCCTAGGTAACAGGAGAGCAGCACATCGGACTGACCATAACGTGAGCATTACCTATACTCCTCCCAACCAAAGATTATGTTGAGGGAAAGTTTGAAATATTTTACCGACAAGAATGAGAGACAAGACGTGCCATGCTCGCGAATGCAAGATTGACTTTAGGTGAAGTAATATGGTGGATTCACCCTGCAGTCGATCTTATCACGGGTTGCATGCTCGTGATCATCATTCGCAGCTGATCGCAGATCTATATCTTCTTGATTTCTGATTCTGGTAAAGCAGGTGAAATTTCACAACGGTTGCATACCTTATTTGAATTTTTTTGTTGTCTCGTTCCAGGAAAAATTACAAAATCAGTAACATTTTGATGTAATCAACTTTTAATGCGGGTACTTGCAACTACTTAGTCGAACAAGCTTCTTCTTAGGCTTAGGCCCTTTGAGAGTCTGACTATTTAGGTGAGAATATACAGTAAAACCATGAGTCGCGCGACTCATGCTGTATTTGTGAACTCTTAAGGGATCTGAGCATTAAAGGGAAAGAGTAGGGTATCGTACCAATTCTTATTTTAGTAATGGTAAGAACATTAACGGAATATTTCTTAACCGATTCCGCGATTCCTAATGATTTTGCCGTACCTGGCGGGTAATCATGCCATATGACTTCGATTAGAGTCACCATTTACTTATAGCGCCATTTGGCAAAGGAAGAGAGAATTCAGGACTTGAGAGAGAATTTAATGAACTCCAGGAACTAATGGTGAACCAAAAATAGGAAGTGAGAGGTCGAGCGTCTCACTGACAAAATTTAGAACCTAAATAATATGACGGACCTATGTCGCGGTAACAAAACAGGAAAAAATAGAAGCATTTGAAAGAATCGGAAATTTTCTTAATGACTTATATATTATATGAAATGAAACTGAATATATGCTATTTACTGGCTATATTGATGTGATATTAATGTTTCGAGTACCTCATACATTAAACGGTTGATAACTGTTTCTAAAGATGTCCTTAACTACAAGATACATTGTTTTTGATGAAAAATTGCAGAGAATATCCATACACCAGCGAGAATTTCGCTTTCAAATCTAATATTATATTGGGATGAGTTATTTCTATTTGCCGACAAATCTTATTCAACCAACTAAAGGTTATAAAATAAAAATGAAACTATTTATTTCTCCCGTTAAAATAATGCTCACTCGCAATGTAATCCAGTTGTATCCAATATAATCCATTTGTACATTAACCCAGTCGTATCCATTATCCAATCCAATATAATCCAGTTATACATTAACACTAGCGATTTACTGCGCTCTATTTGATTGAACTTCAATCATTTGACCGGTACAAATATGTTATTTCCTTTGAAGTTGAAGAATAGCCTGACTTGTAAATAAAAAATCACAGTTTTTCATTCCTTGCAAAAGATCACTGCTAAATGCGTAAACAATTATGTAAAACAGTTGATAGAAATAGCGATCGTGAGATAATATCGATTCGTCAGTAACGCAGTTGGCTTAGCACGCCCATCCATTCTATCCCGTTGAGATAAAAATGACGCCTTCAATTTCATTCGTCACTCACATAATTCCTAAGCAACTCAATGACTCAATACGAGAATAAACACGTGACGGGAAGTATCGAACTTTCTTTCGGCATTCTTCTCAGTCTTCGGTTCGTCTCATCTTGGAGAAGGGCAGAATGGTGAGATGGCAGTGGGGCTGGAGGGTGTGAGGGGAAGAGAAGAGAAAGAAAGGCTTGCGGATGAACAGAGAAGACTTTCTACGGAGGAGGAGAAGACGGTCGGGCCAGCGTGCGACGATTTTAAGCGGATGGCGGGAGTAAGGGGAGGGGATGGCCGGGGGAAAAGAGTGAAGGGTGTGTGAAGGAATGAGGGGAGGGATTCTTTTGCGAAAGAAGAGACACCTTACACCATCCCACCCTCTCCAACACCATTCTTCCTGGAAATCCATTCCAATGTAAAGGGAGGTGGAGAGGGCGTCTTCCTTGAGGGGAAAAAAGGAACCAGCGTCGCTGGAAAGTGCGTGTTCTTCCGAGGGTACGGGGGTATCAAGGGGAGGAATTGTGAGACGAACGGGACGTAAGGAATTGATGTGCGAATCGAGGGATAAGAATACCCGCGAAGGCGCCTTCTCCATTGCCTCCCTTCCCATTTACACCCTCCGTGCACCCACCTCCGACTTTGGGGGAGATAGGGGGTTTTGGAAAGAGTCTGGGAATTTTAAAGGGGAGACTGGGGATCGAGGTGTGCGTAAATGCCCTTGCAAACTACACCCTGTGAACGGCTGATACGGCACCAGACTCGTTGTGATATGTACGTTCCATAGACCTGATTTTGTCATATGTTCCATCTGTCTGAGGCTATTAGACATCGTCAAGGTAGTGTATGGAAAATTTATTTATAAATATGAATGCTTTTTGATGAATCAAAGGTGATTTTTATGTATATCCAATAGTGGAAACGCGACGTACCTATCCAATGATAAATCAAGACGACAAGGCGAAATAAACTGAAGGAATAACCGCTAATCCAAAAAATTTTAACCTTTGAGGGTTCGGCAAATGTGTTACCCGAGAGTGAAGTAGGAGTCTTTGAATACTTCTCTGAAACGCAGGAAATTTACTGTGCCCACTTTTATCGAGTGCATTTTTATAGAAATCATGTTTTTAACAACATGCTCCCGAGTTAGATCATCGAGAAAGATTTTATTGATGAAAAAATAATCCCAAAGAATATCTAAAAAAATTCTTTACATCAACCTGTAGAGGTAGCGCTCGTTGGA
The DNA here is from genome assembly GCA_037158775.1 of Hetaerina titia. Classification (NCBI taxonomy): domain Eukaryota; kingdom Metazoa; phylum Arthropoda; class Insecta; order Odonata; family Calopterygidae; genus Hetaerina; species Hetaerina titia. The sequence continues at coordinate 121,510,498 of CM073768.1, forward strand.
TGCAGGGAGAACGATTGCGTAAACTACTACTTTTACTAAGTTCTAAAGACATATAATCATGCTTTGTATCTCACTATATTTAGCGTCAGTCTAATTTGTACGCCATTATCGATCAAATATACTCATGATGAAAATATACATAAAAAATCAAATAAAAAAACCATTGACACAGTAATCAACCCTATGGTCGGTTTGGTGGGTGATGGTAGAGTTCACCCATGTACCAAGCCCGATGGCGGGTGAATATTCACACATCAGGGTAGGGGGGCCAGTTCCTTTCCCTGTGCCGGTTATGGTTTCCCAGGAACATCTGGTACCCGAAAAATCACATATAGCTTGGGTGGAGCTGCAGGTGCCCAGAGAGGCTTGCCCAGGAATCGAACCCGGGCCCTTCGGTCAGTAGTCCAATGCTCTACCCCCTAGACTATCGTGATCCACTACAAATGGACTCCAGGACCTCATTCACCCAATTTAAAATACACAATAAATGAAAAATCTAACATTATAATGCAATAATTGTCGAATAAAGAGAGCAAGAAATATGGGACGTAACAGAAAAGATACCATTTCTTAAATAAGACTAGAATAGGGCACTCCTCATAAAATGGACGCCATAGATTTTATGAGTGTTGTAAGTGATTGCGTTAAATTACTTGGAACGCTTTGACCAACTCTTAGTATCTGGGGAGTGAAGATAATGTCGTCATTCAAGAACGAATAAGACTAAATATATTAAATTACACGACAAATCTTTATACAATTTAAACGAAAATTTAACATATTTAGGTGATTACGTGCTACAGTAGAAGCCAGGCAATCCATAAGAAAAATCATAACAAAATCATTACCAGAGCATAATGTATCACTAAATATCCACATTTATGAAGTGAAATCCACTCTCGTAAATCGTTTAAAGCAGGTATTATGCTCCTATGCATTGCATTCCACTTTATAGAATGGCATAGCGTACGCCGGATTTTTCTCAAGGGAACATTATTGCAATGGTGATTACTGGTACCCTAATCAAAGTGACATAAATTATTCGCAAGCCGGATAATTTGAGTTTCCCGAAACTCGACGCAATTTGGGAGCATCGTATCAAGGGGTGCGGTAGAGAGAGGAGGCTTAGCGAGAGGTTGGGCTCTGAAACGTGGACGAATGGGAGGAGTGGATGGGATCCAACGAGGAACAGAGGGGAGGGAGCAGGGCGATCTCCCGTTCGCCATCGTGCTCGATGATCCCACGCTGGCGCCTCCAACCCATTTCCACACATGCACCCCTCCTGCCTTCTCCCCCGCAGATGTGACTAATGCCCCTCCCACCCGTCCGCCAGGGAAGAAATCCTCATCCTCTTCACGCTCGATCCATTCATCCTCCCCTTGGCTGCGACGACGGCGACGTCCCTCTCCCGCGTCCAGTCTACGCCCTCTCCTCGCCCGACCTCCGCCTCATCGGATAATCCCCCCGCACTCCCCACAACTACTCCCCCATCCGTCAGCCACCCCCGCTCGCACACGCTCCTTCCCCGTCTCCCATTTTAGGGTTCGAGCCCGTAAAAACCACGGATCCTCCACCCCCACGACCATTTTTAACGTTTCCCCTCGCCCAATGGCGTGTCGGTTCCCTCCTCCCTTACCCCCAAAAAGCCATTCCACCCCCTTCACCCGCCCTCGCCCGTTTCCTCCGTGAAAAATTAGAGCCATACCTCACGACCGCCTTCTCCGCGCGTCCCTACCGTCGTCCCCCGCCCTCTTCGCCGCCGCCCATCGGCAAACCATACTCACACCCCCTCCTTCCCTCCCTTCCGACTTTCAACCATTTATCCTCCCTCCCAACAAATTCTTGCTGTTCCTCCTTCCACCTCCTTACTTTTCGCCCATTTTCTTTTTTTTTGTTCTCTCCTTTCGCCTATTTTCATCGCCATCTATGCATTGATTCGGCAATCCATCTTCCTCTGTTCACTGCGAAACGCAGACATACGTAGAAATTGTTTGCGGTTCGGTTTCGCGGAGAAGTGACCAAGTGAAAAGCTCGTTGGAGAGCGAGTAATCGCCCGCTTGCTCCAACATCACCAGCGGATTACGCTTCTAATGCTTACCCCGAATTAGACATGTGTTCTCAGGAACTGGGAATGCTATCGGCTGTAATAGGTTCGAATCCTTACGCTTAGTCAGATTTTAGGAGGAGAAAAAAACAAAATTAGAAGCATTAACTTTAGAGGGAATATGAAACACTGGTGTGATGTCAAAATTACTTATCACGTGGAATATCCACAAAAAATATTTAAAAAATCACCATCGTGGAGGTGCTATCAGTACCCGTATTTACTTATGATGGGAAACTGAATAAGGGTGTTCAGGAGTTCTTTATAATGGTTGCTTTTGTAGGTTTGTCTCTCTGGTAGATTCCACATGCTCTTCTCGCAACCAGTACTACGCATGGCGTCCTCGTCTCAACTTTCGAGATTCGATTTTTACGTTGCCATTTTGTTGCAAAAAACTACAGAAAATAAATAAAACAAACGTCAATGTACGTCAATTCAGATAAATTATCAGGTTATATGCACGCTCAATCACAGTTACCACGCACCAGTCATTGGCTCTTTCGAGGTAGTTTGTCTTATTTTTTAGACTCGTTGTCTCAAATTAACCATGCCAAATACCAAATGAACCCACTTACATTGATGGTGACAGAGACAAAACTTTCAAGACGCAGTAATCATAAGACGTTAAATCATAATGATAACCGAAAGATGCATTAAAAAGCTGGCAATTAAGAAGACAAAATAATAATGAATATTTCTAACTTCAGTGAAATCAATAATGATAATTTAATTGCGTTCTAGCAATAGTAATTTCGCCAAATTCATTTAAAAAACGGTTTAAAAATTAAGCATAAAATGTAAAATTAAACAACTGCTATGGTTTTGCCTGGAGAATACTTTAATTCCGTGGAATTCGTAACATTTAGAATTATCAAAAAAAATTTAAGAATTATTTAAACACAAATTTAAATTTAAGGGTTTATAAAAGATTTTTCGGGATTGAGGGGATTATTGGGAATAGACACATAGAAAGAAAGCATTCAACCATCCATGAAAGGTGCAGGATTTTCGATGGTGACATAATTCAGCAGTGCTTTTGTGCATTGGATGCAGCTTTTCGTGCAGGAGCGTGCGGTGGGCTCAAGACTGAATTGCATGTGCGGAGCATGCAACCGAAATTTTATTCCGGCACAAGGACTCTACACAAGTTCGACGAATGAAAACGTTCATTTTCACAAAAAAATATTTTCATCCGAGTAAATTCTTTATCCCGCTCTTCCTGAAACAACCCTTCCTCCCTTATCCCACCTAGCGCCGCGCCTTTTTCTCATTTACATGCTTTCTTTGTCATTTTTTTCGGTCGAGGCTCTGATTCCAGTAATTAATGGCGTACGGAGAAGAATATTGACACAAAAATTTGGATTCAAAATAGGCCGCATTCAAAAAATCATACATTTGCAATTTATTTAACGTTATGTTAATTTAAATTCTGTGCAAATTTTCTTGCCCAAATCCCTCTTGAAGCCACAAAAACAAGGCCACTCGGTCGTAACGCCAAATAATCTGATGATAGGAACTCTGACAAGTCATAGATCATTATAATGTCACCCGTGGCCGTACAGGGAATCGATGAGTGATATTTAGAGAATTCGGGCTTAATGGTATGCAAAGGTATTTGAAGCTCTGAGATCTTGTAATGTGCACTCAGGGTACACAAACGGGCTTTTTAATACCAAAACAAATCACACTTCCCGGCATTATTTCGAAGGATTTCGAAGTTTTTCCATTAGTTTTAATGAAATATTGAAGAAAATAAAAATTTAACAGCTTCTTTTTGAAGAGGAATTGCTGGAATACATCATAATTTTTCGCGGAGGGTGGAGTAATCGCGTTTTAATGTCCAGCCTTCTTGCATGTGGACCGAAAATAGTGGACGACACGAAGTGAAGAGCCTCCCGAGACCGAATCGCGTGGAATATCTAAAATGGGAGTGGGGAAGAGTAGAGGGGGGTAAAGGGGGGGAGGAGTTTTGGAATGGTGTGGTCGCGGGGACCTCTCAAAAGAGGGAGTGTCATCCGCGGAAAGGTGTGCCCTCACCTTCTCCTGCTGCAGCTGCGCCTTCATGAGCATCGCCTTCTTCTTGTCCTTGCACCGCTTGTTCTGGAACCAGACCCTGATGACTCTGGGACTGAGGCCCGTCATCTCCACCAGCTGCTCCTTCATAAGGGCGTCCGGTCGCGGGTTGGCCGCGTAGCACGTCCTCAGCGTGTGCAGCTGCTTCTCGTTGAGCACCGTCCGCACCCGAGTCGGCTTGCCGTCCGAGGAGCCTTTCGAGCCACCGCCGCCTCCGCCGCGACCACCGCCCCCGCCGCCTCCCCCGCCCTCCCTCCCGCCCTTGTTCGATCCGGATTCGGAGGAATCTGCAGGATGAGAAGGAGAAACACGGGTTGGTCAGCTCAACTCGGGGAAGATTCAACGGGGTTGTGTGGAATGAGGAGTGCACAGACAAAGGGTGTAGATGCATGCGGATGGAAGAAAAAACACTTGTCCACGCAACAAGTTTTATTTCCCGACCGTGTTTTCCACTACGGCATCATCACGGTCTTGCCAATGCCGGCGTTGAGGAAACCCAGATTGGGAGAGATCTACTGAGTGTCTTTCTTCACGCAAAAAATGTTCACCAAATTAGTTTGAGGACGTTAAGCTAGCATTAATATTAATCAACTATCCCAATGTTGTACATGTCATCTACCACACCGAAAGGGTATCCGAAAAACTCTAGTGAAAGTCATTGATGAAACAAAATCACAACAATTTTTCCGCTTGCCCGATTTATTAATCTTTGAGTTTCATTCTGAGTTGTCACTGGGTTCGTACTTGGTATACTGCAAAATTCACTGCATTTTTTATGCATTACATAACATATTTATTGATTTCACAACAATGAAGACGAGTGTGTAAACTGATTGCGTCGGAAAAATCCGTAAGTACTTGCAATGGCATCAGAAATGTCAAAACCGAAGACTTTGTCTGAATGAACACATGGAGAATAATTCATCCTGTGTAATATTTACTCGGGTACAATCCAAAAATGCATATATCATATATGAATCGTCATTTAAAGGACAACACGAGCACCAGATATAAAATTACAGTACTTGGAATTGTATTTCAAAATGACCCAATTAAACGCGATTTCACACAGCGTCAAAATAATTATCCGAGATAGAAAAATCTTCAGTTTGTCAAAATATGCTCTGGTGATAACATTTTAACTTTCCTCAAATTATTGATAACCAATTACAAGTACGCCATTAATACTGTCAGACATTACAACTAACTTTTCTCATGTTCGCATTCAGTAGCAGCGGAGAATGTGTATTTGATTACACGAGGCAGCGAGTCACTCGGGTCTTCTGGTACACGGTATATAACATACGTAAATAAACAATTACTAAACAGCACCCTCGGGCAAGGCGGGACTCAAACAGCGAGCGCCTGGTTGGTGGGGAGGGGGAGTAGCGCTTCAATTCAACGGGCCAACAAGGTCGTCGACGCAACCCCCATGGTGCGGGAGGCATTTAAAATTTTCACGCGTGTGAATGCGCGAGGCGGTTTGACCACGAATGACGCTGCCCGCAGTCGCCCATCCCTCCACCAGGTGGGGACACCGTCGCTTTCCTCCCAGCCACCCGTGCTTTTCGGCGGCCATTCTCATTCCCTCCCTCCCCACATGATCAAGAGCCTTTACTATCTCTCTCTCTCTCGCTCTTTTTCCCACTCCCCGCAGAGGCGCCATCCACCACCCCCGTGGTGCGCACACACTGAAAAACGACTGGCGCCTCCGACAGTGTTCAGTGTCGTACACTACCCCCTACTCCCCAGCCCCCCCTTACGCCCTCGCCCATTCGAAACTGCCGCGAACCTCTTTCCTCCACCCCCTGCGCACCGTCGAAAATAATCCTCCCCCTCCGTGCCTAATTCAGTGGGAAGCGCGCGCCTGGTTAGGGGCGAGTGCGGGTGAAGCGGGGACCCCGTGGCGCCATGCATATTCAGCGCCTTGGGCCGTGTTGCTCCATGCAAATCAGAGGTGCGGCGGGGGGGAGGAGCGAGGGGGTGGGGGGTGGAAGTGTGGGATGGGGGTGCGGAATCAAAGAATGCTCCAGGGGAGGGATTAGATTGTTGAGGGGGCAGAGGTAAGGGAATGTGAGGAAGGGAATGGGGAGAATGTGAGGAAGGAACATTTCAAAAGCACCTACAACTTCCTCCACCCCGGCCCCCCCACCCGATTCCTAAAACCCAAATAGGTATTCAATTCCTAGAAGTACATTTGAGACTACTTCTGTGACCTTTAATTAATTCCTTAGAATCATTTAGGTGTTAGGGAGCTGTGCATGGAGCCATGCGCCCAAGTATTTATGATAATTAGTAAGTGATTGAGGCTAGGAAGGAATTTGGACAGACAGCAACAGGGGATGCAATACCAACCAACGTGTTTTCTTCCGACCCGCCAATGACCCATGACCCAATCAAATATTAAGGGCACTGTGTTGCTATTCAAGCGCGGGTAGGAAGGAGTTTTGAAACTATGTTGAAGATGTGGGCTACTTCCCAATGATGACGTGAGTAATATTTCAATTGTGTACACATCCGTGTGGTTGTACCAGAATCACTGCGATTCCCTCCGTGAAGGAAATTATATTGCCAGACAACCCTCACCACCTTTATGCTCAAAAGAAGAATAACGGTTTTCAAATAGCTTTGCCTAATTTCATCTCTCTTGATATCTTCCACGTATTCTTCTACTGTCAAAGAGAAAGAGAAGATGTTTCACATATGTCGCAAAACTTAATTTCCGAGTGCAATATAAGTAATAATAACAATCAAATGTTTTAAAATAGTCATATAAAGAGAATTATTTGTAGTCAAGAAGCCGTGTGTGGTGCGTTGACCCACCAAAAACGTCGTTACCCGGTAGACTGCAGTTAATAATGAACCAAAAAGAAAGACGATGATGTGAAATGAATTGATTTACTCTTTTTGTCGATGGCATCTGTGTTTAATTTGCAGTTCTTTCGTTTATAACTGGAGAATATATAGTGGAATTTAATATCACAAAATGAATATTAACATAAGAAATGACTAAAAAAATGCCGAGAGGGGATTTAAAAAGATGGTGGTACCAATGATTATGTTCCCTGTTCGGGAAAATTTTACAATGCACAAATTATGTGATTAATTAAACAGGGACTTATTGAAAGGAGCACCAAAATACTGAATAATAACGGAAAGGATTAACTGAATGTACGTCTGCCTACTGGAGGGAAAATTAAAATGTAATTACTTTTTTGAGGAGTTGCGTGCGGGAATTATGACAAGGATATTAACTTTGAAGCATATTTCCATATTTGCGGCTCAGCCGAGTTTGTTTGAATGGTGGCTCGAGAATTATCATACGGGAAATGAGAGGCTCAAATAGAAAATAAGAGACGGCACCACATCATCAATTCTCATCCTTGTGATTCACAGACGCAGACAACCAAGCGCAACCCTCACTCCGCTCCGGTCTTTCATCCTCCCGACTGTCGAAAATATTAGCCGAGGTATTACTGTTCCACTTTGAAGGAGGTACAAGATGGATAATTCCACACTAAAGTACCCAGACGAGAGTAGGTTTTTGAGTAGTGAGGACTCGAGCAACAGAATAGGCACGAATCCTAAAAAAAAAATTCTTCCCTTTTCGTCGCGAGAGACGTACCGAAACTTCCTTACACACGCCCTATTCCTTTGTGGCCACGCCTCACGAACTACTCTTCAAAGTCCATCCTCTCCCATCATCGTCATCTTTAAATATATAGCATCATCGCTACATGTGTACACTGCACACATACTTTCTTTTGTACAACGGGAACAATTCAACCGCGGAGGATTGTGGGAGAGATTTAAGTGAGCTTCGCGCTCACTTTTCTCTTCCAGCGAGCTTTGAAATCGAGTCAAAGTCGAAGCTGCGAAAAATCGACGGGGAGTTTTAGAAACCAGGCGGAGGAAGGAAATGGGGAGAACAAAAGGCAATGGCTAATGCGGGACGAAAAGAATGGGATCGAGGAAACATCTCCCTTCTATATTCTCGCCCTACTCTCCTCACCCCACCCCCCACCCCCTCTCTCTCTCGCAGTTCACGGAACAGATGAAATTCACGCGGCGGAGGGAACCCACCCCCGCAAACAAACACATTTACCAACGGCGCTAATCAAAGGCGGCCTGATTTTCGAAAGCGACGGTTTCGGAATGCACATAGAGTATATAGTTTCAGGAGCGCGCGTGCGAGCGCACGCTCGGTCTGGGGCCGCCGTAACAAGTGGGTTCCATTAAGGAGGGTTTTCAAGTCGCGAAAAAATCGGATGGGCGGCGTATTTTTTTCTGGGATTTTTGAAGCATCCTTTTTTTTTAGAGGATGTTCCGATTCCCCTCCCTTGTGGGTAAGGGACGGGGGATCAGTGGGGAACGGATGCGAAGAAACAAAGCTAACCGCCTTCAAAACAAGCGGAACAAAATGGATCGGTAATGGTCTTCGACGATAAAAAAGTGGTGCCGAGGAATGTGGGGGCAATAAACGGTAATAGCCATCATGTCAAGGAACACACAGGACGACTCCCGTCATCCGTATTTCATTCCGCGAACAGTGGCATGCCGCTACAAAAGATTTCAATGAGAGTTTCATATAAATACTTCTTTCCGTTCGGTTAACTACGCACTTGGAAGGTCAGATTATCATCCGCCTTTCTCAGAGCTGCGATTTTATCAGTGCTAAAGCATTCAAATCCTATTATTCTGGCATTGTATTTTCCTACATTCGTCGAACTGACGCTTTGTTTACATAAAAAAACACCGTTCCCTTTAATTGTAATAAAGCGCCTTCTCACAATCTTTAATTAAATATCGCTTGCATACACGAAAGGAGAATATTAAGAGTTGATTAAGGCAGATGGAAAGAGATGATACAATTTTGTAAATTCCAATCAAACTAATACGACCCAAGTTCCGCCGCTTGGTGTGGTCTTTAGGTCTAATCTCAAGGAAACCTGGGTGGTGTAATAAGACCTTTGAGAGGAATTCACAATTTACTATCATTTCTTCCTTCCCGGAGTATTTTCACAGAGTGAAACCTGAGAGTTTTTGTTTAAAAAGAAGTGATCAAGAGCTATTATTCTTATTTATTCCCAAGATAATTTAAGTTACGTTCATTAATGACGCTTTCGGAGGGTGCTTGTTTTACTTGTAATGTGGAAGGAGGAACTAGAATTAATATAATATTTTTATTGCTTATTACATGTTACTTAATCAATATGCATGTATGTCTGAAAATATATGGACACACACATATAAACAATAATTTAAAAGTACATATCATTCTCTTGTTTTGAAGTTCAAGCGCTCTATGTCGAGTGGAAAATATTCCAAGTAATCGTATTTAAAACTGGTTTCCTGACGGATTTAGGACGGTGAAAGACACCAAAAAAAACAAAATATCTCACTGTAGCAACGGCGCATGCGGAATTATTTCATTTTTTCATTTCAACCACTTTTTCCCTTCTCTTCACGAATAATTTTTTAGCCGAAAAGTTTCTTACACATTGAAACCAACATCTTGCGGTAAAAACAGCCAGCGTCCTGGAAAATAGTACGAGGGGAAATAAATCTAGAGGGCTGCAGAGAACGATATGGGGCACGGTGCACGTGCATGGGTGGTGGAGGCGGAGGGTGTGTTAGCACGGGTTGGGAAAACGAGGCGAGCGAGTGATGCGGTAGCACGGAGAAAAACCCTCGAATACTTCGCGCGATTATTCCGGTTTCCTCACTTCTAAGAAACAGTTCAGGAACCAGGTGTACGTAAATGAGGACTGCCTTTGTGCTCACGAGGCAACAGATGATAAACATATTTAAGAGCATGAACACTCAAGATGCAACGAGTTCATCGCATTCGCCGAAGAAGCCTACTGATTATGATGAGTAATTCAAATTGGCTTGAGAGATGGTGTCGGCAAACTGTTCCTGTCTCTGTTCAATAAGTAAGTAGGTCCATACAACAATTATTTCCATGTGCGCATCGCTCATTTTCTCTTAGGTCATTAATCATCTCCTGAGTTCTCCCGCTGGGAGTAATTGTCCACGCACTTAGTAGACACCTAATGTCTCTATAAAGGTACTAAGTGTTATTAATAACTCATAAAGGCTACCGTCAATGAAGATTGAGGAAACAGAAATTGCAGGACGTTCTCAAGGGAAATGTTTTGTTGCTATAGCTGCAGATTAACAAACGTAAATGAGGAATTAACGTAAGATTTTCTCAGGGTGGCCAAACGTCACAAATCACACTATCGTTTTCAGAACACACACAGTTGATACATAATTTATATCGGTTTAAACACGTTTGAACCTTGAACCATCATACTAATGACTCCTACATTACGAACAGAGATGATCTAGAAGCATTTCAAATACCCCTTGATACTATACCTGCTGCCACAAATAACACATTTATTATCCCTCATAGTGATCACATATAAGTCATGCGATAAGAGGGAGAGCGTGTGTTGGATTGACGGAAAAATAATTAATTAGTGTTATTTTGATTTGAAGAAAATTTTTGGGAAAATTCGAGCTTACTTTTCCAAAGTAAAATAGGAGTTGAGAAAAAATAACCACCCGATTGGTCCAGAGTCCAAGACGTCATACTCTTTCATCGAGTATTAAGCAATGGGAAGAGTATGAAAATACATTAGAGATTGGTTTATCATTCATTAGGAAATGTGCCCTTAAAATCTACTCAAGACTTACATTTAGGTTCAAAAGATTCAAGATTCAAATTCATTAGCTTGGATGAGCAGTTCCATAACATCCAGTAAAGAGGTCAAGTAAGTGAAATATTTTGAACGGATGCTGAACTTGCGGTGGTTTCTCTTCTGCTGCGAATTGGGGATTTAATTAGTTTATGGTTCGACGCAAACTTTTTTATAAATAAAATGAAATGAATGTGAAGTGGCAAAAAATATGACATTGATGAAATTACTAACGGAAACAAAAATGTGGGAATTTTTTAAAAATCAGAACAGGATGATCAAAATACGCTATTCCTCCCAAGACCTGATCGTTTCCTGATTTTGGCTTTGTGCGCCACAAACGGACGGACGCATACGAAGACATGACACAGCCAAGCGGGAAGGTGGTCGGCCGCAAGGCCTTGAGGAAGTCAAGAGCTCTAAAGAAATGAAATTTCGCCATTATGTCGAATTTAATGACACCATTGCGATGCAAATTTCCCAACCTGTAACCGATCGACGCCTTCGCAGAAAAGTAATTTCCGAGGCCACGTTGCCATTGCAGCGCTTCCATTTAGGCAGTTGATGGAGGTAAGGGGGGAGGGGTGCCCGAAGATGCTCGTAGGACTAACGGGAACCCAATTCTTTTTCTTCAAAAGTAAACTAAGATATAAGATTTCTATCATCTGCCTATGGCTGTCATTTCCCTTCACTCGAAAAATAAGACTTTTGAACTAAGACTTCTTGAACTAAGACTTAAGCATAAATTGGAAGGACGCCCATTTGGCAGTGATATTGATCCCCATCGTACTACGGCAGGAGAGGTTATTATATTAGTAAAATTAAAGAGATTAGGTGTCGAACAGATAGTTTGAAGATGTAATTTTTTTACGAACCTTAAGGGATCAGGATAACATTGTCCGACCACGGTAGGGTCAATTTCGGGTAAAAATTACCTAATCTGGTGTGTATTCACCCCGTCAGTCACCCTAGCGGTGGCTTGCAGGGTACATAAATTAATAAGGGCGAGGTACGCACCGGAAACTATTGGGCGATGATTTCGCAGATGACACATACGCGCGAAGTTTTAATCATTCAGTTTGGACAGAAACACATTCACTAATTCATTGAAAAGTATTTTCCTCACTTTAAACTCGATTTTCGTTTTGTAAAAGGCTGTCGAAACCATTGCACTCACGCGAGCCGTCCAAAACGATGAGACGAGTGTGACACGAAATTATACCAGTAGTCGAGGCATGGAAAATCTCCACCGCAGTCACTCCTACCGCATTTGATACTATTTAAAGAGAAGTATCTCCTTTACGACGATCCCATCGGCAAACGTAGGATCCGCAGTCAGTGTGGCGGTGGGCGGCCCGCCCCGTCCTTAATTGCCGTGTTACCCGAAGTCAAGCCTTGGCAAGCGACTAAAGAGCGAGTCGGGAAGGGAGGTGTGCGTTCGGGAAAAGTGCGAGGGAGGAGAAGTGAGGTGGGGGATCGGAAGGAGTGAGGAGTGGGATTAAAGGGCGAAAATGAGAGGGTAAGTAAGTGGCACTGGGGTTGGGGGGAGAGGGTGTAGCGAAAAGGGCCGTGCCTATGGGTGTGGGAGAGATGGAAACAGAGAGAGAGAGAGAGAGAGCAATTAATTAACCCTCGGAAAGCAAACCCTTCCCACGCAATCCGACGTCCTCGCTTCGTCTACCTCCTTCAACCACCCTTCCACCCAACCCAACCCCTCCACCACTACTCCCCTTTCTCGTCGCACACTAACCCTTCTCGCCTCTCTTTCTCTCCCTCCTTCTTCTTCTCCTCACCTTCCTCTTTCCTCCCTCGAGATGCAATATCTCCGACGAGAGATCCGCACCGCCGACTCTCCCATCTTGTCCCAGACGGAAAGATTTTCCTCACACCCGGGCTCGAGCCAAGGCCGATCGTCAATTAATCGAGGGCGACTGCCCCGCAACGGGGCGATGAGTAGCCACATAGCCGTTTTCAGTCGGGGATAAGAGGAGTGAGGGAAACCCGATCGGCCGGCGTTCGCCCAAAAGCCCTCGGTTTGAAATTCACACTTTAATTGTATGCCTTAAGCGGTTAACTGCGTCCCTCCATCCGTAACCTGTTTCAAGGCTCACAAAAGTAATCCAGTAATATTTGGAGTAGCCTCATTCAGACGTTTGACTGGAAATGCCAACCAGATATGATTATTTAATGCTTGCTCCCTAAAAAAATTAATGAGTGAATAGTGAGTAAACTGCCATACAGTTATTTTGGAAGACGCGATAGAGTGAATTCCTATTCAGTGATTTTATTCGGCTCATGTGAATGTCGGCTTACACTTGTGAAAGTCCTGAACGACATGTGCAATCGGAGAGCTTATCAACTAATAACAATTATGAGTGTCCGAACAGCTTTATAATCAACAATTCCTGTGAATTTCGACTCAGCCTCCACTGAAAAAAAACCAAGCAAGGCGGCAAAATCCGTAATCTTTACAATTTAACAATTTTACTTTCATCAATTTTACAATAGAGAAGTCAATTTACTTATTGTTTGAAAAAAAATAATTTCCACTGTGGAAAACGAAATGCAATGCTTAATTAGACAAATGAAATTATCTTGTAAAAGATTTGGTGTTTTCCCGGCGTATCAGCTGCGTAAATCCTTCTCGGGTCCTCCACCGGATTACTATATATCGTCCATCTCGGCCGACGTTTCGATGTCCGACTCATAGTCGGACATCGAAACGTCGGCCGAGATGGACGATATAACCCGGTGGAGGACCCGAGAAGAAATTATCTTGTGTTATAACAAATGCTGGATTCCATTTTATTTACTTATCATAAACTCCTACAAATAAAGTAAGACCGACCAGTTATGTACTGCATTTACAAATGATCTACATTGGTTGAAACATTTTATCATCAATGATTAATTAATTAATTATATCATCAATTATTAAAAATATCATCAATTAACCAAAGAACTTGAGTCTTTAGAAAACAAAATATGCTATAATTGACAATTGGAAATGAATACATGTTAAAACTCTTGGGTTACCAATTTGGCTAGTAGATTTTTCATCCAATAAAAACACACAAAATTAAACCTAATATAAAGTCTCACGCTCCACACTGTCATTAAATATGGTAGTTTTATTAACTGAATTCTGTAATGTAATTAAATACTATATCCTCTTTTATAGAAGACGATATAGTATTTGTAATCGGTCTTATCACACTAACTGACCTAAGTTCAAAGTTAAAAATAAATTATAGTTATTTTCCCTTCGACGCCACCTCAAATGAGCATCCGTAATAATTATTTAGGCATGGCGTAAATCAGCATTAAAATAGAATATTTACGTCTTTCGTTTAATGATACTTATAATTTTTATCGTCACTATTGCTTCAGACAGACAAAAAAAAAGGAAAATTTTAACGTATTTTAATTTAATGACTACGTAACGTACAAATAAAAAGAATGCTACCTACTTATTCCTTGGGAGATGATATCTCCGTTGACTTTATTAGCAACATCCTCAAGTTCATTTATTCCTTGCATATGTTAAGTGGTCATTATGACTCCCGGACTAATAAATAATTATCAACAATCGCGAGTTACCACAACGCACACAATAAGGCAATTCCGGGTAAACAGCCAGGCCCCTTTATCCGAAATGCAAAATAATGCCGCTCCGATGGAAACTGGAATTTCAACTATGTAAAGCAAACGCCGTCCTGACCTTCCTCTGCCTTTGCGCAAGTGTATTAACAAGCTGTCCATCCACCCGCAACATTTACGACACTCTGGAAGAATTCCTTTAAGGGATTTATTGCAGTCCAATATAATTCGAGTTGGAGGAGTATCGCTATGCAAACTAATTGATTTCCCATCGATATGCACATCGAAATCGTTCGGAAGGACTTTCGTCGAGTTGCAATGATGGAACGGCAACACCAATAAAACAAGAAAACGCGATAAAAATTGCGATACGCTCTACAATGCGAAAAATTTAACTTCGATGCATAGAGAATAATGAATAAAACGATGCCCGAAGAAAAACATTAAGAAGGGAAAAATAATTTTGCAATCACGGTTATCAAGAATTTGAGTACCATGCTTATTACGACGCCTTGTAGAAGTAAGAAGACAGCTCAAATGGCCATGATCCACGAATATGTATTTGCCAATAGTCGCTTTAATCTTCAAAGTCAAGGAATTTCATTTTAGAGGAAGGTGACCAAGTCAAATTAATTCTATTCAACACCTTTTTTTTTAATTATTAAAATCCCAGCCCTTTCAAATTCAAAAGTGTTCGATGTTTTCTAATCGGATTGCATAAACTCGCTCAATTCAAAGAAATACGCTTTCTTACGCACTGATAAGTAGAACACCTCAAGCGGAAAACTTCTTTCCGGAAGAGTCGTTCTTAGGCGTGACCCTTAAATCCAAAAGAAAAAGAGCTTTATAGTTAGATGACTCCTCTCCACCAAATAGTACAAATATCACAAGACGACCGGGTCTTATGGGGAGGGCTAATGACATATTTACCATAAATGATATTGGGTCAAGGTAATGAATGTAATAATTAATTAAACTACGCGTACCTACTACCCGTATAAAAATTAAGGTCATAAAGAATCCCCACACACAGAACTGGTACAACGCTTGGCATCAATGCAAGCAGTAATTTAATATGGGTGAATTCAAATCGGTGTCAATAGGATTAGACTCGGGAGTTAGTGCTACGCAGTTCATGATCACACGGCTCACAAATTCATCTGCTGACAAAAAAGTCATGCACGATCACACTTCGGGGATGATTACCATACCTGGTTGCCTCTGTACCCGCTGAAAAGTATGAAATTTAAGTTTATGGACATTACAAACGCAGACAGTAACTGAAGACTCAACTTTTTGTTATTCTATGAAGGATGTTAATTTTTCAGAAATTTCTTTGATAAACCGGTCGATTTTTGCGTGGGTGAAAAAGATCTATGTAACCTATAATTCCCATTGAACCCTCGGCTCACGTTTTGTCCTCTAGGAGAAAGGTAGGCCATTGGGGAGCTCATTCTCGGAATAAGATTGCCGATGCGTTGTACTTCCTTATTGCTATTTTCGCACTGGCACACTGGTCTTATATTATTAACACATGAAATTTCACACAATGATTTCTGTGGGCTGCGTATCAAAATGACGGGTCGTGTACCGTATAAATTAGCACTTCCGCTCTGCAGTTTTTGAGGAGTACATATGACGGGGTGGTTAAACCACCACTCAGACATAAAAATAAAAGTTGTGTAAAAAGAGTTTCATTCATCATTTAAGACTTTTAAATAATCGTAGTCGGGTTAGAATTTTTCGGGAAGGAAGGGGCAGTACAAGAAGGTGGATTATAAACAAGGTATCAGGTAAGAGCTCCTTCTGACTTGAATTATAAGCTTTGTAATTCCTAAGAACAAGATCCAATAAGCCATATACGTTCAGGGAGACTGTTACTAAATTTTTCTCGAGAGATAGTCTATTAATGAAATATCGATATGGCTCGTGGAATAATTCTTGATTTAAAATAAAAAAATATATACTATCAGCCAGACTGAATTCTAACCAACGCACAAGAAAGACTTTCATATTATGAAGAAAATGGCAAACTTCTTAATTCAACTAACCCATTAAGAGTAGTGGAAAGATTTTATATTTGCTCGATTATTGATAATAAGGTAAGTCGTCTTAGTAATAAAATCAGTAGAGAGTGTATACATAGATATGCACATAATCAACATTTTGGAAAGATATGTACATTTATTTACATAACGTAGAGATAGACAGAGTAATACTCTATGGGGGGCAATAGAAACAGTAAGTGTTCCAATTTAATTGGCACTAAACACCGCCTTTTAAAATAAAAGGAAAATATGTCAACATATTTTTTTCGGGATTTCTATCTTAACTTTAGAGAAATGGAGTCTTTTCTAAGATATTTGGTTTGAAAAATCTCTCCATCGCAGCTATTACGTTATAGTATATATAAATGATAGTTATTGCATTTAACTCACGCAAATGTTGCTTATGGGGATTTAAGTTTTACTCACGCCTTGCGAAGCTCGAGAAAAAAACCTCCGAGTTTACACCCGCGCCTTCATAAGAAAGAGAAGGTGAGGTTGTAAACGAAATCTCCGAAGTCACGATGTCTTATTATGAATTATGGAACTCGAATGTTTGTGAAGTGGTAAGCTACAGCGCAACTGCTAAGAATCGAAAAGTTCTCTCTCTCTCAAGAATATGAGAAAACCGATCCCGCTTCGACTATTTAGATTCTGAATGAAAGGGCAATTTCTATCTCTTAGGTTAATATTGGCCCCCATCTTGCTGGAGGAATTACGCCACCTTATATTTTCTAAAAAGCATCATTACTTAGCCATTTGAACTGCAATATTATTTTAAACCAACAGCACAATTCAATAGCCTGATTCAATAAAAATATTTCATGATACATTTGTTGAGATAGTACACAGAATTTTGTGAAAAAAGTTTTAAGTCATGGCTATTTTGGGTTTAAATCGCCTTAATATGACAACTGTAAAAAAAACATTTTCTAAAATTCTAATTCTATTGATTAAGTATCTTTGATAGTCGTTCAATTATGTAATTTTGTTGCCTCCAAACTCCAGCAACCACTTTTGTCACAGTTAGATGTAGCTCTGAGATAGGGCAACATCGCTGATAAAATACAAAAGCATAGCAGATGTTCCCACATTTCTTAGCCCTAAGTAGCGGGGTTTCCAAATTTAAAGGTACAATGAAAATATAAGTCCAGATATAAAAGTAATTAGTTTAGTGGCTCGATGTAACTTGAACAAAAGAACCGCCCATTTGCACTCACATTGGAATACTTTTCACACGCAGTTCGAATCCCAATGAATTTGAATTTTCGTTCCCTGGCAATTCTCTCCACATGAGAATTTGCACCCGCTCGTGTGTTTGAATGCTTAGCGTGACAATGCAGAATTTCCTTCGAGATCGCTGTTCGCAAATATATTCATATTATAAGGTTATACAAAATATAAAAGTGGCACGGTAGAAATATTAAAGAAACGCTCATTTTACTCCACTGAGCAGTCAGTCGTAATCTTTATGAAAACCTAGTCGTATCTGCAATGAGTTTCTACATCAGATGTAGTTTAGCTCTTATTGAACGAGAGGAAATCGCAGGAAAGTTTGGGGCGGTGTGGTGAGGATGCGGATGGTTTAGCGGCGGCCGGTCAGTGGATCGGGGGCGCGAAGGGGACATCCGGCGCCGAGCACGTGCCTCCATGCCCTCGACTCCCACGCATCTCCAGTGTCACCATCTTTCGCCACACTTCCACCCCGACGGTGACGCACCTCCCCCTCCGCCCTCAACTTTCGCCGCCACGCCCCCGACTACATCCGATCCACCCCGTCAACATGGGTGCCCTCTTCCAACAGACCCCATCCTACCCTCCTGGGTCCAACTCTTTTCTTCCACGCGGTCCTCGTCCACACAACATCCCTCGAAGGCACAAGGATGGACATCCGGACGTGCAACGAACGGAGGACGCATTTCCCACAGGGAAGGAGAGTGTCCCCGAACCCCACATTAAACCCCTGCACAGGCGCGGGATTTATTTGCACGTCCCAAGTGACGAGGGGGTGCTCCACCGCTGCCTAAATATGTACTTTGCTCCCCTTCTGTTTCCCCCCACCACGTTTCCCACGTCCTCCGGTTCGATCTTACCTCCAGGCGCGGGCAAGACACTGGGGTCGCCCCCGCCACCCCCCTCCGATTCCCCCGTGCAGAAGGAAGCAAGGGCCGTAAACACGTGGAGAATCCCCTTCCCACGCCAGTCGCTTCTCCAAATGCCAACTCTTCCCATTCCCCCTTCCCAAATCCCCTCTCTTGATGACCCACGGCACGTCCGGGTGGAGGCAAAGCCGGAAACGACGAGGGGCATATTATCTCATTATCTTCAAGGTCGTCGGGTGATACGAGTCCCACAATCGACCAATATTTTGTAAATTACCTTATTACTGTGGTTTATTAAAATCGACCATTACGAGTGTATCACGAGTGTTATATTGTCCTTCATCCAACATGCGTATTTCTTTCAGGATAAATGTACTTCAATAAAGTAAATTAAACGTACGTAATCTACCTGCTTGAGTTAGGTTTTGGATGGTTCCTAAAACTGTTACCTGCTAAGTATTGCGCGAATGCCTCATTTGAACAACGTTATTTTCTTCTAAATTACTTTCGTACCTTTAGTCTAATAAGAAATAAACAAAAATAAATCGTAATTATCATGAAAACAGCGTTATATACTACTGGATTAGAGTGTCCAGGTACTGGGCGAAATGTCCCCGATTCAAATACGGTTTTTGTTACTATGCAACTCTTGTTATTTATCTTTGTTTGATTTTCTGAGAACCATATCAATATAGAGAGCGTGGGAGACACGGGTTATTGGACCTTGTCCTCCTACCCTGAAGAAGTGATTTTTTTATCTTAACAGGATCCGACTACACGGATCAGCAAACGGGTTAGCCTCTGAAGACTGTGATAATTAAATTACGAATTGTAACCCCTGAAGCAGTTCAAATTTATGCGACTATTCAATATGGTCTTCTATACATTTTCGCCGTCTCTAATAACTGATGAGACTTCAAATGATAATTGAAATGTACTTTTTTTTTTCAAAAATACTATAAAGAAAAGTTTCTCAACTTCAGATGACATCGCATTTCCTTTCGCGGTTCTATGATCCCTTAATAGATAACTACATGTGTTTCTTATACTACTCCATCGTATAGTAATCGAATTACACGGCTCTGAACTTTCAAATCTTTCAAACAAACGAAGAGATTGTACCCATTACCAGAAGAGCCGCTGGATCTCCGCAATAGCTAGCTATTCGTCTTCCGTGACGAGAGCGAGAATTTCCCGGATTACGCTGTGAGAGATAAAGGAAGTAATTATCTCCCCGTTCACACAATTCTGTTAGCAAGGTAAAATTAATTTCTAAAAGGTAATCCTACTTGATGAACAATGTATACAAACATAGTACAACAGAACAATGTATACACACATGCACAATGTATACACACATAGCTCTCTAACACCTTCAAATTTTTCATGTTTTGCTCCAATTTTTATCAAAGTTTTTTCATTTAATTCACATGTCCAATTGATTATTATATCAGGTTTTTTTTATCTTGGAAGACCCTTTTGCAATGATGGTACAAGTTTGGACGCGCTTTTTTCAACTGAAGTTAACTTTGGCATTGTTTAATTTTCTATTTCTTAGTTGGTGATATAAGACAGACTCGTAATCCAATAGCATCGCCCATAGAGCATATTAGGCCGACTCCCAAAGAAGACCCTTGAACGCCTATCTCCTTGAACCGTGGCCATATCGATTTCCATACCATCATACTACCATCACAAGAATTGACGGTAACGTTTTCTACATGTAGTTTTATCTAAACTGCAACCGTTACATGCATCACTAAAAGGAAATGTCTCAAGGGAAGACACATACCTATTAGTCGTTAAATTGCAACTGACAATCCAGCCATCGAATGTTCGATGACTGGATTGAATTTCTATTTTAGATTTGTAGGAACTAAACTCCAGTGGCCTAAGCAGAAATTGGAGTGGCATCATTAAATTTTTTGAGAGCAGAATGCCGTTATTTGAGGGACATTTTTGAACGAAATAAGCGCAGTGGAAACTATCTAAGAGTCTTTCATTACATAAAATTTAAAAATTCGCGGTTTTCAGTGATTCATTAAAAAGATACAGATGCAGAGAATGTAACACAAAGAGAACGTGGATTAATTTTCTGATCACGATATCGACTGAACTAGTGTGGCTTCCCGCCATGATAAAATTTCAGTCACATTCGCTAAGATAATATTTTTTATCTATTCTAATACTGCTTGAAATTGTCATCTAAAATCACAATTATTCTTTTAATAAACATTAGGATTCCAATTAACCTACCTAGGTTGAGGTACAACGGGTGAAAAGCAATGACGTGGCTTGTTGTCAAACTGGAACGATAGGGGCATATACCAGTTAATGGGATGCTGTATCCTTCCAGCATAAAACACCCGTAGTAACGGAAGAAAAAAGTCGCTATCTCAACACATCTAGCAGCTGTCGGTCCCTTTGATGGCCCTCGTAAACAAATGAATTAAATCAGTGAACTCAGCGATTACTTCCGGAGGAAGGATCTAATTTCTCGCCTTGCCCTCAAGGTCTCGTACACTTAAGAAAACATATCCAGGGTGCCCTTATGTGGTTCCGGGCCAGTCAGTATCGCTCAAGAATTCATTTTATCAGAACTGGAGAAAACCTTTTGCAAATACGTATTTTTTTATATACTACATGCGATCGACATGGTGTCCATGCCGTAATATGGATGTGTTTCGAAGATTCACATCCATATTACGACAAAATTTGAGGCCTACGATTATTCACGGTCGATATGCGTAACTTTAAATGTCTTTTTATACAATGCAGTAACAATAGTATGACTTAGCTGATCAGTTACCACTTTAATAAAAACGCTCTGAAATATAAATGCTATACAGGTACATGCCTTAATGGAATCTCATTCAGGAATTTTGCAACCGGTTCCGATTGATATTGTACAATCAAAATACACAATTAAATAAATGAAGTATTTCCTACTTGACGATGGAGGATGTACTAGTTAATGTTAACACTTTAAAGTAAATTTTAACTCGGATTTTCCCAGGAAAAAATCCCTCGAGACGTCATAATTAATATTTTTTCCATGTGTTCCCGCTATCACCAGCCATACTTCTCAATGAAGCACAGTTTTCGGAATAGGGTTGGTGACTCGGCTCAGTCAGTGTCCGGATAGATCCTGTTATATCGGATTCCGTAGCGTAAAGGAAATGATAGCGTTTTCATGCCATTAATGGCAGTATCGATAATGCATTCACAATTGCCTCTCAGAGCCGAGAGAGATGAACAACGGACGAATGCACTTTTCCCTTAGCTTTCCAGGTGATTGTCCAGGAGCTGCAATCTTCTGTTTGTAGAAATCACATTGGAACATAAAAGTATCTGCCTGCCTGTGGTTAGCGTTATGCGGTTAGCTCATGGCATTTTAGATGCAGGCACAGGAAATTGTTGTAGTACAGTCAGGCCATAATGCTACTAAGGAAATAGTTATTACCAACACCAAGCGAAACGCAAATCAAAGAGTGCCAGCGAACGTTTCCTTTATGCCATAGGAAAGTTAATTTGTCATTCCATACTTCACATACGGATGGCGAACGGTTCTATTCCGTCCGCAACTTAATCACATCGGTTATTTTCTTCTCAAGGAGTAGCGCGAATATGTGAAGTCGTGAGTGATGGGACGAGGTAATTTCTTTGGACTTAACAGGGGATGAGACCCCGACTGAGAGCACGACTCAACGTCGTCCCTTCCGTCTTCTGAGCGCGGGATAGATAAGAGTGAAGAGACTCTTCCCCGACGAAAGGCAGCGGCGGGATCGAAAGGCATAAAAGGCGGGGGAGCGGGCCATCTCGCGGCAGGATTCGGAGACTGCGTTTGAGGGTGCGTGGTGCTGGGGGGACAGAGAGAGAGAGAGTTGGAAAGGGGGAGGGTTCAGAGGGAGAGGAGGGGGGAAAAGTCGGCACACCCTGGCATGGGAAGGAGGGAGGGAGAGAGCTAATTAAGGCTCCACTCATTAGAGCCTTCCCTTTAATTAGGCCGCCGCGGCGGTTACCTAGAAAGGGAAACCCTTCCCATCCCCCAAGGGGTGTGGCGAAGTACGACTGGGGAGCATGAACGGAGAGAGGAGGGATGTTGGCGGAATGATGGGAACTGAGGGAAAAGAGTGTAAAGCAAAAGAGATTGAGGGGGTGGGGGAGGGGGTGAGTTTATGCGAATGTTGGGGGGAGGGGCGGGAGAATGGAAATTGGAGAGAATGGCGAGAGAGGGAGGGTCTGAGTCGGAAGAAGGGAAAGTGAAATGAATGTGACGGAGAGAGAGAAAGAGGGAGAAAGGAAGAGGAGCCTGTTGATCGAGTGACAAGCAACTGTGGATCTTTTTTCATCAACACGAAAGAGTTCCGCCTGTAAATCTCACATGATAAAAGGAAGTGACTTGGCAGAGGACTCCCCTATTCTCAGTGGCTACACAATAAAAATCCTCGGTGGTAGCGCGCTACTTGAATTCCTCGACCGATCAAAGCATGCCTTACAATATTCAGATGTCTTCGTATTTCTCTCTCTTGTCTTCTTTTTCGGAAATATTTAATCTCCTTTGTTTTGCGACATTTCGTTGACGACGCTAAAAACATACGCCTATTTTTACGGTCATCGACCGAAGCCATCAGTTATACAAACAATTAGACGTCAAGCCAAACGAATTTTATTATCACCCGAAGCAATTTCGTTAACCATCTCACTTCAAGGGAAGCCGTATTTTTACCCGATGATGACATCTTTACTTTCTATACATATATGATCTCGTCTTCCACATAAGGATTGGGGGGTCATTAATTCGACCATTATTTTTATTGACCACACATGTTATTATACTAGGAGTCGAAGGAATGTGAATTTGAAAAGAGAAAAAGTATTGGTGAGAGAGAAGCATACAGGAGAATGAAGAAGGGACGGGTATGGAGAAGACTTATCTACTTCAATCTTAAATAAAAATGCCACTAATTTAAACTATCGAAGAGGGTGGAACGCAAAAAAACCGTCACTAAAGGTGATTATAAGTATTTTCGTTTTTAACATTATAGATAGCCGGAATTGAGTCACTAAAACTTATTTGAATCCATACTAAAAGCAACTGTTTCCGTAGTTGCTGGAAATGATGGGTTGTTCAGCATTTTGCAACGAAACATCATACAGATCTTTTGACTATCATTGAATGTCAACGCCTTTTTTCTCCCACTCTTTTAAATTGCTACGGAAACCCTAAAAAATGATTGTTGAAATTTATTCTCGAGATATGAAGGTGGAACTCGAACTAAGAATACGGGAAGTGAGCCACATCGATGTTGACGGAAAGGAAACACGAGAGAGACCAAGAGAAGAAGGCAAACATGTTAGAGCGGGGAAGAGAATAAGGGGGAGGACACATTTAAAGCAGCAGGTTGAAAACTACAGGGATGATGACATTGTTTGCATAGCAACTCAGAGAAATGTGTAGCAGCAAATCTCTATTTTTGTCAACGGTCAACAAGGAAGGTAAGTATGTGTTTAACCGGTGAACCAGGGGCATTGGGAAGTCCCAACATGGAGTCATTAGAAATAAGTAAGTCGACTTGCTCTTTTCTTTGAGAAAACGAGTCATCTGTGAGACAACCCTTTTGTTAATGTCTTTGAGTCCCTGATTAATTGAAATTTCACGTTCTTCGGAGGGTATGGATATTCCAAGAAACTGCGTTAGATGCCGCAAAGTACCTTTTAACGGAGTCATCCGCTAATTAGTATTTCAATGCAATATTTCAGAGTGCAAAAATCAAAGGCGAATGATTTTTACACTCTGAAATTGTTGCACTGGGTATGGATATATTTCTATATCAAGTGTACGCTCGTACGGATGCAATGCACACACATATTATATATATATACACATATATATACATATACGTGTGCATGTATGTATATATACATAGGTATAAATATATATATATATATACACACATATGCATACAATTTGTATGAAAATCCCACGGATGTGAATAATACGTAAAGGAATTCAATTCAAAAATCCTTCAAATCTCCCTTGAGAAAGGCAGTCTTGCCACCGAAAATTCGAATTACATGTGAGTTTCATTTGTGTGCTTCTCTATGTTGTTGTTCGCTAGTGCTATTTTTTGTAATATACATACATATATATGATAGAGGGAGAGCGAGAGAGAGAACGTGTTACTTCTTACATTCTGATGAAGGTGGCTGGGACCAATGAAGTAGTATTTAAGACTGATGAATATAAATGAAATGGGAAAACCGAGGGACTAATAAAGTTATTCAGAGAGCAATAAAAATAACAGCTTAAAGAAGGCAGTGAAAAGAGGAGGGGAAAATTAAGTTAAAGTAATTTTTAGACGAAATATTGGCATTGTGGAAGACATACGAGATACAGTTTCCGATAAATGATTGGTGATATTGAGAAAGGGCAGTCAATCAAAGCGTTCTGATACAACTCAGTCCTAGGATTGTAATCGATAAGGTTGGCGATTGACTCATTAAGAAAAAGTGTTTAAAGTATCATTCAAAGATCTTCTCGTCTTGCACACTGGAAGATCATTTCGAATATTCTCAAAAGAAGATCAAAATGATGAACAGTTGGTGAAATTTACATTTGGAAAGGTGCACCAATATAACCACCGGGAGCCATAAATGTATGAATAAAATCCGATAATCCATTTGGATTTTACTTATTTCAAAAGCCTTTTGAACAGCAGAATATGAGGATTGAATCATGCATAAGGGCAAAAAATTATATAAAACTCCTTATGTTAGCAAATAAAATATCCTCTATTAACCCCTAAATTCCAGGATGGCCAAGGGATCCTCAATGCATGCTATAAGCAAAACATTGCCTTAAAAATAAGTTTTCGTAAATATTATAACAATAAATAACGATTTTTCATGCTGCAATTAGATTCTAAAATAACTTGCTTCATTATGACAAAATGATTCCATCATATTTACTGTGGATTGTTTAATAATCTAACCAACATCAATAATTATGAAACGGGATTATTGGTCACATAAAGCCACTTCTAAAATGTATAATTACATATTTCAAACAAATTAAATTCCAAATATAAATTTTCACACCTACTGAAATGATCCCATATATTAATTAACATTTAAAACACAGAATTAGGCTTTCAAAATGAGCCACCCCATAAAGATTGAAAAAGTGAACTCTGATTGGGTTAAATATATTCAGCCAGTTTTCCAATTTATTTGGAACAACAATATTCGAAGAGGTTTCGCCGCTTTATTTGCACTGTCAAAATATGTATAATAAAATGAATAACATAATATGCAAAATAAAACGAGAAATATAAACGGTAAGCACATTTAAAAACAAAATCGGAGCGTCTATATTTTATAGGATCGACTTTTGGAATTAGTTAAATTCCCTCATTTAATGTTGTTTTTAACCCTTGTCGGGTGGGAATTAAGGATGAAAAGCATTATCAAATGAATTATCATATATAACATCAATGTAATCGGCAATGCTTAGAGAAGCAGTAGATGGGTATAGGAAGAAGGATTTAATGGAGGGAGGCATTATACGTATTAGGAAAATATATCGTCAACTTCATGCATTTTTCCTGAAGGTAGACGATACGAAAAAAAGTACAGACGAACACGAGGACGACGATAGGAAACAATGGAAATGAGAAATAAACAAAAATCGCGTCAGACGCGTCTGTTCGGGTGTGGTGGCATGCGATGCTTGTCGAAATAGGGAGAAAATGGCGTAGAAGGACCCGAGGCAGAGAGGTGTTGTATCGAGAGGGAAATTGAGTGAAGAGAGAGAGAAGCTTCCTGTCGTCAAAGGAAAGCAGTCATGGGACAGGATTAACAGCAAACAAGCAAATTAGCACTCGGAAAGGTTTAAGGTGTGGGTACGTAGAAGGGAGGCGGAGGAGAAAGGGAATTAGGAGGAAGGAGAGAGATGGTGAGTGAGTGAGGGGGAGGGAGAGAAAGGGTGTTTGGGTGGAGGAGGCGTGGGCGTAAGGAGAAGAGGGTCGGGTGAGGAAGGGGAAGGGATCCGGGCGAAGCCGGTTAAATTAGGCGAGGTTCGGAGGCGAGGGAGCGGAATAAACGGAGAGCTATAACAACACGGAGTCGACGGAGGCGGATCACCAAGGCCCCCTCCCTCCCTCTCTGCACACCCAAACGTCCGCGAACTGCGACGCAGGGTGTGCGTTTAAAACTGCTTGTAATGCTCAACCCCGAAGTGTAACTCTTGCGTTGATTGTTCGGTGGGAACTTGATCTTGGTGATTTTCCACGTTTTATTAGATGTTCGGATTGGCATTTTTCTCAAGAAAAATTTGACACCAAAGCTGTAAAACGTGTGCAAAAATCTTTTCCAACGGGTAACAACTGGGCGTAACAAACACTTTTCCACTAACACCAGTAAAACAATAATCAATCCGCCAGAGGAAATACCTGTGGTCAAAATATTTCCAAAAAAACTGTCGTCATTTTTCAGTTGCTTAAGGATTATGAGTTGTGTGAAATAGTCTATAGGAAAACATTGTATTAGAGCAGATAGCTATTATTTTGGTGCAGAATTGCAGTGAATTTTTAAGCACATTAACACGAGCCATTCCCATATATCATATGGGGTATACCTACGCATGAGAATTTTAATGTTGACAATCTGTTGGCATCTAAATGAAAATTCTCCGCAGGATGTTCGGTTAAACAGAATATGAGTCTCAGATTTAAAACTAAAATACTTTTATCCGTCATCTGCAGGAAAGAATCACCAACGAAGTCGAAATTCGAGCCTGAAACCTTCAAATTATCAATCTCGCCATCCTACACATTGCTATAGTTGACCAAATCAAATCAGAATCCAACCAAAGATGGTGTGGACGATGTTGAGAGATCATCCGCATATCAGCAGCATCACCAACGGGTGGGGGAGAGAGACAAACCTTCAAACGATCTGAATCCACAAGGTTACCAAGACTTTCCCGGAGCAGTACCTCCAACTCCTTTAGCCCCAACTCTTTCGAGTAGCAACGCACCTCACTCGATTCGTGCAGTTTTTAATATTTCATTCGAGACGTGCTCGTGCAGAAGAGGTCAAAGCCATGCGGCGCGAACTCTCCCTCACTCACTCTCCTCCTATTTCGCTTCCCTTTCCCTTTTCACACTTGAGACGACCGCGGGATGGCACGACGGGCACGGGTAATACGCGCGCGGCAGATGCCTGCACGCCACTAGGGTGGAATCTGTGTCCCGTCCCGTGACACGAAGGCAGAAGGGAAAGGTATGGAAGTGGGGGGGAAAGGTGATTGCGGTCGTTAAAAAAAATATATATATATATAATATATATGTATAAACGTCGGGGTCCCAGACTGATGAGATTAAAAGAAGAAGAGAGAGACGAGCAGTGGGGTAAAGGAAGGTGCACGCTTCGGGAACATCAAGAGGGAGGGGAGGGTGTTAGAAGATGAGAAACACGAGGACTCCTTTCATTGCCCCTCTAGGACGGGAGAGCGTTTACGGCTCTCCTACTGGAAGGCGCCTCAACATCTCCCTCTCATTCTGTCTGCGGTGGTGATGGTGGCAGCAGCGTGGAATTACAGAAAAAAATCATAATAGTCGTCCGTGGAGAATAGGCGAGTGGCCATATCCCCATTGTGCTCCGCCGGTAGTTATGACTATCAGCTGGTGGCGGAGGAGGAGGGAGGGAGGAGAGGGTGGGATGGGAAGAGGGGTGAGGATAGGGGGGTGGATGGTATGCTTTAAAAACGCGTCGCTCCTTCTGCTTCCACATTACTATTATCCCCTCCCACACCTCACTCCTCTAGATGTTCGTTTCATTCGCTCACCCCGCATCCACCTACCTTCCTCCCCCAGTCCGCCCTTGTGTGCCGCCCCTATTCACACCTCCGCGAAGACCTCGGGACTGCGGCCGAAGGGAGGAACTATGTGCGCTCACGGGGAAAAAAAAAGACGAACGCCACTTCTCGGGCGGCGTATAAAATCCGAGGATAAAAACGTATCCTTCTCCCGTCCCTCTGTTCCGATCGCCTTCGGTTTTCCCATCGGGGAGGATCCTGTTATTTGCTCCTGCCGCCGTCACTACCGAACGCTTCTTATTATGTCCAGTATGTAGTATGGAGTCATGGGGGAGGGAGGGGCGAAGGTTGACTACCTGCGAAGGGGAGGGATTTGAGATCTCGATGTCTGATTGCGCACCCATTGCACTCCATCTGCAAACGCGAAGATTTTCGATTCGGTCAAGATCCTAGTTAGTTCAGATGGATACCGGACGGGGGCGGCGTATGTATAAAAAAAACTAACCCGCCTCTTTTCACACGTGGCCGCATTAATCCCGGGTTTTATAGCTTTTCCACAGACTTGTTTTTTTCGACACGCCGAAAATTGACGGAAACAGAATTTTAAGATTGTTCCTTCGGTATTTACAACATAATATCAAAAGAGAAGGAGAGGTGTTTATAATGGAGTCAGGAATTTAACTGGAACCCGTCAAATTATGACGGATGTGTTACACTCGGCTAACTCGGCTAACGTTATAAAATTTTTGATTTCTCCACTGCCCGCTGTTAGGTGACTGTGAGGTACTTGACTAGTAAAATGTGCCTATAAAATAATATCCCAAGTAAAATCTACCTGCGAAAGATGGATCTTCACATACGCTGCACCATAAAACATTTCATCTTGTAACTTCGAAAAATAGCGGTGAAGTATTTGAGGTGAAGTCAGAGATCTTTGAAGGGGATGAGTTCTGTGGTCTGCGAGGGAAGGTCTAAACCATGCCTGAGACGAGGAAAGTACTTGAATCTTGTTAGCATGTTACTTTTTAATTCATTGTTAATTTAAAAGCTAACTTTTATACTCCGTAGGGACTTCCGCCCTTCATTAGCACTTACTAAGCCTGGAGTTATATCTGAGACACTAAGCGTTTCATGAAAGACTCCTGGGTTTTCGATCGAACAGAAAACTTTTTGACGCGCCATTATCAATTCAACAAGCTTCATAACCATTCTCGATAAGATTTTCATTTGGCTTTACTTCACTGTTAAATGATCTTCGGAAATATGACAAGCGTTACTTTAACTCGAAATATCCTCGTTATGTGTTAAGTGCATGCCACTCATTACTCGGGTACAAAATATTTACGCAAAAGAGAGTTTTTGGAAGAGTCCTTCTGTTATAAAATTGAAATTCCTTTTCTACAGTAAGAATTGAATTTTACATGTATGCTAAATGTATGTCCATATTTACCTTTAAAATCACAGAGGAAATACACAGATCCTCCCATTTATTATTTATATGCAATGACGATTTTGTTGAAATATTCGTTATCCTAAAAAAATATAAAGAACTATTTACAAGAAGTGGAAAGTATGAAAAAATATTAACCATTAAACTAGTCTAATTTAACTACAGTCACTCCTTTTTCTTAGCGGGTAGCGACATGAACCCATGTCGTTGGAGTCGGGCATTAGTTCCAATTTTACTGCCCTGAAAAATTCATATTATTATCACAGAATAATATACGCGGGTTATTCATTCATCTGACCGTTGAAAGACTATCAAAATCCTGACGCGTTTATTGGTTTACGCAGTGGTGACATGGGAATCTTGTCCGTGTATTTCAATTTCATTTGGACCGCATCAACTCAAGAACGCAATCCAATAAGGGGAGGGAAATAATATGAAGGAAAAACATCGCATAACAATGGTGTGGAAGTCGTTCTTTCCCCAAATTTCAAATTACATCATAATGGACGCATGTTGGCACAGGACAAACGCCAAGCGGCGAATGAGGCACCGGGGGTGGGGAGAGTGCTGAGCCCCAGCCTCTCATCTCCACGGAGATCAACATCTTCGCTGAAAAAACCAGAGCCATTCTACCCTCCCCCCACTCCCCTCCCCCAGATGCTGTTACTTTGCAGAGCATTCGTTCCCGCCTTTCAATCGGCGGGATCCGGGGGTGCGTGGGTGGAGAAATGAGGGGTAGGAAGTCTCAGAGGGGCATGCCAATTTACGCCATCGCGTGCCCCTGCCTCCCCGAAACGGACGCGGGGGAAGGTTTCAGGAGCGGGTTTTGCCGAGAGACTATGAGAACGGAGGAAAAGAAGAGAAAGGCGATACACCTATCTCCTTTTTGTGTTCCCCCAAGACTTCGATAGGGCGATGTAGGGTGGCAGGGGGGAAGAGACTGTACTACGGCGGGGGAAGATAAGAGGAAACGGAGGAGAATGGAAGACGAAAGATTAGAAGATAACGTGGAGAAGAAGTCGACATAGCCGAGAATGAATATGGGAGAGAGTGAGAGATTGAAGGACAGGCAGGAGGTATTCGACACTCAGAAAGTTCGGCGTTACGAGTGGAATGAAAAGCCAAAAAGCGATGGGACTTAAGTTCTTCCTCTACCCTCAACTTCCTGGGGGCCTCACCGACAACTCTAACCGAATTCTCTCCCCCACCTTCACCCCGTTCAACGAAACCCTCCTCCACGACCTAACACCACTTTCCCGCCCTCCGCACGTTTCCCCCTCTCCCAACACGATCGCCTGCCTCCCTTCTTCCCCGGACTCTCGAAGCCATGAAATTAGTTTGGAATCCCATGTTTGAATTCCGTCGAGATGCTCCGGGTGCAAGGGATGGAATAAGGGTGAGGAACGAGAGGAGAAGACGAGGATGAAGGATGGGGGAGTGGGGAGGAGGAGAGGGAAGGATCGTTGTGGATGGAAGCGGTATGGTGGGCTGTAGATGCTTGATTGTGTGTGTATGAGAGAGAGAGGGAAGCATGTGGGAAGGGGCTGTAGAATAAAATGGATACCCAACCCGAAGGCTTCGATAGTGTTGTGTCTTCGGCAGAGTATGCCGAGGGAACGCTAAGCCCTATAAAAGATATACTCGAACCATTGACGCAGAGGATACAACAGGCGGCAGGACGGGAGATGGTGGAGAGGAATATAGAAACTGGAATTGTTCGAAGGGGGTAAAACACTATAGAGGAAAGTAACGAAAGAAAAAGATGCTTGAAAAGGTTTCGAAAGAATAATTTTGAGCGTCTTCACTTCCTGGCATTGTTCGTAAGTTTGTTAAATTTTCACTAGCTTAACGAGTGTTCTATTTCATTAAAAGATAGAAGTTGACTGATTAACATTGATATCGCTACAAATCCAACAGAAATATTTAAGAAAATTATAAATGCTCACTTGAAACGACACGCTGTGAATAAACACACGCCCCAATATGTATATACTCTTGGATGTAAATATCATCGCACGTCACTAAGGGAATTGAGTTACTTCCGACAAACTCCAAACTTGAAATTTCTAAGAAGGACCTTTCACTTGGAACTTTCTCTCTTGTATCCTTATGAAACAGGCTTGATGTACTCCTCTTTACGCTTCACGCTAGGGATTAGGAGAAGTTTAAGAGCCTAATTGCCATTCATACAACGCAGGGAGGCTAAACAAATCGCAACATTTCATAAAGTGAGTTTAACGTGCATTATGACAACAAAATATAAAGAGAATATATGATAAAAAGATATGAAATTACAAGCTCACTCGCATAAATGAAATTCACATTCTAAATTTCACATTTTCCTCGAGTGGCGCGGTTTCAACTCCTTTATTTTCCCCGCGCACTCTTGTAGGCAAGTACCTACCCGCCTACGTAGCGTCAGAATTCTCGAAATTAGTCGGAATATTTTTTGCAACAGAGAGCTCCGCTGAAGGCAAACACGGGAGCACGTCTGGATGCCTCGGCGCATGCACATAGTATTCCAGGAAGGCGGTCAGAAAAGCCTTTTTCCAGCAGTGTTTACGCTCCGATCCACCTCTCAACTAAAGTCGAGTGCGAGTCGGAAGGCGAGGAGAGAGCGGGAGAGAGAGAGAGATATAAACCTTTCTCCCATCTCGCTCCAGAATCGAATTCGTCCGAGAGAACAAAAAAAAGCAAAAAAAGAATATTACAAATCCCCTCGAGAGGTGGGAATGACGACACCGCCGCGATACGGAAAAAAAACCTCCCGCCATTTCTACCGACATCCTTTTCGACACATCTTTCCGTGGTTTTCATCTCCTCTCGACATCATTTTCCATACAATCCTCCTCTCGTCCGTCCCGTCTCTCAGCCCCCTCCATCCCCCGCTCCCTTTTCATTCCTTGCGCAAACTTATTTCCACATCCTCTACACAGAGCCTTCTCTCTTCCACGGAAGGAAAGGGAGGCGGGAGAGAGAGAGGAATGGTGTAGGGAAGGGGGATCCGCGGGGTGGCTGAGGAAGCAGGGGGTGGGAGGGTTCTTTTGACTCAATTTCGGCCCCGGAGAAACCATCCCCTCCTACCTCTCCCGGCCTACCCTTTCCCTCCGATCCTCCCAACCCTCCCGCCCCTCCCTCGCGTTTCCATTGCCTCGGTACGCAACTATCCCACCCCCGACGACCCTCGCTCCCGCGACCCCACCTCTCCTCATTCACCCATACCCCTCGCCCCCTCCCCTCCACCCGACGCCCAAGCCCCATAACCTCCGCGCCCGCCCTCCTCGCTACATCTCGTCGTATTTGCACGAGAATTCCATTTCTGGAAACGGACGGAGTTGGCGTTTTATTTCACTTCGCCAAGAACAAACACTCCTCTCTCGCAGCGGGGAAGACTCGGGGAATCTATGTTTCCACGCGAATTAGAATGCGTTCCGAGGGCCAAGGTGCCCTTTTTCTCCTCCTCTCCCACACACACAACCCCCCCCCCCAAACACACCCACACCACACAGCCTACTCTCCCCTCCTCAGTCCCACTCAACTCGATCTCATTTTCCCGTCGAACCCCTCCACCTCCGGGGGCGCACCCGGGCTCCTCAGGCAGCCTATTCGCCCCATCTCACCCCCAACACCCGGCCTTCATCCTAGCCTCAGCGCACCACTCGCAGACTTCATGCTTTTGCGAGTGCCATCCTAGGGAAGCGAACCCAGAGAGGTGCGTGGGCGGCTACTAGAGAGGGTAGCTGATGAGGGGAGAGAGGATGCAAGGGAACCGAAAACATCGGCGCCGACACCACCATCTCGGGAGGAATGGCGCTGAGTATGTGGCCTTCTGGTACCAAAACCCATAGTCTATATTGGGAGCCCGGGACTGGAATTTTTGGGGAGAGAGATTTGTGGGAGGGTGTAAAAGTTGAATAGGATGGTAGAAGAAGGATGGTAAATGGGTCTGGGAGGTGCTAATAACGATAAGGAGAGGGGCATACATGTTCCTCACTTTCCTTTATAAAAAAATATAGAAACATATATATATATATATATACATTCAAACACGAAAATATTTTTGCATTTGTGATCTGCTCAAATCCACCTTCCCCACCTCTCTTGTGTTCGTCCTTTATGTGTGTTCCTTTCACATTTCCTTATCTCTATTTCTATGTGAATATATTATTATTATTAGGTAATCTACCGGTTAAGGTAGGTTTTTGGATGGACACAACTATCAAATAAACATTTTGTAACTCCTCACCTAGCAACCTAATCTATATCAGGTCTTCATCTCTGTGTACGTATTTCCTCCCTTCATCCCGTCCAACATCCCTATCCTATATATATATATATATATATATATATATATATATATATATATATATATATATATATATATATATATATATATATATATATATATATCGATGATGCGGAAGCACTCACGAGAGCAATATAACTTTTGGACGGCACAATAGAACACAGAATAAAACAGATAACACGTAAAAGAACACTCACATTGTAGATTATTTGAGCTTTCGGCTTATTCCGATGCCTCAAATAATCTACAATGTGAGTGTTCTTTTACGTGTTATCTGTTTTATTCTGTGTTCTATTGTGCCGTCCAGAAGTTATATATTTTTTATATATAATATATAAATAATATATATATATATATTTCCCCAATAGATATTTTCTCACGAGAGCAGGAAAGAGGGAAGATTTTATTTTTCACCTTTCGTGGTGGCGCAGGGAAGAGGGAGGGATCAGGGTGGTGGGCGGGGTTAAAGGAGGAGGGAGAGGAGGAATGGAGGAAGAATTTCACGAGCGTTGCTTGCCCTCGCACTCCGACGGTCCCCGTCCCTCCCTTTACCCCTCCCCGGCCCAACAGCTGGGAGCTCATGCAACTCGCCTCGGTGAACTTTGGCTCCCGGATAGTATTCTATGCTAAGTAGGTTTGGGAAGTCTTGCGTACACACGAAGAAATAGGGCGAAATTTCATCTCGCCGGCGGGCTCATTCTTCGCTGCGCAAATAATAAAGTTTCTCATTTTTCCGAGCAGATGAAACACGAAAAGTTTTTGGCCAATCGGATAAATGCATCCCGAAGACTTCCACAGTACATACTGGGATGGCGGAAGAGGGGAGAGTAGAAAAGGATGATGAAATGATCTCTTCTCAGCAAGTCCTCATTACATTGGCCGGATTTCATAAAATTTAAATTGGCGGACTAATACCCGGAACCGTTTGGAACGGAACCAGAGCAAGCTGAAAAAAATTCTCCACCAAGAAAATAATCACTAC
The DNA here is from genome assembly GCA_037158775.1 of Hetaerina titia. Classification (NCBI taxonomy): domain Eukaryota; kingdom Metazoa; phylum Arthropoda; class Insecta; order Odonata; family Calopterygidae; genus Hetaerina; species Hetaerina titia. The sequence goes on from CM073768.1 coordinate 121,545,687, forward strand.
TTTACTGAGGAGTCACTCGGTATATAAAACGCATCTCCTGGAATTAAATATTACGATAGCTAAAGCCATTTTTTAAAAATATAAAGCCCGTGATATGGCTTGTATATGCCAATGCTTTGGTTTGTTGATAATCCATCCATCAAACCTCTTCAATCCGGCCGCAGGCTGAGTAATTTATAAGCTACACGAGAATTTTTTATTTTCTCTCGCGAATTGAGGAATTAAAGGTGTACAAAATTATTAAGGGCGAATTTCAGAGAGTGGTTCAATATGTAAAACACATTTGGGACACGCCGGTGAGCCAAAATTTGTTTATGACAATTTTGTCGGTGATTGGGAAGGGAAATCGATATAAACCGAGTCATTTAAACATTTTGCGGACTAAAGCATGGAATATTGGTGAGATTTTTCCTGGAATACATTGGCTGCAGCTCGAAATCGGTTGCATACGCAAAGCAGCCCCACTCAAGCAGTTAAGCAGATTACAAAAGCATTCACCGTATTTAAGTTTGGAGAGTCACAAATGGAGTAATCTGGGATTTTGAAACGGAAAATTCAGTTTTCCGCCGATCATTACAATCCCACAGGGTGTAAAAAATAAATTGACTCGCTTGGTTTATTCATCAGGAAAAATTTCATAAACAGTGGATTCCATGAGGGAAGACACCCTTGTGATATGTACAAAAGTTTCTATTCAAAGGCATTATAAAGTCGAAATTTTACCCCACGTGAGTAAATCATTCGAGAGCATAAAGCATATGACATTCTTTAAACAACAGATTTTGAAAATAAAGCTCACTATCATGGACCTCATAAAAATACTAAAATAAACGACAAAAACATATTTTTGACAATAATTATTTCTTTCCCTTCAATGTACGAATTTAAATATTGCTAAGTACCAACGAATTGACTAGGATCGGGACAAAACAAGAATAAAACGTAGTTATAATTGCTGAATTAAGATTTGGGTTCCGCCAGATGATTCGCATGGATGTCAATCAAGTCAATGCCGCTTGAATTCTTAAAAATCTTGAATAATCTTCCTAAAAATCTAATATCTAAAATCTTTATAATCTTGAAAAATATACTTAAAACCCAAAGCATGTGACTGAAATAGCGACTATAATGTTATCCGAAGGTATTATTATTTCTTTATGGGAGAATTTACCAGAATTGACATAACTATTGACACTAGGTTATCGGTTTCCAAGGGCTAGGAAATCGATCGCTGCGTCAAAATTGTGTAACACCTGACACCAGCAGTTCTAAACGGGCGGAAAGCAAACTAAGACTCCCAACCAGTCTGCCACGTCAAAAACACCAATGTGTCACAAGAGGCGTCGCGCCGTGCCCCATGGCACTGTTCGCCCCCCAGACACTTGGAAGTGGCAAGGGGGCTCGAGAGGGAGGTTTCTTGTTAGGGGTGGAGATCGTCGGTACACTTCAACTTTAGGTTCGAAACAGAGGGATGGGGAAGGGGGATCGGACACTCTTCAGAAGTGGACGGAGGATACGGATGGAAGACGGGGGGAAGAGGGAAGGGAAATTCGGTAGACTCCCTCTTTGACAGTTCACCGATTGCTTACACCGTTTGCAGCCTTTTAGCATTTAACATACACGTACACCGAAATATCGAACTTTCAGTCTCCATATCGATGCGACTCTCCGTAAGTGTCATCTACATGATTTCATTTTACACATGAAACTAACTCTTAATCGAAATTTGAGCTCAATCAATACCGCAGACTCGACTATACGAGTATTATTTCAGTAAGACTACCTTCTTTGACGCTTCGGAGTGGACCGTAAAGATACGAGTAAGCAGATTCATTCTCCCTCGAATTACTTGGAATCAGAATAGATGAAACGAATACAACACATTGCCGGCGTCCGGCTTGAGTTTCCACCATGAGATATACCGGCAGAAGGATTCTACCAAATGTCCCCTGCAGGCATACGAAGATTATTTGATGAACCTTAATGGATGGAAAGAGGTGCGCGAGGGAAATAAGCTGAATGTCCGGCATACGACGGATAATTTTACGTGTGCCCTAACCGAGTGGATGAACATTAAGTCCCCCATCCTGTTCGCCGGAAAACCTCTTCCTGGGTTCACTTATGATCTGATATTTGAGCAATACAGAACAATTATTTTGTTCTGAAACCAAAAGTGTCCCGACGTTTAAATTCGCATCCCTCCCGCAGATGATCGCGGGATAACCCCCCCCCCCCGTACACCATTCAAGAGAGGCACTCAGATGGAGGATTCCACATTCGAGGCACATAAAGTACGACGAGAGAGCTTTCATGGCCTTATTTTCTCCCAAGTTCGTATTTTTAGTGATCACGGATTCGAATTCCAACACTCGAAAATCTCCACAAAAATCAGGCAAGTTTAATTCTCTCAACTAACAACATAATTTGCCGACCGGATAAATTTGATACGTAACGTATCCGCCTGCTAGTAACAAGCTCTTGGGTTCAAATTCCGATGCGATCATTCGATTCCTCGTAGGTGTTATATTCCAAACGAGGGCCACTCACCGCTGAACCAAAGCGAAACGAGAGTGATTGGCCAATTTCTAAATTCCACCAACAAAAGAATTTTGACTAAGAAAGCTAACCAACCATGACAGAAACAAGCATTAATAGAAACAGGACTAAAGTAATTATTAAAATTTTATTTAGCTTATCGAGTGTTAAAATTAATAAAATGAAATTTGATCCATTTTTAGAGCTTAAAGTTTCATTAGTGTTGTTAATGGCATCGATATATTAAATGGAATCCAATCGTATTACATTCAATCATCATATTTCTCTTAATTTTTCTCCTTCGTTACCGACCATTGACTGCTGGCATGTTTATCCTATGTAATCAATCATACCGCTCCCTTTCTGCTTAATATTGGAGCAGCCATTCATATAAAACTAGTCTTCCATTAAAAATTTAAACCATTATTTTATTTATTCCATCGAGGGCTGCTGGTGTTTAGCTTATAGTCCTAGTGACGGATCACAGGTCATTATGCTAATGAATGGTTGATACCTTCGGAGCTATGGAACCATCGATTCAGTCCCATCGACATCGTCGCCAGTTTCTCCGGGAGATGCGCGGGCAGTCGGAGACGGAGGACATTGTTCGAGAGGCGGGAGGTGGAGTAGAATGTGGCGGGGATGTGAGGGTGCAGTAGGAATGTAAGGACGTCTCAATCATCCCCCTAGGAGAGCGGCGGGGGGAATTGTAGTGGGATTGGGGGGAGGAAGGGTGCGTGAAGTTTCGGCGAGAGGGTGGCGAGCGGAGCGTGTCGCGTGGGGGCGGAGGGGTGAGCATGCGGAGAGTCCTCTCCATTTGGGAGCGTGGGGGTGAGGCGCTTGGAATCGAGAGGGTTTTCGGACCACCAGGGGGGGGGGGCGGGGAGATATGGAGGAGGACGATGGAGTAGGGTGTACATTGAAGGCCCTTTTGAGTGGATAGCCTCCGGGTTAATGTGGGTGGGGTGGTGGTGCGTTGGGTTTGGAATTGTGTGGGTGTGTGTCCGGGTGGCGGGTCTGGTCTTCCACTCCAGAGGGAGACTGAGTGACTGCGCGGGTTCACGGAAAGGACAGTGGCCATGTTTACACTCCTTCCCACTTTTCACGCTCTATAACGACGGCGAGGTACGTGTGCACTGGTGTCGATTCGAAAAAATTCACTTGGCCCGGCAGCCACTTTTCAGGTTTCCCTCTGGTAGGCTTCACATCGAAATGTGTAGAGCGAGTGACTACCGAAGCGCACGCATCATCTCTCGAGCCTTTTTTGTATGTTTGATTTCATAATAATAATAATAATGGCGATCATAAACTTTCCAAGGAACAGTAATTGAATTGGTTATCACATCCACTTTATCAACGTAAAATATACATTACCGATTGCACAAATGAGATTACAAAAATTATCATTAAAATAGGCCCTTTAAAAAGAAGAAAAATATCGCCATTTGAAAGTGAAAAAGATTGAAATTCCATTTGAAATGGACAATTCGCATGCAGTACGTTCCCAGGAACTCTTAACCTCTAATGAATTCAAAACCCCATTTTGTCCCTGGTCACTCACTGTCCACCTATTCTGTTTCGCCGAGCAGGAGAGACAAAACTCTTCGGGGGGAGGCCAAATGCCATCGCTTTGCATTGTTGTGACTCAAATGTTACAGATCAGGAGTCTGTGAGGGGTCGCCATGAAAATTAAATTCGGAAAACAAAACATAATTCCAATTCCGGAAGTTTGGAATCGGATCAAACGGGAGATGAGGAAAAATCATAGCTCAGTTGTAAGCGTGAATGAGAGACAGGAGGCAGAGGGAAACATCAAAATGGTCACTAATGGACGGCCGACTGACAATAATACTTCTACACTCATCATACCTCTTTTTTTATAAGTTCCGCCTTTCTAAAATTCACATTGTTGATTTTTCGAATAGATGGTCGGCTGCTTCAAACGACCGGAGCGATCGGGCGGGAAACTCGGCAAACAGTGCCGAATCGGCAACATTGGCCACTAATCACCGTACAAGTCTCCGGAGGGAATTGGGGTGTGGGTGTGCGGGGGTTCGAGAGGGGGGCGGAGATGGGCCTCGCCTCATGGGGTACGCGAAGGAGAGAGAGAGAGAGAAGAGGAGGGTCATAGAGGGAAGGAAGGTCGCGTGGGCAGATCGGGAAGAGGGAAAGTGGAGCTTGTCCAAAGCCGTCCGAGTGGAACGGAAGGACCACTACACCCCCATCCCCCTCTGAAACCCCTCAGCCCCCCTCCTCCCTCGAACTGCGAAAACCCAAAGACTCCCCCTGCCTCATCCTTCCGAAAGCCCTCTCCTCCCTCCCCTCTCCGTTTCACTCTACCTCTTCGGGACCACCACGGCCATTAACCAATCTTACCCTCCCCGCCCCTCTCTCGCCCCCACAACCTCCCGAAGGAGCTTCCCCCCTAGCGATTCGCAGCTCCTTCCTCCCTCCCCACGACACCCTGGGTCAATTTCGGGGCCCACGTGCATTTCCGTTTATCAAATTATGCTCCGAATGGCTTCGTGACGCGTGTGCCCCAGAGAGAGTGTGGGGTGCACGCGCGAGATGCAAGCGGTCTGATGGGTCGGGTGGGGGTGCGTACGTGGAGGCGCGAGAGGGTGGTGCGTGCCCGGGTGCGGGGGGGACACGGGGCTTGGTGACAGGATGGCGGGGAGGGGGGGGGCGAGGTGGTCGGGAGAGGCGTCGAGAATTATAGTCTCCCATTTGCGAATGATCCCCGCCCCTCCGTGCGTGTTCGCACGCGCGGTCAGGCGCTGCTGGGTGACGGCCTCCTGGTGACCATAATGCTCCTCTCGCCCCAAACAGGCAGCTGCTGTTCGGACGCCATTGATTAAGATGACGTGAAATGCTGTGCGGTGGAGAACCCGATTGATATTTCATTGGCGGAAATCATGCCGAAATGATTTTTGAAGGAAATTAGTAAAATCAATATCAGGCCAACGTTGTTCGAATCATTAGAACTCGAAAGATTTCTTCCAGTTTTAGGTTCATGTACAGAGGGCAGAGTGATTATCAAAATGTATCGTCTCATGAATTATACTACTGATTAGTCTCTTGAAGGCTTCTTCATTGCGCAGATGTAAGCTAAAAAAATTCTCCAACCGCACAAAACTATTCTTACTAGCTGTCAGGATGGTTGGATAAAATAATTGAAAGTGTGTGCGATATGAAAAATTCCCATGAATCAACGGCTACCCAAGGGTCATGTTATTGTCACCTCTGGCGGACGAATACATCGTACCTATTTCTTACATCTACAGGTAGAGATCAGCATTACCGATTTGGAATGCGGAAAAAAGAAAAAGGAATGGTGCCGAACCGTTATTGAAAGCCATGAAGATTTACAAAATGTTTACCTTGAAAAGCCATTCGACTTCTTGTCTTTCAAAGGCTTAGAAGGGGTGATTATACGAAACTGAAAAAAAACACATGTACTACTTTTCTGCTTATTACTGTTTGCTTGATCACTCCAGAAAAGTGAAATAAGTGTTTGTGGAAGTGAAACGGTTTATGTCTAAGCAAACTGAACCCTTAAAAACCGTAGCTTTGAAAAACTCATTTATTTCATTTCATTTTATAAATGAAGCGTACAATTTTTTTAAAATGCTGGACTATTTTTTTCAACTTTGATTTTCATTAAGACCCTACATTGGCCATGACATCATGTACTCAAAAACGTCTTTCATACATCCCCTCTCACTCATCTAGTGTGTTTTTGAGTCTTCAATCAAGTATCAATGTTGAGAAATCGTTCATTGTTTCCCGAGTACGTGAAATTGAACTATCTTTATTTCATCTCCAGATTTCTTTCGGACTTAAAACAAATTTTTCAATTCAAATAAATCTATTACGTACAAGTAGGCAACGTGACTGTATGACTATTTTAGTTCCCGGTCGTGAGCGCCAAAATTACTGTTTGGTAATTAAAAGAACGTTGGGGAAAAGGTGGAAGGTGGTATATACACACATGTACTATCCGCAGCCATTGTCGCTGCCGTAATGTGATGTGATTCAGTCCTTGGGCATAATCACTGCCTTCCTCGGCGCCTCCGACAAACCGAGGCCTACCGCCGCGTGTAATTTGAAAACCGAATCCGTTCCCCATACGCGCTCCGCCCGCGTTAGCCACAAAAGTACTGCCCCACGCCATAGAGTTATATTTTATTATTATTGCCAGCAATAAACCACCCCTCCTGACTTGACAACACACGGAGATCACTGACCACGCCCATGCTAATATGTCCTATAAAACACCAAACAGCCATCGGCACACCTTGAGCTGCGAAGCTCCCTCCGTTTCGAGCCAGAGGCGGCCGCGCCTGCCTCTCTCACTCTCTGGTGCAGGCGTTAATTCTTTTTTTTGTGAGCGGGGACACGACAATACGGGGGGAGTGGAGGGGGCGTGGGGGGTTTGAAATACGTCCCCAACATTCGTGTGACCACCTCGGAAACGGCCCGCTTCGCGGGAAGGGATGTATCGAGCGGCGGCCAAGGAGAGGAGAGGGGGAGGAGAGCACCCCACTACACGTCGCAGGCACACACCGGCGATGACTCGAATGTTTGCACGGAATCTCCTTTCTCCTCTTTTACTCCCTCCCATTCGCCCCCGCCGGCGCGCGCGCGCGCGGGGATCCACGACCCCCCTCCGAACTATTCTTCTTCACCCCCGCCCCTCTCAAGTCACATTTAAGCCTCCCGCCCTCCCACCCGCAATCCAACCCGTCTGGCCCTCCCTCTCCTCGCTACCCTCCCCCTCAAGTTCATATCTTTTTTTAGGCCGACTGACAACTTCATCCGACAGCGGAGAAGAGTACCACAGCGCCGCCTGGAAGGTTCACGTGAGCGGGAATGGAAGGGTGGGAGGGCGAGGGGATGACCGCGGAGTGGCGGGGGGTGAGGAGCGTGGAGAATCGCGAATGAGGGAGGAATTCGGGGGGGGGGAGCGTGGCTAGGGCATCAGGGGGAGGGAGGGTGAATAGATGGAGGAGGGCGGACGGAAGAAAATTCCTCGGGTCAAAACTTCTCAAAATCTTAGTTTTCGAAAGTCGAACAGATCTAACTAACTAGGACGTAGGGCTTCATTCCGCTGGTTGGAAAAAAAATCACGTGGCTCCTACACAATTTTGTACAGAGATCATTTTGAGAAAGTGTATATCGTATTTTTTCCTACTCCCATATATTTATTCTAAATTGCACCGTACGTTCATTCATCAACCTGCCTCCTAATTAGTGAACCACTTGAAGACTTATCGTACTTCTTCTGCATCCAACACTAAGAATCCTTATCTCATAGCATGTTCCCTGCGCCCACAAACACAGCCTCCTTAACTCGGTGTCATTAAAAATTCAACTGGTAATTCACATTTCATTCCAACCAAATTTCATTCCAAATTATAGTCAATGCAATCGTGTAGCGAGGGTTGTTATGACTGAAGCCGATCTGGGTTGCTCATGAGGTAAACTACATAACGAACAACAATTTATTGTTTACACCAATAATATCATAACGCAATCTTCAAATACGGCTATAATTGCTAAAAAAAGGAATCGCGCCGCTATCGGAGTGAATATTTGATGGGAAGTAATCTGCAAAATTTCCAGTCATAGGAGTTCGTCAGCGAATTTTTTTCGTTTTCCTAGTGTATATCTACCCCGTTTTTCATTAAACCCTATAATTACATATTCCTTTGGGTTCCAGCCGGAAAGGGATTTACTAATGCCGAGCATTCGCAAAAATTTTATTCTTTAACTACACACATCACTGTACTAATCCAAAATCTCTCTTTGATCCCCCGACTGTATTTTGCGCACTTGAACTCGTTTCTTTTTCCCCTCCATCCAGCTTCGCGTGAATTGACAAGCCAAACGAATGGTCCGTGTTTTTATGCGGTCCCTGAGCGGTACGGCCATCAATATTTGTTGCGACTGGAAAATGCGTAAGCGCTTGTGACAGTTCGCTCGTCGGGGAGGCAAAGGAAATCATAAAAAAAAACAACGGGATAATATTTACCCTCCGGGGCAAAATGGCTCGGCAAACGGGGGCGAAGTGGACGAGGCGAACCGGGGAAACTACTATCGGAGTACCAATGGAAAAGAATGAAAGAGCTGAGGGTGAGGGAAGGGGAAAGGGGGAAGGGATATTGCCTGGAATTGCGGAGAGAAGGGGGTGACGGAGGACGAAAGGAGATAGTCAAAAGCGAGGAAAAAGAGAGATAATATCTGCGCTTAGTGAACGGAGTTTCTAGGGTCCAATCGTCTTTATCGTCTTTAAACGTCTTTAATGCCTGTTTTTCACCACATTCTCTTCTCTTCCTGCAGCTCATAGGCTTCTAAGTGTGAGAAAATTTGAGGACTAATGGTTTCATAGGTAAAACGAAAAAGGGTGTTCACCATTGTTGTGTGGCACCCGAACACGAGAAAAAATAATTCAAACGAATACCCACAAAGGCACCGAAAATCTTACTCCAATAGGCAAGAGCTGTATTGGACGTTTTTCGGCTTCTCTGAGTTAATTTATCGTTCGCCAACGTTATCACGGGTAAAAATGAAAGGAAAATAACATTTTTCCATTACATTTTGCATCTTTGTACACCCAAATTAAACTGCAACCATTTTTTAAATTGATCAACCTTATCAACCTTGAAATTGAAATCCTTAACAAAAAAATTAATTCACTCAAATGTTACCAATGGGAAGTGCTCGAATTGCGAAAAAATCGACAGTTTTGCACAATGTTATCATTACATATATAAGCTGGATATAACGTCACAATTCATAATGAGGAAAGCATAGCACTGAACCATTTTCAGTTCCCTGAAAGATCAGGGAACTGAAATGAGATGGGCATCATCGATAGCCGACAACTCCCCTGTTAACTATACGTACATTCCGCACCGGAGATGTGGTCGCATGACCAGGTAGTCTACGTGGAATGGCAGAAGGGAGATAGATGTACAGCGATGGAGGAGGAGTATATCGAAGTGAAGGGGAGGGGAGATAGGAATGATCACAAGTAAGAGACAAAAAAACAACAGAGCTTTGAGAATGAAAGTGGATAGGGTTATACATTCTGAGTCTCGTTAAATAAGGCCTTGTGACCATCCTTATGCCCGCTATCATAATTTCCCATGGGGAGTAAAATGGGATGCCGATTTCTAGCCGCGTACTCGCAAAAAACATCCAACTTCACTCCCCTCATGTTTCCACGGAACCCTTCCCGTTCGTTCCCCTTCTTCCTCTCATCCCTCTTCCCCAAGTGCTTCTCCAATTTCCCCATTCTACACAAAAACCAACAGACCTATTATCCACATTAATTCCCATACATGGGCAATGGTGCATAAATTTATTATAAAGGAGAAGATATATACTTTTTAGTGTCACCGACTTATTCCCAGCAGGCCAATTTAATCTGAAAGCGTTCAATGGTTCAAGACCACAATTTCCACCGCCCTCCACCTCGCGGTGTCGACACGATCAAGGTTTCTGTTCTTCTTTTACCAAAACTTCTTGCTCCAGGCTTCCGTCGCCTAAGCATTGAACCATTTTTATTAAAAAAAGAGGACATAGGTTGATGGTCACCTATATTTTACATTACTGAGTTTTTCAGCTATTAATTATTTTCTGGCGAGAAAATGTACTCGTCGAGAAAAGGTAGACAATGATACGAGGAGACAATGATACCTCATATCAACTACCAACTCTCCAAATCGCCCAAACTCGTCTAGTTCAAATTTCATGAGGTCAAGCATCATCATCCTCGAGGGAATGAGAGTTCAAACATCAGATCTCTTCCAAAATGTGCTAGTTGACGGCAGGATGGATTTTTAATCGGTCATCAGAGTGAAATGGCGGAATTTACGACCATAGACAATGCATTTTCGAGCCAAACTCTGCTCCTGAATACACCACGGAAGTTTTATTAAAAATTCAATGCATATATCCAATGCACATACTGAGTATGGGATATTAAATTCAAGGGGATGTAATAAGCTACATTTTAATTAAACAATTGATATTTACTTTAAATCTTTAATTTAAAAAGGTCAAAACCACAAATTTACGTTTTTTTTGTTCAAATGTATTAAAAGTGTTACGATAACATTTTCGGGTTTTACACAAATACATGCACAAAAGATTTGAAGTGAAAATAGGAATATCTCCTCAAGCGTTCCAAGTTTTTCATAACCGAAACGACTTTAATGTTACTGTTACCGCAAACACTACGATTCAATATACTTTCATTATGGTAATGGTTTATTCAACCGCAATAAGGGAAACGGTAGCGCTAACAACGTCGTCGGCGTGGTTAACTCTACGTTGTTGAGAGTTAATGCGAGAGAGCATTCGACGAAAATTGAAATTTCCCCGGTTCCAATCGGAACCCCAGTATGATTTTTTCGGTATTCGTTTCATCACAGAAATGTAATCGAAAATTTCCAAACTAATGTTTTCTCTTTGGTTAAGAAAATAAGGATAATGAATCCAATGTTTTACCGAAGTAAGAGTAATCATGGTCACAAGATGAAATTCGACGAATGACACCGGCCATAAGGAAGAAAACGGTTCTCGCAAATGAACGTCAACCACATGGATTCGAATTTTCCCTCGGAAAATGCTGAAATTCCCCGTACCACACATGTACCATGTACCCACGCACATACACCCCTCCCCTGCTCAAGGAAACCATATGGATACAGTTCTCGTAAATCTACGTCATGCCCGAGTCATCACAACTCCAAATTCCTCCACCTCGGATTATTTTTCTCGAATGGACAAATGCGTGGGAGTGTAGTGTGGAGGGTAGGGGGTTGGGGTGGGAGGTGAGAGGGGCGGTAGAAGAGGCAAGGAGGGAGGGGGTGAAGGGGGGGGTGGTGCAGAGCACGTTTGTGCGCTGGTTTCTTTTTATTTTTTCCTTTGCTTGCGGCGCGTTTGGATCAGAGGCAGTTTCGACTGTTTCCAACCTCCTGCCTACATTTCGAACCCTTTCCACCGGTCGACTCGCTTATCCCTCGCACCCTCTTTCCCCGGGGAAGCAACCCTCGACGGCGGTGAAAGATTTTAAAGGGGAAAGGTGGTGGACGCAGAGAGAGAGAGAGAGAGGGATAAGGTTTTATCACAAGGCGAATGGGAGAGTGGCGAGAGGTTATGGGGGGAATGGAGGGTGGTTCGAGAGATGGAACGAACGCTATCCGGCCCACAGCGCCGCCGCCACCGGGATTAAAAACATTTCGCCGGGAGCAGTCGGTGGCGGGTGCTTAGGTGCGTGCGTACGTGCGGGGATGGCGAGGCGGGAGGGAAAAAGGAGAGGACTACGGAGCGGAGGACAGAGAGAGACGGGCGATAATTAAGAGAAGAATGAGGAAGGAGGGGTTCGGGGCGTTGCAAAGGATCATAGCTGGGGAAACTGGAGGGAGAGACGGAGAAGCGCTGAAGGGAAGGGAGGGAGGTTTTGGAGAAGGGTTGGAGGAGAAAGAGGGAGATGGAAGGTCAATAGAAAGCATGAGAAAGAGATTTTTTGTTTTCGGTTGAGCCGAAAGTCAGAGAAAGAGTGGAGAGGATAGGAAGATTTCTTCTACATTTTTCTCTCTTTTCCTTGAGAAGGATCGCAGTGGGGAAGAAGGGAAGGGAACAGAGTTGTACGGTGGGGGGTGGGTGATAGACAGGGGTGAATTCGTAGAGAAACGAAAGGAAATGATGGCACGACACGCACGTGGAGGTGGATTCACTCCGCGCGTGCGGCGCCGGGCACAACTGTTTTTGCGCCCCCTCTTCTGACTCCTCTCTTCCCTCCTTCCTCCATTCTCTTTCTCTCCTTCCACGGCGCTGTCCGGACGGAGAGTTGCTAATAATAATAATGGTCGGCGCTGACGTCCCCTAGCGCTCAGAGAGAGGGATGATCGCCACGGGCCGCCGTGAATTGGGATTGGACGGAATGGAGAGGGAATCGAAGGGGTTGAGAGGAGGGGGCGGAGAGAGTAGGAGAGGGACGAGGGGGTGGAGAGCTTGGGCGAGAGGAAATTGACGCCGTGGCTATTCGAATAATTTCGGTGCCACCAACGCCACCCCCTGCCACCCACCCTTCCCTCTCCATCCCACCCCACTCCATTCCATTCCAATTTGCTGCCACTGCTTATGAAATTATTGAGCGGGCAGGCGAGCGGGCTGAAAGTTGATCACGGAATCTGTCGCTGAAAAGTTGCAAAATATGTTGGGCGCGGAACTATTTTTCTCCCATTCGCCGCGCGCCGTCTCCCCTCCCAGCATTCCTCCTCTCCCGCACGCCTCAATTCGGATGCGAAACTGCGCTGGAGCGCGAAATGAGAGCGTTGAAATTCCGTGAGAACACAAAATTTCACTTTCGTGAGTCACGGATCGAAAAACCTTTTGATCTCAACTCGCCTACATCTTATGCGCCACATATATTTTCTGAAAAAAGAAGGGTTTAAAAATTTCACCAAATGAAAATTCAAAATGTCCATCACCTATAACTGGAGACCAACTCTGTGGAGGCAATGAATAAGGAAAACACGGAGATGTTAGAACTTAGATATTGCTACTAAAACGCAACAAACACTAGAATCAGAAGAGATGGTAACTATAACATGAATGCAACGTTCAGAGAAGTTTGATCACCATACATCACTGATAGTTATATTTGTTAAGTTTTGATAGTAAACTGGGTGATGACGAACTAGCTACCAGAAATGAAGAAGAGGAAATAAAACATCTCACGAGGAATTTGCAAAAAAGAAATAGAGCAGCAATTATTCTCCGGATACAACAATACCAATGTCGTAAGTTTGTAAAAATTCACATTGAAAAACATTAATCTTGGCCTAGGAAATTGAAAGGGAAAGGATCCGTGAAAAAATATTATCCACTAATAAGAAACACTCTCAAACCTAAATCACTCTAACCTAATTTTAAGACGAATTACCCTCAATTATCAAAATATAAAAAATCATACTCTATTGATGAAGGATCTCAGGTTTTCCCGGCGTATGGTATTCAAGGAGTTTTCTCGGGTTTCCCACCGGGTCAGGTTGATGAAGTGCACCGACGTTTCGAAGGCTGACTCTGCCATCGTCTTCAGGGTGAAATGATGGCAGAGTCAGCCTTCGAGTCGTCGGTGCACTTCATCAAACTGACCCGGTGGGAAACCCGAGAAAACTTCTTGAATACTCTATTGATGTTTTAAATATCGATCCTCTTTCGTAAATCACAGGAGATTGGTACAATTTCATATTTACCTAAACTCGTTTTGAAGGAAAAAGGAAAGGTAAGGTGATTGATCTTATTTATCTATGGTTATATTTACTACTAATGACCGTCAATAAGAAAATGGAAGAGAGAGGTGCTCCTCCGCATTAATTATGTAACATTTTGAATACGCGGTAAGAATTTAGGATCCTTGGGATAAAACTTCAATTCCAGAAATGGAATAGATTAAGAGGAAATCAGCCAGGTTTGTTAAAAATTGCTACGAAAAATGAGTAAATGTGACGGGTATGCTCGAGGAATTACGTTGGGAGCTCTTTGAATAACGAAGAGGGCAGAGGAAACATTTTCAAAGGTAAAGGAAACCGAGGTTTTCTAGCGACACCAATTATATTGGCAGATTCGACTACAGAGGTAAAACAAGAGAGAGAACCTTCACCGACAAAGTAAAGTACTCTTTCTTCCCTCGTACTACGCGCGATTGTGACAAAATTTAATTCAAGCATCTGAATTTATTTACTTAAGGACGAACACTAAATAGAGTAGTCAATTATTACATGATATATTTATTTATATATAGACATTTCTGCATGTGCACGAGTCTTTTTGCAAATGAATTTATAGGAATTCAAATGTGTATATGAACTAATAGTTGTGCATGCATGGGGCTGTACCATCCCCTGCCACACACCCTTCCGGAGACTTACGAGGCATTTTGTAGATGCAATAATCATATCTAAAACCTTTTGACTAATTAAAGAGTAAAACAGTTGTAGTTGAAATAAAAGGCGATATGATATCGTGACTTTTAATGTAGTGTAATGATTTTCTAAAGTAGAAAAAAGGATGAGCGAATTGTTACGACTATTGAAAGTAGTCAAGGCTTAACATCAGTATCTCTATCGATTTCATTCAGACAAACCCTTTTAAATGTAGACTTCTCTCATCAAATAGCAATATAATATAGACACATAATTTCTTCAAATTATAATAAATGAAATCGAAATAAATGTGCATTGATTACAACACTATTTTGACTGGTAGCATCCCATTAGAAGGGCGGTAAAAAATTTGCGGAGTCAGAATTATTAGTTTATGAAAGGAACCATGAAGGGTAGACGACTGGGAGTAAATGATTTGGTAAATACACTTTTCTCGTTTATTGTGAGGGAGGGAAGTCTTCGGGGATCAAAGTGGGGATCCAAATAATGGATGGAGGCGTAATAGACGGGTGGAAAGATGGAGGAGAACTGGGGACGAGGAAGAGGGAGGATGGAAGAGAGAGCAGAACAGAAGGAGGAGGCACCTGCTGGACCACCGCGGATCGATATGGGGTCCAGAAGACCGTGAGTGGCAATAGTAGTAGCCGGAGTAGTAGCTAGCGGTGGCGGTGTGGCGAGAGGAGCACATCGGCATCAAGCCAGTGCGTAGCTCAATCCGACGGCCAAATGACGCTCTTTTTTGGCCTCAGCGGGGATAGTGATTATGGGCCATATCACTCAGCGGGGGTTTTCGGACTGCTCGAGGGAGGGCCAGGGTTTGTAGCTGAGAGGCAAAAGGTGTGGGAGGGGTGGGGAAAAGTGGGCGGAGGGCCAGTCATGCCGGGGAGGGGATGATGGGGAGAAGGGCTGCTCTTCCATGGGGCGAGCATACGACAGCAAACGCGAGGGGTTGGTCGAGAATGGGGTGAGTCGCATGGATAGGGGGTGGTTTACGGGGTGAGGGGGGAGGGGAGAGAATGCGGTGGAGGAAGGGGTGGAGAGCCGTAAAAGGGGGAGCGATACCGGGAGGTGGGAGGGAAGGGGTTTTCGGATTCGGGGGGAGAGAGATAAAGAGGGACATTTCGACGCAGGCGCCCTCCGTAGGGAGTGGGAAATGGCTGAGTCACAATGGCGATGGGTGGAGGAGGTTACGAGTGGCGGGGAGTGTGGGGTTGGATTGAAGAGGGGCGCCGAGAGGCGGAGGAGGGAAAAAGGGATGGAGAGAGAGAGGAGGACAGAGGGGTGTTACGAAGGGAAGGAAGGAGCGAAAGAGGGGGACGAATAGACAGTAACTCGAGAAAACGCCGATAACGCCGAGGGTGCGGTTAGCTTAGCCGAGCGAGTAAATGCGAAGCTCGGAAGGACGATGCATTACAAACCGACGTTTAAGGTCCGTACCGAGTCGCATCTATGAGGTCGAATTCGCTTATTCTCGTCGTGAAACACGGCTAACAAAGGCGAACTAAGAGTAGTGACTCCCGGTACGAGCCTATACGTTGAGAATTCTCGCTGCATTGGCCTAGGAACGGGTAGAATAGAATTTCAACGTGCTCTACCCGAGTCTGGTCTAATTAAAATGTAACTTTACCATGAAATAGTACTCAGAAAAAGAAAATGTAAAGATGGCTTTAATAATTGACGTGGAACACCTATACTTAAAAAATTTGCTTCCTGGATCTTGGCATTCTTACGCGTAAGTGGACAGATTATAACCGCTGAAAAGCTACAAAGCATAGCGAGTCCCGGAATATATGCATAGGAAGACAGACAAATATTACGAAAAATAAATATGATGAAGATATGAAGAACATAATAAATTTGACTTCCTCAAAGACGCTAAAGCACACATGAAATACAGGCATTCAGTATAAAAGAGAAATAATCATTTTAGTCATCAAGTCAGAACTCAATTCGCAGAAGGTGATGACGTTTTTCCTTTTTATCGATTAACAACGAGAAAAGTTTTCATATAGTATAATTACAAACTCTTCATTTTTAATGACTTATGCCGATGCTTTCAACCCAAAGAAATATGATATCTGTCAATTTTTCTGCCCTTAAAAGCAAGCAAAGCTTGAAAGGGAATATTGCCACTCAAGTAGAATACCGAAAATGGATTTTATGCTCGAAATTTGAATGCACGACAATTGTGAAACCGTAGTATCACGCCGAAATGTAAAATGCAATTTCAACTACCCGAAACTCGCCCCGACGTCACTCAAACAAAAAATTAACGAATACAAATCACGCCACGTCCATATGTCTGGCAGCTTCCCCACTACCAGCGGACGCAACGAGCCAAAATTTATCCCGACGCAAATGCTTTTTTTATAGAATTCATCGTCGGTCTACTCCGTTATTGTTTCCATCCGACATTTGCGCGGGTGGCTTTAGTGCACAAAAAAAAGCCTCCGCATGGCGATGAATAAATAATCGGGCAATAACTGTGGGCCTCATGACCGGAGACTTGGCCGTGGTCCGTCGCTGCGACAAATATAATAAGAGCGGGGAGAATGAGCCGACACCTATTTCGAAAATACTTAAAAAGGGGGATTCGAGGGGGATTAGGGAAATAACATGGATGGGAGGGGAAGGGAATCGAGGAGAAAGATGGGGAGAAGACGAGGGGAAAAAGGAAAATGGCGAGAGTAGGGAGAAAAATATAGGAGAGGTTTGATGGTTGGGGACGAGGGGAGAGAGGGAGGGAGAAAGAGGCAGCGGGAGGGTGGAGGGGAGGAAAGAGAGAGGGGAGGCGATCGATGTCGTTCCTTATCCCGCAAAACTCATCGCGCAGGCGTGGGACTCGAGAGACGTGCGATGCTTATGTGTGTGTGTGTGTGTGTGTGTGCGTGGGGAGGGCGTGTGGAGGCATGGAAGGAGCATGGCGGGCGAAGGAGGAAGGTGGATAGGCGGGATGTGGGTCTGGCGGAGGGGACGGACGGAATGGAGGAGGAGTGCGTGAGGAGGGAGGGAGCGGACTGAAGAAGATGGAGGTGGGGACGGCGGAGTGCGAAGGGGTTGCTAGTAGGGGGAGTGGGAGGGGAGATGGGTCGGAAGGGTTCCGAGGGCGAGCGTGTGCGGCGGGTGGTGTCGGTTAAAGCGTCCTGTCAATGAACCAACGCTCTGAGCTCTGGGAGAATATCGGCGGCCTTGGAGCTTGTTTCACTCATTCCCGACCGAAAACACATTCGTTTCTCAATGGTTATGGTAATAATTGCATTTGTTTTTCACCACCGCACAAAATGTTTTGAAATGACAACTTGATTATATACGGAGACACCACGAAAAGCTTTTGCCGTTCTTTTCGTTAAACACCCACCCAACACTAACGACTGCCTTGAGGAAACATTAATAAAATTCGAATTATTACTTATCCATTTTAATATTATTACAGAAAGTGCCAATGACACAGTTTTCCAAGAGTTTCATTTGTGAAAATGAGCTGTTAGACCAAAATGAGCGACAACACGTATATTTTAATGACCGGCGCCGGTTAGCAGGAAAATAATGTTACGCACCTTATTATAATGTCCTAATGTGCTCACCATGACTGCCTAAGTTTTCCGCTGACAAGGAATTATACATTATAGTAAAGACAGATGCTTGAAAACGGAGAGTAATATGAATATTACGAACGTGGAGAAGAAACGGAGATAAAAATAAACTCCAGAGAGCTTCATTAGGATATACATTGTTTTGATAAATTTAGTAGCGTATCTAAAATTAGAAGCACTAGGTTAGGAATCACTTACGGAGAGAATATTAAATTACAGTTGAAATGTCAAGCATTGATTGGAAGCCATTTCCTTTAGCGATTCTATTGTAAATTATTATCATATTACGATAGGAGAGATCAAGTCAATAAAATCACATTAAATATATCTACGCAACAGATTTAAGATGTCATTCTTCCCACGAACGATAAGGGATCAGAATAACTATATCCCACAGCGCTAGGGGAAATGTACGCCATTTTTTTTCTATGTATCCCAGTGTGTTGTCATTTAAACTGAGGTAAGTTGTAGAGTTAGAAGTAGATGTTTTTCTGTCAATTGTGATCGAATTCGGAAAAATTTCAAAAGCAGCTAAAAGGTCGGTGTTGCTTACTTTTCCACTACAGTTTCGATGGTAACAAGAAATTAATTCACAAAAAAATAATTTCATATCTAGGTAATAGTTGTAGTGGATTATGAAACGATCTGTACTGTTTCAATGTACATATCTATATGAAGAACCTAAAAGGGAAGGCAGATCTTCGATACCTCCTTATTGAAAGAGTATTTCGGCTACTATGACAAGGGTGAAATTGTCAATACCCTGTCGTCACTTCGAAATTCTGTAGGCCTGTACCCCTAAACATGACTGAATGGAAATGGTTATCATCGAATACTATTGAGATTGTTTTTACAATGGATCCTAAATTAGTTTCACGATGTTTTTTTTCGGATTTTAGAGGAGAGGAACGAATTTTGTTCATTAAATGTCATTCGCGCGGCGAGGACCCACGGAAGAGTTCTGCTTTAATTCTTGTTCGAAAGGAGGTCGCGTAGAAATGGATTCGAAATGAAAAGAGGTATCTTTCGCGATACAGAGCCTTGGATAGCAAAACTGAAGCACCTGACGGGACGATTTAATTCGAAACTCCCAAAATAATCATTCCACATACAGTACTTGTATTCGCATGATTTTTCCCCCAAGTCTTATCATCCTATTCTTATTAAATACAATACATGCAATAGAACATTTTAAATTAACCTAGTATAACAACACTATCAATACACATTTTTCAACTGCTTCTTTGCTTAAGTGAGTGCATATTAGAGTTACTTGATACACAAGAGGTAATATCTTATACTTCCCTTCATTACTTACTAATAGCGATACTTTTGATCCCTCAGGTACATGGTAAAAATATTTCCAAAATTTTTATAGATATCCTTTACGAAAAATATTAAAATAATCAATAATTTCATCTGTTGACTCAATGTTTTATCAAACGCTACTAAATGTCGTCTTCTAAAAAGTGGAAGATTCAGGTTCGGAAACAAAAATAAAATTGATCAAATGATGCACGCAAATAATTTTGGCCACTGCATGAATTTACCGGAATTAACAACATTTTAAATGTGCCGAATCATAAATCATTAAAAGCTACATTACACGTATGACCAAAGGACATCATTATATGAGATCATTTCACTCAGTGCGAAGCAGCTGAAATCGAATAAATAACGGGAAGTATTTGCTCATACGGGATCTTCGTAAACGGAAATCGATAAATTGGCCTGGAGAAATAAAATATGCTCATTTACTCTGCCAAAGCTCCATTAAAAACACACGTTTCCCAGCTTAGATGCGATGGTTAAGGAAAGTACTCGGCGTAAAAAATCTTAATTCACACCAGAGGGAAAATTGAAACGGGAGATTAACGAGAGCCAAAAGGACTGACTCTCTTAGTCAGCTATGGCCGGGGCACATTTCCAATCCTCCGCTCCGACGCCAACATGGCGAGGAGCGACTTAACGAAAGGACGCTATAAGTCGTCCGTCATCTCTCGTAATTACCCTTATCAAAGGGCCTTTCCCTTAGGCGCCCCTCCCCCTTCGGGTCACTACAGCCTGCATCTCGTGGTCACTGAAACACTAAAGGCGGGGTAGAGATCGAATCTTAGGGCTCGTGGGAGCGAGGGACGGCGAAGGGTTTTTGGGGTGCACATCCAGCTGACTTTATTATTCTTAGCGGGGCCCACGAAAGATTCGCCGGCCTCCCACCCGAGAGTCCGAGGATATTCCCCTTTGGCCCGTAAATAATGGATGAAGAGGAAGGAAGGAGCTTAAGAGTCCGACTAAGGAGACACAAAAGGCTTTCAGGGTGGTTATGGTCCATCTGTGGTGGGGAGGGGCGGGGCGTCACAGAGGCTGGAGGATCGGAGGAGGGGGCGGAGGCGAATGCCGAAGGGATACTGAGGGTGGGAGGGGGAGACCGAGGCATAAGAGGATATCTCTCGGGGACCACGCGACGCGGGGCATTATGGGAGATCGAGGGTAGGGGGGAATGTCGGAATGAGAGAGAATTTGGAGCCGGGGCTTGAATACTGAGTGGTTGGAGGGGGCAGGAGACGTGGGCGGTGGGTGGGGGGTGACTCGGGTGGGGGGTGACTCGAGTGGGTGGCCAACGAAAGTGAGTTATCGACGCTCGTGCCTAATTGAGCATTTCCCGTTTGCTTCCGAGAAAACCCAAAAGATTGAAAGCCGATAACGGATGGCCCCACCCCAAGCACCAGGAAGAAAGTTGAGACTATAGATTTTAGTAATCGAAATGATGGTAAAAACAGGATCACTCAATAAAAATGCTTAACTTCCAAAGAATAACACGAGTTATTTGAAAATGCAGGTAAACGGAAGCTTGGAATTGCAAAGGTGCGACGCGCAAACATTTGCTGATTGCTGGGCGCTTACGAAGAAGGTATAAAGGTGACTTCTTTTGAAATAGAATTTCACCTGAGAAAGGCGCGATGTCAGTTATGGCAAGGAGTTAAAAAATCTAAACAAATGATTTTTTAATTCTTCAAAACTGGTAGGAATTCACTGAGACCTATTTCAAAATCATTACCATAATGCATAAGTGAACATTTTCCTGGATAGATATGAAGTCTCCCTTTCTTTCTTGTTGTGTGACCTATGAATATATATTGCCCACGGAATGACCGACAACAAATAATTATTAGCAAAGATAATTCAACATACTGCGACGTTCGGACTATTATGCTTCAAACTGTGAACATACCTCATCGTCGTTTAAAATGAATGCACTTTGTAACTTCCACACAATTTTTATTCGTACTACCGGTTTCAACGTTTCGGTGTCATCATCAGGTACAAACCTGGTACCAGGTACACCAGGTACAAACGTTTGTACCTGATGATGACGCCGAAGCGTTGAAACCGGTAGTACGAATAAAAATTATGTGGAAGTTACAAAGTGTATTCATTTTAAACGAAAATGAACCTCCACAAAGTTGAGCCTGAAACCATAGAATTCATACCTCATCGTATTTTGGGAGTAATGAATATTTTCACTGATTTTAGGAAAGTACAAGATGTTGTGTCCTAGTTAGTCTAATTTGTCAACTGAATGTTTATCAACTTGAGAGGTTGAATGATCAGGCGATTTAATTTTTTCTCCATGCACTAAATGGAATTCTCATGTAAAGTATTCGCAAATTTGGATATCATTAATTTAATTTTACCTTTTACCAAGTTCTAACAGATTACGAAAATATCGACAGAATGCATATTCCCCTGAATATGTCTGTAATTGAAGAGCTCCATTGATGAAATAAAATTTAACTTAGCAGCCACCTTTTCCTGTTAAGTTCATATTCTTTTGTGAGTGCTTGATTCACCCCTAAAAACATGTTAACTATAACTTAAGTTTATTCGTGAATATTGGCGCTAGATGATTTCAAGATTGATTTGACCTTAGTTCTATGGGTGCAACTAATAATAAAACGGGATAATAGTATCCTTGTATATTTATGAAATCTCACCGCGATCGTCCGTTTGAATTGATACGACTAAAACACCCGAATTTCTACCATTGAAACCATTCTCTACTCAATTCAGGGATCGCGGAGGAAACCTAGAAATATACAGAGAGCAAGTGATCCACTCTGCAAATAAATACGCACAAATATTAAGCTGATTTGCCGACGGATTATGCGGATCGTTCAGCGTGAAGAGCACATTCTACGTGACCAAACCATTAAGTATTCCCGAGGGTCACCTCGAAACTCGTCGAAATGGCAAAATATTCTCTTTATCGTTGCGTTTCTCATAACGAGGAGAGAGTGAAACGAAAGAGAGAGTGAAACGAGAGAGAGAGAGGAAGGGGGATCGGGGGATTAGCGAGAAATGAGTAGGATGGACTATGGATTAGGGTTTGTGGTAGAACTTGTACCTTTTAATAATTGATGTCCGAAAGGGCTTTCCCCACTCCTCCGAGGAGCCCCGGATGCTGAAAGGGAGGGATGCTTGTTTTCTTCTTCTTCACCATACCTTCCGATGCCAACGAGGCTCTACTCCATTGACCTTTGATTCCGCAACGCTCTCGGGTTTAGGGTAATATAAGAGCCATCCTATCTCTTTTCGAAGGAGGACGTCGCTTGTGACTAAGCGCCAGCCAACTCCACATGATTTAAGCCGTAAGCAGTCCGAGTGGATGACCGTGAAAGGGAAGGAAGCTGAGCGTTAAGCTCCATTGCAACTTACGTTTATTAAAATGGCGCACAAGGTGGTAGCTAAGGCAATCTATCTCCACGGTCTACCTGACGCGGTCGTCATTTTTTCTTTCTGTACGGAAGGGGAACACAAAACGATAGAGCTTTTCGGATCGGTGTTGCGTTAAAATTGCTTGATAACTCGAGGAGATAATGTAATCGGCAATAAAAAATTCTGACCGATGCATTCCGGAGGGATGTCGAAGCACCAAAGAGCGGAGGGAACGGGATTTATGGCGCGCTATGAAAAGGTGCGAAAACTTTGCGTAAAGCTCGGTGATGCAAGTCTCCTTCTCCGTTTGGAGATAAGCCTTGTGGATGGAGGATATGGTATGGAAAGGGAGAAGGGGGAACTTCTCAAGGGGAGGGGATGGTACTCCGATCCTCATCGATAAACTCCGGGTAATGCGTTGGATTCAAGTCCATTATTCCTCGCGAGTCCAAGAGTCGTCGCACGGCTTTAAGCCCAAGGCTCTCCCTCCCGTCCTCCTTGGATTTCCAGACTAGTGATGACTAATCATCATGGGTGTTCAAGTTCACTCGATTTCTTCGAAACTGAAAAATCATTTGTGGGCACTTTCTAACTAATGGATACATCACGAAATTAACATGGGCGCCTATAAACTAAATCTTTTGTGAAAAATGTTACTCTTAATATTTACTACTGCTTATATTATTTTCCGCCACTTTAGAGCCAAATGACGGGCTTCGCCAGGGTAAACGACTGATTGTACACCGTTAAGACTCATTAGCTGTGACGGAGTTGGGGAGCGTCATGTATTTAGAGAGTTTTAGAATAAATGGTGGCGGTATCATGCCAAGAATAATCGGCCAAAAAGACAGCCAGAATAATTACAACTTATATGAGGCATGATGCCAGTTGAAAGAAGAAAATTCCGTTGGAGTAAATCGGTCCAAATCGGTCCGGTAAATCACCTGTACATTACACATCAATAAAGTCAGCGATCGTAAGCCGGCAGAAAGTGGTTCACTGAAAACAAATTTTCGTAAGCCGCGGAAACAGTGTTAGACTTTTGCTGAGTGAAAAAAACGAGTGGGAGGAATTGCGTCGACGTCTAAATAGTAGGGTTTCGATAGGGGATATCCTTCACGAGAGGTGAAATGGAAATACTTCTTCCTTCTTCTGGTACTACAGTACCAAAGCTAACGAATCGCACCAATCATTCTAGAAGGCAGAACAGCACTAGAAATATATGAAAGGACCCTTAAATAAGCACCGGAACAGTAAACACCTCAAAAGTAGAGTAACATGACCAAAAAAAGCTGGGTACCGAACAGAAATTCCATTGTCAGCAGATAAATGTCGGTGGAAACGTCCATTGATTTCAATAAAAACAAGAACAGAGTCATTAAAAGAAAAGTTTCTAAATGGCGAAAACAAAATTTGTTTTTGGATTTTGGACTCCAAGGTACATACATACGAGCAACATGTATCATATTTAACAACGGCTCCATTAACTTTTAGCCCACCACAGAAGAGGGATTGTCTCATTGATGGTTTATCTCAGCGATACTTGTGATGAAATGACGTGGAAGAATAATCGTGCTTCTAGGTCATCGTTTCCGGAAGGTTCGCAGGAATTTCGGGATAAGTTTCAGAATCTTTAGAGGATTGCCTGATGTCGAAATATATAGTTCAAATCTAGAACCTCCCGCCTCCATCGTCTCGATGCTCAACTCAACCGTCGGTATTCTATCGTGCCTATCTGCCTGCCGAACGTCACCCCGTAACAGTCCCGAAACTCCATGGCATTCATTCTCCCATGGGCCCACCCCATGCCCATATCAGCCCCGCCCCTCTCCTATTTACGGTGGGAGGCGGGGGGGGGGGGAAGGTACCCCCGGTCGGGAGCGGTCACCCGTAGGAAATAATATTTACTCGCCAGTGATAACGGAGAGAAGTGCATCCGGAAGAAAGTGTGCGAGGAAGCGAGGTGTGGACAGAAGGTGTGGAGAGGGAGTTGAAGGATGAGATAAGGATAAAAAAGGGCATAAACAAGGACGAGGTTGTTTCCCCTTCTGGACGAAAATGAGTCTCCCCAATCGGGATTCCGGTGACGTCGCTAACGACATTGTTTCGAGGAGGTATTATGACAATATTTAATGCAAAGATTCAAATTTAGTCCATTAGGCTCCTATGGCTCTCTTTGATCTCACCATTAGTAGTTAATATGTTACCTCATTCTTTACCTAGCTTTTCTTTCTCCTTCCGCTTTTGTTTCCTTTCGTCTTCACTCCCGTGCATGCACTTGCTCGTTGTTACTCTCGTTCTCGTTTCCGAACTCGGCGATGAATCGTGGGAAAAACGAAATCATTGTGGCTACAATTGTCGGAGACTGAACGACCGCGCAATCTAGCCGCATACTATTTCCTACGAGCAAAATATTCAGCTCCGCAATTTCTGCAATTTACACCCATGTAAAATTCCTCGTACATCTTGACAATTTCATACCCAGAGTTTACATATTTTTATAAAATCATTGATATTGAAATGCCTTCAAACTGTGCAAAAATTGCGTTGGGATTAATTAGTTATGGAGTTTTTAACACTTGAACATAAATATAATGGGTATAATTTGTTCTAGTATATTTTCATCTTTTGGGACTAATTAATACGGTCTTCGAAATTTTTCTGCAGACGAAATCTTTTGATTAAAAAACATATCCATAAACATGTCCTGTATTTTTTAAAAATCACAACTACCACAAGTGTAGCACACGACTATAAGGAAATAAGTTAAAATAATATTGGTAATAAGTTTAAGATTAGCGAAATCTTCTATGCTGAAATAAGTGTAGCAGGATAAATACTGGGATTACAACAGCCTGTGTTAAGCTTTATCTCATAATAATACTCTGAGTCAAGCATTCCTTCAGTTCCTTCGTTTGAACAACTATTCGCAAAAATAGCAAAGCAACCGCCATAGAGTACCAAATCTTACGAATACAATTTCTGTCTCGTATAATTTGTGAATTACCAACGACTGACTGGACATAGTCAAACAAGTCTTCACCTACAAAAAAAAACAAATAAATCGTCGACCTCCTTAGCGGCGGGGTAACGTCATCGATTCCCGCTTAGGTGAATTTCCCCCAACTATGGCTATTTGATGGCACAAGCCTCTCTTGGCACTTGCAGCTCCACCCAAACTCTGTGATTTTTCGGGTACCAGATCTTCCTGGGAAACCATAACCGGCACAGGGAAAGGAACTGGCCCCCTACCTTGATGTGTGAATGTCACACGCCGTCTGGCTTAGTACTGGGTGAACTCTACCATCACCTACCAAACCGACCATCGGGTTGATTACTGTTTTTATGGTTCTATTTTATAAAAAAATAATACGTATGTGTGTGTGTATATATATATATATATATATATATATATATATATATATATGTACATGTGCAGGTATACTCCTACACATACATGAATTGAATTAAAGTGTTTTCCTATGAAAAAGGAACTTGAGAAAGAGAAAGTGTAGCAAACAAGCTATAGACAGCCTCTTTCATTGGACTTAGCTTTCCATGCCAAATATTTATACCATGTTTCGGTGAAATTCGATTTGAGGTTGATGGTAAAGTGAACTCACGACTTCCCCTCTTTATGTCTCGTACCTCGCTGCCTACATTAACCCGCGCCGGCGCCAGAGGGGATGTGGACCCAAGGTCGTCGGGTATCCCGCGGGATCCATTTTATCGCCCGAGGCGGTAATACAGCTTTTACGCCTCGAGGAACGGCACGTAATATTTCGTCACCCACCGACGCATCTCTCACCCCTTTCCACTCTCGAACTCTTCCTTCCCTCTCTCACCCACACCCTCCTCGCCTTTCCTCTCCCTCCAGCGACAACAGCGAAAACCGGACCTTTCGCGCCCCCCCCCCTAAACCCACCACGTCAGGCCCCGGCACCGCCCTTCACGCAACGACACCAAGCCCCACACCATTCTACCAACTCCTTGTCTATCTCAAGACATCCTTAAACCCCACCCGCTTGGGAACTTCAGGGGAAGTGACCGGAGGAGAGGAACGAAATCGGTTCGATGAGCATGCATGAAGATTTTGTTCTTTGCTCTGGCGTTTTATTTATTTGGAACCCATTTTATTTGAAAGAGTAAGTTAAAAGCTCAATACTCTCATGAGGCAGACTCACTAGCCAACAATTAAGAATTAAGGGTGTAATGATACGAGTATAGTAAGTAAAAGAGATAATGATGTTCTAGCGTTTGCCAAGTTTCATTTAAAAAATAACTTTCGGGTGACCATCTTCAGTCTGCTAGTTGACTGGTATTTTGATCGATTAAAAAAAACACGACGGGATTCCTGCTCCTGTAATGCCCAATAATGCTTGATAACGGTGATAAGTACAAGCGTGAACGAAAATCTACTTTGTGGGGACAATTTTAAAGAACAAATAAGAGGGAGTAATTATCGTTACGCAACATTTTCCCCCAATAAAAAGTGATTCATGTACCTTAAGGTTTAACTCACCATTTAACTTGACCATGCCCACAAAATGTAAATACGTTTTCTCTTCACGTCGTCGCATAGTTGAAACTGTACATAGCCAAAGCCAGTGGTACAAATAAAAAAGAGACGTTTCAGGCGTGATATGGTGGAATAACATGATTAATTAAAATTAGCAATTTTCCACAAAAATAAAATTTTATTAATACGACCGGTTTCAATGCAACTAAATCATGCACTCTCTGGTGAAGATCACCAGAAGATGATGTAGTTGCATTGAAACCGGTCGTATTAATACAATTTTATTTTTCTGGAAAATTGCTAATTTTAATTAGCCAGTAGTACATCTGAGCCTCTTTCAAGTTGAAACAAACATGGTATCTGCTCAAATAATACTCGATCGCACTATTGATCTTGGCGCCTAATGCACATTTAATGATTTTAACGCCCAAAAGGACAACTGTCACAATTTTCCATGAAAATTCAGGATGGTTAATGTTTATCATTTAATGAAACTAAGTTAAAGTGGTGACAAACAAGGCTTCAATAGATTCCAAAGGTAACCTGTAACATTTTCTTTAATGCATCTCAGGAGCGAAAACTTTGAAATACATAAAACGACGATATGGCATGATGACATCACCACGATCCCACATAATAACAATGACATCTTTCTAAGACGATGAAATTCATAAGATAAGAGAGCTTCCGACGGCTTTCAAACACAAACTCGTGCCTTTCTTTCATTCCCTCTTCGCAGCTGCCCTCTCTCACGTTGTGCCCCTTAACTTCTTCACTCGATTTTTCCCCGCCTAAATCTGCCCCTCCTCCCGATCCCTATCCTCCGGAAGGCCATCTTCCCCCCTGTCGCCCTCTCTCTCTCTCTCTCTCTTCGTCTCTCATTAGAATTCAAGTCGCGAGCCGCCATATTACAAGTGCGCAACTACGTCGGAGATGAAAAAAAATTAGCCCTTTGCTCCTCGAGGGAAACGAGCGGAAAAATTCGCACCTTTTACGGCGCAAGGCGCCACCCTCCGCTTCCTCTTCTCCCCCGCTCCTCTATTCCCGCATTTATGGCTTCTTTTCCTTTTACCCACCATTATAGCTTTTTTTTTATAATATGTCCCTTCCTCCAACCTCGAATATATTTCAAATTGACTTTGAGTATGTTTCAGCTACAAAGTAATGGCAAAATCCAGCTTTAATTCCCAGTTATCTCGGTTGAGTACCCGATCGACGAAGGATTTGATGCGAGTTGTAAAAGAAATAACCAGACCGATTGGCACTATCGTGACGCGATATATTTATAAATGCAACAAACTAAAATGAGTTAAAATTACATTTCACAAACACTGAGAAATAAGTGGATACGTATGCCAAATGGAATTTTATATGCAAATATGCCTGCATTATGAAGCAGCAACATTGATAAGGTGCAGCTTCCACAACACTAGCTCAATAATAACTATTTATTGCGGTGAAAACCTAAGATAGTGTATTTTATAAAACTAAGGAATGTGAACTAATAAAAACATAGTGAAGTAGACTTTATAGATTCAGGCTTCACTTCGTGACAGTCACGTACCTTTATGATGACAGGAGGAACAACGTACTTTTACACAGAATTTTACTATTGGATACAAAGTGCATCACAAGAGTTACCTGACGATCATATATCGAGATGTAAATCGTATTACCGAAGAGTAAAATTCTATGGAATAGAACTTTGTTCCTTCCGCTATTGTGGAGTGTAATAATACGTTAATATCAGCGTTTGCCCAATTAAGATAGATAAACGTCCTTATTCGGGCGAAATTGAGATCATATGGTCCCTTCAATACGTTAATATCAGAATTGGCCCAACTAATATAAAGAGATAAACGTCTTTATTTGGGCGAAATTGAGACCCTTCTTCCACTTAAACCTTCGTCACATACATAACAACAATAATAATACTAAGGGGAAATATAAAAGCGTTATAAAAAGAAGAAATGGTACAGTAATATATATATATAGTAAAATAAATAAGCACAAGAAGTAATTTTGCGCTTAGAAGATCCCCAAAACGACTACTGAGTTCTGGAAACGATATGCTATCATAAGCAATCTGTCTCAGAAGGGCGCTGAGATCAATTGGCACCTCATACACTCATATCTGCGTGGCCGCAGCCGTTACTTCAAAATTCGTACATCGAAATAGAACCCTCGTAGATTCTCCAATAATTTTTTTAATCAAAGTGAAAAATATTTTCTACATACAACTAAGGTCTAATTACAGGCGGTCAAATAAATTATGTAATCGTGACTTTACCTCTCTATGCATATTCATGAGGTTTTTATTGATTCTTGATTGGTGTGCTCCAAAACCGTTTTCTTCCGATGGAACTTGAGAATGAAGGCATTTACTATATGAATGATAATACATGCAATACATATCAGTGTGACGACCTCAAGTAGAATTGAAACGGCTGATTAAGTTTATCAGCGTGAAAAATACTTAAAAATTTTTCGTGTTATAAAAGGGAAATGGTAGACTCCCAAAGGATGAATTTTGTTCCATTTAGCCGTACAGTTTGTTTCGTAAATTCAATCAGACTTTTTTTCTAATATGAAATCCAATGCATACGAATTATTTGACAGGTTTTGAAGAGTATCCATTTGAGGCGGAATAATGAGAAGTAATTGTTAACACTCCATATTATTTCCTCCAGGTATGTTAGATTTATATTCCGTCTAAAGCAATCAAAAATGGAAAAAAATGGGTAGTCACCATGAGTTCACACGCCTAATTTAAATTGGCTTGAATTCGTTTTGATAAATTGATGGGATTTTAAACACGATGCATGATAGAATTCACGTAAATAAATAGGTCACAATAAAATACAACACCCTTGAAGTATCTTTGTCAGTAAAAACCAAAGTAAACGCAGTTTTATGTAAAAACAAATAACCAACATTTTATTAATTCACTAAATTTGAGTGCCAAGGTAATAAAGACTCGTAAATGAAAGGCTAAAACCGCTATAACCAGTAGGTAAACGAGTAATCAATAATAACTGATGGAGTGATAAAAATTTCACATTAATATTTATACCCTTTCGTCATTACAAGGGGGCATCATTCCGAATCTCCGCACCTCCATATAAACAATCGGGGATAGTTATCGAAGAAAATATACCGTGATTACCAGTAGTAGGGCCGAAAGAAATAACGGCGGGAAGGATAAGATTTATTTTTTATATTAAGTTTTATTCCGTGCACGAGACCCCAAAAATTTCGAGACATGAAAGAATAACCGTAATTACTTTTTAATCGCCGGAATGATGGCTTGGCGGTTGGTAGGTACACGTACACACGGACTGCGATAATGGAAAAAAATACGAGGGCGTTTTCACATCGACAATTTTTTAACGTCTCCGGCTAATTATAAATCTCAGAACGGTTCGGGTGTCGATACCAAATCTATCGCTTCTCTTCCCACTCCCTGGGTTCCAGATTTCCTTTGATCCGGGCCGCCCTGCTCCCCTCTCCCGCCTCGCCACCTTTAAAAACTCTATCTCGCTCACTCTTTTCCACACAAACCGCCGTTTATCTAACCCCTGCGCGCTGCCGAGAGCGCGTCTTTGTGAGCGTTCACAGGAGGACGGGGGGTGGGGAGCACAGAGAGAGAGAGAGAGAGTGAGGTGCGTGTGTGTACCTCAGACAAACCATTCGCACAGCGACACACACACACACACGCAAGTCCATTGATCGGCGGTCTTCAAAAAGACTCTCTCGGTCGCTGGAAGGAGTGAGTGAGTATGCAACAGTGTCCCCACCTTCGACTTCCACGCTCTTCGGGGAAAGAGGGAGCCTCCACGTCCCCTCTTCCTTTCCCCGCGGACGATCTGCTGAAGGAGTTTTTTCCTGACCCCCCCCCTCTCTTCTTCAAGGCTCTCAAGGTGTTTACCACCCCGCGATAAGTCATGAGCAGGTTCCTCGTCCCGGTTAGAAGGAATTATCCGCCTTTTTCTGCCTCAACTCGCACTCGTCCCCTAATATAATAATCTAATCGACGACGTGCGCTCTTGCATTCACTCTTACCAGTGGTATGTTGAAAATTTCATTTTTTTGGACAAATAACTTCTACTGTTTATGCTAATAATAATACATTACCATATCTTCTTATGAACGCTTTAATTTGAAATTTTTTTCCTTCCAGTTGCTTACGCAATTCAGTGGCCTGCATGCATACCAACTTATTTATTCCTTTATCTCAAAAATTAATATTAATTCTCATAATTAAAATCATATAATTCATCGAAGTACATGCTTTTTTTCTGACCTACGCTTCTAGTAATCGAGCGTTCATAAACTGGTTAAAAAGCATGGTACGACCCACTAGCGGATGCTGGGTCATATTCTAAATACAGAAGTTAACAGCGAAATAAGTGAGCGGTTGGATGAAGCCGTCTTAAGTAATATGTTGCGGTGTCTAGAAAATGTCTTGTAGGTGATCATCCCATGAGTAAGTTAAACTTAAAGCATAACGAAGTTCTATGAAAATTCCGCGAATTGGCGAATGACTATGCCAACCATTTTGCTTCGAAAAACCCGGAGGAGGGGTCAGTAACCTCACTTCATGTGAGTCAAGGAGAATACCAGTGATCAGTGGAGAAACATAGATAAAGGCGTGATAAGGATTACGGGAGCGTAAAACGCCTTAAAATAGCGATTTGGGAGGCAATGGGAAACCACCATCACATTGACATTCGAAGAAGCAGCACCCCTACACTTCCGTTCCCTTGAAATGATTTAATAACATACGTCGAAGAACGCCCTCCGGCGACATATTCCGGAAGTAAATTATTTTCTCTTTCGGGAATAGAAAGAGAACATCAGTCAAATGTGGGCAAGAAACAAATTGAAATTGGACTTTGGAATATCAGGTCATCTAGAAGAAGCAGACGACCAGAAAACTTGGGGAGTGAAACTCGAAAAAAAAATCACCTAACGATTATGTAAGGCGTGACCTTTAATGGAAATAAACGCGTGAGAATTGAAATTAAGAAGAGAACCAGAATGAGTGTGACGAACATTCCGCAGTAAAACTAAGGGCAGGATGGGAGTTAAACGAGCGGCTAGGTTAAGCTCAAGTACGCATCCTAAAGCGGATTTGCTGGTAGAGAAAATATCAGTAAAAGAGAGAAAATATTAACTATAGGAATCTTGAGCGCGATTTCCGGATAGAGGCATAAATAAGAGTTGTAAAGCTTGTACTGTTACTGAAAACTGGAAGAGAATGGTCACAGCTTGAGCAGTAGACACCATGTACTCTTACAGTGACAAATTCAGAAACTTTTGAAAATCATCCTCAGAGAATATTTGCAAGAGGAGGATCCCAAAGGAAGAAAGCATTCCAAACTGACTTATATTTCACCGAAATAAAAGGTTTTTTTAGTCCAGTTTATTGAGAACAAGAGCAATCGGGTGTGAATTTCGACCGCCGCAAAGACGAGATTCCATACTAAATCAAAACTGCAATGCAACTGCAATGGGAAATGAAGAATGGCTCGTAGTTGGAAAAGGAGCAAAAAATTGGATCAAGGTTTGAATTTTAAAATATGTCGAATGAAAATTTAGAAGATGGAATCGGTAATGTATCAACCGCAGACAGAACCGAACGGCAGATATTCTGAAGGCAGGTAGAAAGAACGACGTAAAAAGAGGGTATTTAGGAGAGGACAGTTTTTCACATAGGAAATACTGGATGTAATAGAGAGTAAAAGCAAAACCGCATCCTATGGTCAAATCGTGGGATTATTTCGTTCTCTTTTCTTGAGGCTCATGAGTTGTAGCTTAATTGTTGCGAGGATGGTGCAGCGTGAGCCTTAAAAGATTGCATACAGAGAACTATTATTTTCGTGTAGCCATATTTCAACTTTTGCCAATTTTTGTTTTTTTTTTTACCGCGCAAAAAAATATGCTAAGGGTGCATAACGATGTCTGCAATTATCTTTTCCTGGTAAAACTTGGAACTTCATATGAATCATTTTTAAGCGATCATTGTTACCATAACGTACATTGGACCTCCGAAAATAATTTCTCTGAAATGTGCTCATAATTAGTTAGAACTGAAGAAGATATTCCACAGTCAGGGCATGAAAAGAAAGAAAATTGTGGATTCACACCGTAACATAGTACAAAGTAATGAAATACAATGGATACATCCCGACCACGGTTGACTTTTCACCAAAAAACAGTAGCATTCGGGATAGTTTATCTGCCGAACGTGTGATAGGCGACGGTGAACCTAAGATGAGCCCATTAGATGAAACTTTTATTATTAGGTTATTCGGGCGTAGCATAGACAAAGAATTGACTTCACGAAACGGGAGGAAAACATGAGAAGACCGTGAAAAGTTATCTCGAGAAGACCGTGAAAGGGTATTTCCGGAGACGTGGACGGAGGATAAGACCACCAGGGGAGTGGAATGAAGCGGTGTGAAGTTAATACAAAGTCGAAACATCGGTGCACGACCGTACCATCACCATGCTTGTAATTATATCAAATGGAATTATACCTAATATATATCTAATCGAATATTTTAATTGAAATTCAATTGTTCAATTATGAACTGGAGTAACACACCATAATCTACATCGCCATGGGCAGAATGTGCTTGAAGTTTTAACTATATTTTTACACATTCCACCTCAACTGGAAAATAGCTCTCCATTATGAGGTGGTTTGCAACGATAAACTACAGCTACCTGTATTTCGAAAGGTGGGATTGCGTGTAGCGTGTGCACAGCAGAACCGATCCGCATTTTGGTAAAGATTCTACGTATCGAGAAAGTTCCAGAAATAAATATCATATACCTACCAACGCATTACATATGCATTGGACTTTGAAGAAAATACCGTGACATCGTTAAACATAAGCGCCGCCTATTACAGAGACGGGTTACGAGCCTTGATTGATTAACTGGGATAATTCGGATCAAATAAATGTAATTTCTCAGACCATTTAGAGACGTAGGCGCCGACAAACTGAAAGACGAGGATACTTAAAAGGTGGGGAAGGGAGGGGGGTGGTGCCGTTTTCGTTCTGGTTGGGAGGGTGGGGGGCGCCAATTGGGGAGAAGTGCTACCCGATGGCCCGTTAAAGGCAAACCCGGATCGTAAAAGTAAAAATAAAACGTTGAACGTTTGAAGTGGAAATCTTCCCAAGTTTGGCGTTTGCAAACTCTCTTGGAATGGTTCCCTTAAAAAAAAAAATTAAAGAGCTGCCCGAACAAAATAAAACGATTGGTACGTCCTTCGACTCGTAAAGTGCAACCTAGTACGTACCAACCCTGGAAACTAATAGATTAACAGATAAAGGTCTTTATTTGAGGGGCGACGTGGAGAACTCTTTTCTTAAAGATAAATAAATAAAGGATGAAATAGAATGGATAAATACATCCCAGAGTTGGCGTATTTATTTCTAGAAAGAGAAAATGACAACCAAAAGAGCAAATGCAATTGGAACCAATCATCAGAGCGCAATATGATTAAAATACGAAACCCTTATGAAACTGTCAAAACCTCTCGCCATAAAACAGAGTTGGCACTCCTGCCAACCCACACGCTCCTTCCACACAAATTAACTCCCGGAAATTTGCTACAGCATTCAAATATGGTATTTTATTTACCAGGACCAGGCTCAAAATATGGGACGGGAACCGTAGAATCTACTGACAGACAAGTAATCAGTACTGAAACAGTACTTCTCATGCATATCCCAGCACATACTTCGATGCAGCACGCTAAGTTGTCTTTTGACTACATTGATCTGAGTGCACAACAAAAAGAAGATGATTATGACAATACTTTACCACCCTCGAGTTCTATTTAAGTTGGAAAGACGCGGAGGGAGGCTGAAGGGAGAGGGAAAAAGAGGTAGGACATATAAGCCAGGTATAGCAACTTTGGGCGAAATCCCTTTTGAAGAAGCCCGTGGAAGAGGATCATCTATACGAGCCCAAATCTCAATAGAGTGAAGTGTCCACCACTGCTTCCATCTCCATAAGCCCGGGCCCGAGATTCTTTCCACGGCCCGGCGCTAAGTGGCGGGCGGCGAACGGAAGGAACTTCGGATGTGAGGAGGGGAAGCAGTGCGGCAGTGGAGTTGGGCAGCGAGTGAGGGGGGTGGGGGGTTGGGGTGGGAGGGAGGACTCGGGAAATGTGTTTGCATCGGCATCCCTTTGATGGACGGGCTCCTTAACCATCTGCTAAATATTTTCGGGAATAAAAGGGAACGACCAGCGGCATCGACCGCGCGCACACACAAGACTCGGCAGCTCCTGGAAGAAGACGCCAGAAGGAGGGGAGTGAGAGAGTGAGGATGAAATATTTTTTTTAACGACATTATAATTTGTCCTAATTGGCGCTCCCCGGGGGTCGTCTGGGGGCGCCTCCTCCTTCAGGAAGAAAGGGGAGGGGAGGAGCGTGAGAGAGATAGAAAAAAATAGGAAAAACGCCGTGCCCCGCCAAGGCTACAAAAATGTCCGTTCGCTTCCCCTACTAACAGCAGGATGAAATGGGATGAGGGATATGTAAAATAAGTGCACATAGATAAGCGACTTCTTCCGAGGGAACTAGAGACTTTAACGCCTCCTATCGCGTCGTAACGTAAGAAGAATACAAAACACGAGTGGAAGAGATGCATGAAGCGGTTCAAAACTAGCGATTCTAGTAATGAAGTCGTCAAATGGGGGAAGACTTGAACATTAACCGGAAAAGCACATCTACTTTGCAAGTTTAAACACATTAGTCCAAAGGCAGTACAAATAACATGTTACGTGAGGAAATTTGAGCATACCGAATGAGCAATCTAACGACATTTTCCCCTGTGAAAAATAATTTATTGCAGTCTAGGTTTCGATGCAATCAATATATGATTACTAGATAAAAAGTAACTCAACAGTTGTCTTTATGGGCATAGGGTTGGAGATACGAGAGGAGGCGGATAAGATACGAAATGCAAATCGTTATGCACATATACGTACATTAATAAGAATATAGGGAGGCGTCGCGCGCCTCCGTGTCCGGGTCCGTCTGTGGCCATCGCGTGGGTAGGGTCGACCGACCGACCGACTCCCTTTACCCTCGGGGGACGAAGAGGCGGAGGCGCTTGGGGGAAGGAGGCTCGAGATGAGGATCGTAAAAATATTTCAATGGATATACGAACGTGGAGCAACGTCATTGTTCTATTTTTTTTCTCCGGCGATTTCCGTTTTACTGCCCCTTTTCCCTCCCCTGGACAGTCGTCGCGGAGGCGGCTACCGAAGCGTCTCTTCCCGGGGCGGCAACTCTCCACCGCGTCCCCTGCGCCCCTGTTCTCTCGCGCTCAAATAAACTGCCCGAGAGCGTATTTTTCCCTTTTCCGAGTCCGTTCGCGTTTTATTGCACCCCCTCCCCGTCCCGACGGTGACTGGGAAGGTGGCGAATAGAGGGGGAGGGGAGAGCAGGGGCCCAATTCTGAAGCACCACGTCCCCTTCACAATGATGCTCGGAATTGTGCGCTCGGGGAATTCTTGATGAGCGTCCGATTATTGTTAACGATTCCACTCATGGACAATGGAGGACGGTGGATGAAGAAAAAAATAAATAATAGGAGAGGGTGGAACGGGAAGGAGTGGGCAGTTTTTATGCTCATGGGCGTTCCTCCCGGGTTGCCGCCGCCAT
This sequence comes from Hetaerina titia, assembly GCA_037158775.1. Taxonomy (NCBI): domain Eukaryota; kingdom Metazoa; phylum Arthropoda; class Insecta; order Odonata; family Calopterygidae; genus Hetaerina; species Hetaerina titia. The sequence goes on from CM073768.1 coordinate 121,582,704, forward strand.
CCTGCTCGCTTTGGTGCGTATGTAAATTAGGCGGAGGGGTCAGGCAACGTCCCGAGGCTGGAATTGCTCTGGAAAAGGTGTACGTTTCCTTGCGTGCAACAGAGCATCCGGAGGCGCGAAGGAATTAAAATTACATAAAAACATAAATGTATATACACCATTCACGAGAGGGGAACGGTATTCGGGGAAATTGTAAAACCGTAAAATATGCGGCAGACATCAGTCGTTACGATTTATCTACATCGGCGTCGCGGGTCACTTCCTCCGGCCTCGGGTGCGCGGGTTTCACGTCGCGTCGATTTCTTTCACCATTCGTGTCGATGGTACTAAAAAAAATATTTATGCGTAACCCTGCCCCTGAATGTTTCATTGCTCCCGACACGCCGGTCGTGTTCTTTCCTTTAATTTTTCGGGCCACAAAACAAATCAGCTAATTTGAATCACCGATCGAGGGATTTAATGCCACAAATATTTGGGTGTGAAATTACGGCGCCGTGGAAAAACTGCAAATAAAAATTTCCACGTCGGTACCAGAAAATAATGAAAGAGCATTTGACGTGATGTCGTTACACTAAGGGTACTTACTAAATAAGGGGACCGGAATTATATACTGGAAATATTTTCTCATGCACATTACCAGCGAATCTTTCTCCTTATCCGTTCTCCTAGGCTACTACAACCACATTGCATGCTCTCCAGCACGAAAATTGAAGATTGAATATACACTCCTTGTCGGACATCGATCGTTAGCATGACAAGCTTAAGCTCACGGCAATTCTCTAAACACCTCTCCTTATCGTTTTATGGCTACCCCGGACTAGCATTTACAAGGGTTCTTCCCCGTAAGCCCGCCCTCGTCCGAACACAAGAGAAGGAAAATCCTCACTCACCGGAGTTTGAGCCTTCGTTGTTGTGGTGATGGTGAGCGTGATGTCCGTTGCTATGGCTGCTATTGTTGTTGTTTACGTTGGTGGTGTTGTTGTTGTTTTCACCCGCGTGGCCTCCGGGAGCTGCTGCCGCCGCTTTCTCTAGGACCTGGAAAACACAACGCGCAACGCACCGTCATTACAGTCCGCGGATGACACGCTCCAGGGTTTAGAGCGCGAGGCTATTATAAAACAACACGCAAAAGCCGGTGTTACAATAATGGCTCCCGAGATGCAGCTGGCATCATGCCGCCATGTCTTCATTTCAAAAGCTACAAAATTATCATTTGAAAATTAGTTTTCAGTCACGTCGTGACTCAGAAAAAAACTGCATCATCGGGAGGGAGCTGAAATGAAAAGAAATAATACCTATCGAGGCCATATAGAGAGCATGCAACATTCTCGGTAGCGACTAAAACATCTTGGGTGTCTACCACGGAAGGTTTCGCTCGATAAGTATAGAGTGCAGCAGCTTCCGCTGTAGTCGCATTTATCCGCGTTAACTCTTCGAGCCAAAATACGACAACTATTCGATCGCTTTTACACTCAAGATTCATAGAGAGATAATTTCCGTAAGAGACGGCCAGGTTTGTGTATATTTTAGCAACTTTATTAATTTTACCACGAATGTAAAAAAATGCATTGGTAGTCGTGAAAATGCATTATTTTATTAGGGCTCAAGTTCAATTTTTCACTTTGATGAGGATCTGATGCTTTAATATTTTTTCCCTGGAATCCAGAGCGACAAATACGAGTCCTGGCTTAAAAAAATATGAGATTATTCTTCGACTCTTGCCTACTTTAAAGGACATTTGAACAGATGGCACTGTTTTCCACCTAGTTAATCTATATCTTAACAAACAGGGGATGTGGGAATTTTTATTGTTATTCATAATATAAAATGTACTTGTTGTCACTTCGCCATGAATTGGGGCCTCTGCTGCCTTCACAAAAAAATCATAGCCGATATTATTTATTTTCCAAACAGTTCTATCATCTTAGATAAACTTGGAACCCCAGAAACTAGGTTTCATTAAAATGGGCGTCAATTATGCTGAGAGTTACTAGAAAATGTGAAAACAGAATAACAAAAGTATGAAATGAATAAAAGATAATATTTATAAATGAAATGATAATAATTTTCAGATGAATAATATGACAACCTTAGGGGATCAACTCTTTGTGAATTATTAAAGTAAAAGTAAATAAATACACCCTTGAGTATCAAGAGTGTCCCTTACATTATTTCCTCAAATAGATTCAACTCAAAACAAAAAAACTGTTCATAATGCCAAAATGGCATATTAGACAAGTTATAATAACAAATGAATAAAATCATGCATCATGAAATGCATCAGGTGATGTATAAGTAAGTATGGGTCAATAAATGATCTGAAAATGCCTCTCCTCGAAAAATACAAACCTGCACTCATCGAACAGGATTCCAAAGATATATCGGAAAGCAATTTCACCTCTTGTTGCTAAAATAGACACTTTCTATTTTTATCGTGCATTCTAACTTAACATACTCTTATTTTCTCAAACTCTCCACAGACATTCAGCGTTTTCCCAACGCTCACGACTCCCTAAATGTTTCTCGTGTTTCCGCGAATTTTATCTTGTTTTGACGCAAGTGTTCGATATAACAGCTTGAAAGCATTACGTAACCGAAATCGTGAGCAGTAACTTGGTATAAAAATATTCGAAGGGTAACGCAACGGCAGCAAAATATCTATTCACGACCAACAAAAGGATTGTAGCGTGTTTCAACATACTTGGTTTCCAATCCAGCATTGTTTGACAGTTTAACTTCCGTCTCGGGCGGGCACGATTCTATTACGATACCCTGGACAAAAGATGACGATGGGTGTGAATAACGGGGAAAAAAACTTCTCCACCTCGACTCCACGAGTCTTTCGTCGAGTTGTATGCTCTCCTCCCCCACCTCCTAGCTGGTCGCAAGCGCTAGTCAGTTCCCGTTGAAACAATTACAGCATCCACGGGGAGGATTTTAATGAGGGTTTGACATTGCCAGGGACAATTCGCAGCCGAGACGATGGAGATTTGTGAGAGCAGGAACGGACGTTTACTCCGACCGACAGCGAAATGCTTACACCATTTACCCCGGCACAGTCGGGGATGCAGTCGCACGTGTACGGAGGGTGATGGAGGGAAGGGTGTGATGGGGGGAGTGATGGTGGTTTCCACCCCATTACGAAACTGGCGGCAACGGGAGAGAGAGAGAGAGAACGGGTGGGAGGGGCATTGAGATGGCTTCTGTCTCATTCGTCGCCGGAGGATGGGGGAGAAAGTGGAGGAGGGGTCAAGTGGGTAATTAAGGAGTGCGTGAAATGGGGGTTTCGGGCAAAGGGGAAGGGGGCCGGGGCGAAGGGTTGGGAAATTCGGGGTGGCGTTCATATTGCAGCCACGACGACCGATGAATGCACACATGCCCCCCCCCTCACTTGCCGTATTTCTCTCTCTCTCCCTCCCGGACCACGATCAGCCAGATGCACCGCTCCAAATTCCGTAATCCTTGTGCTTGCCTTTGCGGAATATCTATTAGCAAATGCCAACTCTCTTATAATTCCCTATTGAGTGGACATCTGACCATCAGTATCAGGAGCTGAATATCGTACTGTCATAGTAAAATTTATTAATTTACTCAGGGTGGTCACACGTCGCTGTTTATAAAATAAAACCTACACTTCAATAAGAACAAATTTCCTCATAAAAAGAATTAAAATCCTCCTTTAAGTTGAAAAAAGCTTCATTCAATTATGAGGAATGTTTGCACGATGGAAAACAACTTCTGGCAAGTGCTTGATTTTTAGCAATTCCCACGGGTTATTCCAACACGAAGAGTAGTAAATCAACAAAAATACATGGCCGAAATCGTAAAAAAATTCAGGATATTTCAAGATTTTCAGGTTTTACCACCCTGTCTATGGACGACTTTTCCCACGAGACTTTTATTTAAAAAAATCTGCATTTACACGGCAGCATTCGTTACTTCTATTGTTAGATTTGTGAGGTTTAAAATACTCAATCGTCGGAATTAATTCCAAATCGTTAACTGGGGTAATATCTTAAAAAAAGACATTATTTATGATGAAGGCGAGAGTCGGCCCTCTATCCTTCAAATCATTACAACAGACGAGCGCAGATTGACCTAACTTCGTGCTCCATTCATTAGCAATTTTTACCTATTTTTTCCAACTCCAAATTCAACTTTGGAATCAAAATTTTCTACGCATGCATTAATAATAAAATAATTCGGTGATGTGTTACGTGTAGTTTTACTTGCTCCCAGAAAGGCCATTCGAAATCTTAATGACCATATTTGCTTATTCTATTATGTATTAATCAGTTTTGTGAACAAGCAATTAAGGCATTTGAACTCATTTTATGCTTAGAATACACTCAGTCATACTATCCACTGTAATGTTATTCATCTCAAGCTCCGTTTGATGATACACGGAAAATGAACAATGGTTTACATCACAAACATTCCCTCATTTTTCACTATGCTAATTAGACAATGATTTTTCTGGAATGGGCTACAGGCTTGCGAAGAAAATAAATACAAATAAAATTAATTTCTCAAAAAATTATTTCCGTTCCTTTCCAATGGAACTTTCCATTTGTCCGTGAAAAGTCACAAAGTCAAGTCCTTCGGCATCAGAATCACTACACTGCAAAGGTTTCTGTCCGAAACGAATGACCGAAATATCCGAGAGGCACAGATCTATTCAAACACTTCTCAAATTTGCCAATGGCGTGTGGCTTGCTTGCGCTCCTTTTTCCTCCTAAATCTGGAACGCCATAGTCCAGTAAAGAAAGGAGAATAGCTACGAGCATTTGGGTGCGTGTGTGATCTCGATTCCGCTCGAGTCAACACGCCTTCCCTCGGCTACTCTCCGCAGCACACCCCTGTAATTCCCTCCCTTCCCACTCGCCTCACTCCCGCCCACCCTTTCAGCGACTACCCCCAACGCGGCCAGCAAAGCCGACACAATACCCCGCCCCTTCGGATTGAAGTTAATCTTCAAAGACAGCTGTGAGATGGATCAAGCTACGTGAAATGGACGATATAGGGGTGAGTGTGGAGGGGTGCTCCACGGACATTGGCTACTGTGGCGGAGAGAACTGATGGGGGAGGAATCGCAGGGGTCAAGCCCGCTTAAACCCCTTCGCTTCCCCACCACACACACACAGAGACACACTCGAACCCTTTCAAAAGGCCAAGAGGACTACGAGTATGCGCATGTATGATGGGCATGTTATACATTTATAAATGATAGGGAGCACGTGAAGCCCTGGTGATGGAAGGCGATACAGAAAGGGTTAAATAAAATAAAATTCCTCCCTCTCTAACCCCCACTCCCCACGCCCAAAACTCTCTCTCTCTCCAGCAGTCTTTTATATTCTCTGGCCTCTTGCTCGAGCGATTAGCATCCCACGGCGAGCGAGGGAGTGACATTTTGAGTCCATCCGATTCAATTGGAGCGGCGCCCGGCTTGATGCGAAAAGCCACCGTTTTTGCCCCCCCCCCTTCCCCGGTCCGCGAGGAGGAGAGCAGGGGTGAGCGGGGAAAGGAGGGACAGATATGGAGGAGGATTTTGAGGTCGGGAGGAGGGCGGGGCGTAGATGGGAGGATGGCGAGATGTGGAAGGATAAACAGACGGGGGGAAGGAGGTTGGTAAGGAGGGAAGAGGGATGAGGAGACACGGGGATGGGAAGGCGGGCGCCGGGGAGGCCCCAAAGGGTCAGCAAGGGTTGGAAGGGAGTTTTGAAGGGAGGACGGGCATCGTTCCCCTCCCCCACCTGCCTTCTCCATGTCCTCGCGTGTTTGACAGTAATGCGGAGGTACGGAACGGAGACCGGGGAGAGAGAGTAGGGAAGGGAGAGGACTGGACAATTTTTTTCCAATGCGCTCTTCTTTATAATGAAGGGCGGGACAGCTCCGAGGGTGTGGGGGAGGCGGACGGAGCTAACACGGTCGGTCATGGCGTGTCCATGTGCTGTGACGGGGATGGAGCCGTGGGGGTGACAAATAAGTTGTAAATAAGCAATCCTCCCGGGACGTGTCCAGGCGATTAGCGCGGGATTCCGGATTAAATCGCTCATTTCGCGTCGTGCCCGCTTCGCTTGGGCGGGGCTTAATTCCTAGTCTTACGTCGCCATTACAATGATCAAAGGGCTGCACATCCCAGGATGGCAACGGCGCGAAATTCGCGAGGCATAATTTCATCCATCAGCCGAGAGGGAATTGGGACGATTCAATCTCTCTCGCTCTCACAGACTCCCAATTTTGTGCATTCGAGGCAGCTGACACGCGCTTCAGGCACCAAAGGGGGGTGACGGCGTTTTTTTTAGCCAAAGACGAGCCGCGGGAAAAAAAATGCAAAGCTCGCCCCTGATGCCTTGGAAAAAGAAATTTTAATCACTAGCAGTGAAGAACATTCTGGGACCAGATGAGAAATGTAAGTACGTCGGGGAAGTGCCTATCTTTGAGAGATCAACCAACATACCTCGATTCCACCGAATTTGGTCAAAATTCTTTGTTTTTAAGAAAAAAATACTTATGGTGCATTTGACTCTTTCTAAAAAAATCCTTGTTTTGTACAACTTTAACTAATTCTGAAATAATTAGAGAAGTACAAGCTACGTGGGAACCGAGAGGATTAATACCATTTTTCTAGCTACGTGGTGTAAATTACAAGCAAAGTTAGGTATACCTTTAAGCGACCAAATTCAAATAAAATATAACAAGTTTGAAATTTGTGCGAAATACGTATATCATGAGATTCCCACAATGACCTTAATTATGCTTGAACGCGTGAAATATAATTGCACATGTGGAAGTAGATACAAGGCCCCTTTTGGGACTCGCCATACTAGTTCCAGTTCGTCCTAATTACTGGATTATATATGAGTTCGTTTATCGAAACTTGGGTCATTGCCTCATATGAGTCGCAAAAAAAGGTAACTAAAGGAAAGCAATTATTCCGCTTAGGTTCAGTCAAATTGAAAAATTGCGCCAGATTGTTCGATCGATCTCACAAGGTCTTAATTATTGAACTATACGTATTCAAATTAATCCTCTAAATTAAAAAAAACGTCACTGGAAGAAATTCAGGCAAGGTTATCGTGGAAATCTCCGGGACCGAACCTAGCGAATCTAAAACTTTTGAAGGGATATTAGAGTTTACTTCCGATACCAAGGGACTTAATATAATCTCATATTACAACGGCAGATTAGACCGCAATGAAACAATAATGGATAAAATATGTTAATAAAATATGCCAATATAACAGATCTGTTTTTAAACGTCGAAAGACTCCTGCTTCAAACATGGAAATAAACAGCCTTTGAAAATATACGAGAGTTCTCTAAGCTTTTTTTAAACTTCACCATAAAAAATCAACGATTACCATAGGATACAAATGACTCATTTTTGCTTTATCTCTTCATCATCATGAGTAAAACTAGCCATTATAAATCAATTCATTCTTTTCTTCCGACATTATCTCTTTCTAACAACGACGGCAAATACTGCAGGGAGTAGTTTAAAGTTGGATAACCACGACAGTTTCTGAGAAATTAACTGCCTGTCCCCTATCTCATTAATTCTTAATTCTTACATGACATCGACACCATTCTTTAATGGCCTTTTTAGATCTTTTTAGATGTTTCCGTTTCCACAATTTAGCGGGTTGCAACTAAGTAACTGTACTCATGATCGCGTCCCCAAAAGTGTGTCGGAAACATCAATATTCAAAGTTGAATTAACAAGAAAAAAAAGACTCGGTAATACCTTTCAGCTCTTTCGAATGAAATAGAGATTCACAGAGATCGAAAATCCACGATGGGTGGTTGAGTAAATAAAACCTTCCCAGCGAAAACGAAGAAACATCAAACGGATGGGACAAGACAAATTAAAATTTGAAAAACACGTACCGCGGGAAAAAGTTAATAAGTAACTGAGTTAAAACTAGACAAAAAAATCTCTTCGACGCAACTTCTTTGAATCTCGAGCGTTTATTTCTATTGAATGCCTGACAACAGCTCTGTATCCCCCAAAGAAGGGAAGCCATGAATATGGACGGTGGACTGTCGTTTAAGAAGCAAACGCTAATAAAAAACTTTTGACGATCCGCAGTGCTGGGCACAGGAAGGTCCCAACGAGAGGGCGAAAGCGACGCCAAAACGCCCGGGGATTAAACGCCGACTGTCGGCCAGAGTTGTCGGCGAAAACTTGACACGCGTGAGTTAAATGCAAACTCCTCCTGAGGCCGTTCTCCTCGATCGGGAAGGGAAATGAGGCGGCAGGCGAACCGCGGCAGCCCGAGACGGAAGTCGTGGTTGAACGACCGTACGAGCACGGGACGGCATAAGTTGACTGAAATGCTCCCTTGCCAATGTCCCATTAGTCATTATCTGAAAAGCTTTCCTAGGCAAATGGGCTTTGAAGCTCTGTGAGGCTTTGCGGGGAGAGGGTCGGAATAACGCCGATGGCTATAAAGAGGTGACGGCTTAAGTAAGTGGAGAAAGACGGAAAAGTAGGCACGGAAATCAGAGTACATGTATGAGCATGAATAAAGGTACATTGGAAAATAAATTCTGTTTGATTTTATTTCGTGGAGTTATCACCTATCTCTCAACGGTAAATGGTTTTGCGGCAACTGGCGATTGATCTCATAAATGATATGCGAATTTAGTAAATTGAGCACTATTTTGTAAATTTTTTAGGTCTCAGAGAGAGAGAATGTGTCTTTGTGTGTGTGTCTAAAAAAATATATATATACACACACACATGCATATTTACATAAATACACATACACACGAGTATGTGTAAAAAATCAAAAAGTATATTTCACAGTATTCACTAATGTAGGCATTTTAACTGCTGGTATTTTTCTTGCAGTTGATATCTGTTAATTAACACATTTAAGAGAAGTTGTGAGCTACCTTAGCTGCTGATGTAAATCATTTAAAAAAACAATCGAATAAAATATGGGCGTTTCGTTGTATTTAGAACCAAGCGAGGAATTATGGAATTATGACTTATGGCCCTGATTCACATTAAGCATATTTCCCGTTCTCTTGAAATCATTTTTTCAAAGCAGTTACGTTACAACACAAGCAATGCTGGGTATGACACGAAAAATATTTAATAAAAAAACATAGCCATGGAGCACAGTGTACATGAGAGACAAAATGTAATCATCGTAAAGCAGCTAGGCAGGAGGAAGACTCAAGGAAGGTACACATATGCTATTCTCAATTCCTTCCTAATACTCCCAGTAACTAACTCAGAGAGCCTCTTCTCTAAGCTGAAGTGGAAACCTTACGAGATTAACTTAGTTCAAAGAGTACCACGAGCACCTATTTGAATTGAATCTTTTCCACTTCTACTGATGCGTAAACGGAAATGAAAACGATTTGAATGTATCAACTTAAACTTTACCATTTACAAATTTAACGCATAAAAACTGATCGCCTTTTTCTCCATAAATATCCAGCTGACATTTGAATGACTGAATGGCTGAAATTAAAACCCTGGAAAATCTGAGACTTGATATATTTTATTTATTTATTTGACTCCCGGAACAGCGTAATTATCTATGAGACGCTGGAAATAGGTCTATGCGACCCTCTATGATCCTTGACAATAACCGCAGAGAAATAAAGAAGTAAGGACCCCGTTGAATATTCGACCGATGGTGAACTGAACAAGTAGTAGGGGGGATTTCGTTTAAGGTGTCCCTGGAAAGAGGAGGAAAGAAAGATATCTGAGAAAAATAATGGAGCACATTGGTAAAGGAGGGATGCTGGACGGGATGAAGGGAGGAAAGAAGTACACAGAGATGAAGAGGGACCTGACGTCGAGTAGGTTGCTGGATTGGGCTTTGTTTGGAGTTACAAAATATTTATTTGATAGGTGTGTCCATCCAAAAACCTACCTCAACCGGTAGATTACCTAATAATAATCGGTAAAGGGGCGAAGTGGCGGGAGTGAATGGAGTTAAAAAGGGTAGGGTAATAGGGAAGGGCGTTGCGGGAAGAGGCGGGGGACATGGGTCGGAGGATGAGGGGTGTATCTAGTAACAGGCGAGGGCAAAGAAGTAAAGCAAGCAGCAACGTCTTGAAAGGTTTCATCAAAACGCCGCGCTCGCGACTGCTAATGCCGCGCTCCAAAGGAAGCGAGCGCTTGCTTCTCTCTCTCTCTCTTTCTCTCTCTTCCCCCCCCTCCCAATCTCTTTATCCTCCCCGCGAGGCTGGGGGTTCCTTCCCGAGATGAACCATGTTGCCTTGGGTGCTGCCACTATAAAACACGAGGCAGTCCAATGAAATTCTTTGTTTTACGACCGGGGTAAGAGCGAGGAGACGGCACTGGATGCAGAGGGGATGCGGGCGGGAGTGGAGGGATGGGGTCGGCGGGGCGCGAGAGAAGGATGCACTTAGCCGTCGAAAAGAGCGAGCACCGCGCAGACGATGATTAATGGCTGCCCTCGCTCGGTCTGCAGCGACTCTAACTCATCGGCGTGCGGGGTGATGCGAAAGTTAATGCCCCTCGTACCAGGAGTTCAGTTCTTTGGGACATAGGTAGCATAAATCGTACTATGATCTGAAGGACGTATTGAAATTTTTTCCTCGTCTAATTTGGACTCGCGGCTCGTATTCTTGTATCTACAAGGTAGTATTTTCCAACGACCGATTTCTTCGATCTTATACTTATAAGTTATCGATTCAGTTGTGGAAACAGACGAAAAAATCATTGTCTTTTACAAGAATTTCCTGTATAATATTATTTATACTTTCTAGGTGCCATAAAATCTTTGTTCATTTTTCTAGTTAAG
>CM073768.1:121598496-121743997 GCA_037158775.1 Hetaerina titia
ACCATTGGGGGCGGGAGGCCGAAGGAGGAGGGAGGGGTCCTCGTCTTATTTTTCACGTGCCCGGAGAAAAAGAATAGGTTTCGGCGGATGCTTCCGAGACTCCCTTTTTATTCGCCCCTCATCCCTTTCCCTTTCCTTCCATCTCCTCCTCCCTCCCGCCCTTCTCACCCATTCGCCGACGAGGCCCTGCCGTCGTCCCCTGGGCCACGGGGGGAAAGGGGGAGGGGGAGGTGGGCGGGGAAATGAGGATGGGACGATGCTTCTGGAGGAGGCGTCGTTGTCGTCAGCTGGGGATTGTTGGAGATGGGGAGAAGGAGGGAGGGGGGGAGACATGTTTAGAGAGGGGTGGGTTGAGTTGGTGGCGTGGAAAGGGGAGACCGGAGGGAAGGAGGGAGGGTTGGTTAGCGAGAGTGGGGAGGACGGGAGAGTCGTTGCAAGGTAATGGACCCCTTCCCGCTCCTCCCCCCTTTCCGCACTGCCCACCCCCCCTTCCTCCTACTGCCCACCCCCCCTCCGCCCCCTCCAGACACGTCCTGCGTCCTCGCCCCTTTTCAACTCTCCGCAACTCCTCCCTTCCCGGTCTTGGTCGCCCTCCATGGAAAACCGCCTCGCTTGCCACTGTACCCGTTCTGACTTTTTAAAATACAGCTTTTCAGGATTGTTTGCATCGTCCCTGGATGAAAATGACTTATTTTTACTGTGGTTTCTACAAAAATTGTACCAACAGCGTAAAACATGGGCAGTTGTCGCCGGTAGTGTGCAATGGGTTAAGAATGGACTGCGTATATCAATGCCATTTCTCCTCCCTAAAGCTTCCAACTACATTTCCAGGCGCGCCCATGTACCATTGTTGTTGACATTGTTAGTGCCATTCTCAGGGTAAGTTAACGGTTCGCTATTTGGGTAGGCTAAAATTTAAAGCCACAAGCGCTCAAAACGATAAGCAATTAATGAGACTATGCAACATAAAGACTACGAAAAAAGATGAAATATTTAATATCCATTAGTTACGAAAATTCTCTGTTTCGCAAACATAAAAAAGTCATATTTGAATGAAAATTCGCACATTAAATTATTCGCACTTCAGAATTTAAAGTTTACAATAATTTAATTTTTGTCAAATTTAATATGTTAATTTAGTGAATAATTTTGTTTTAAATAATGCATGAATTGAATAATTTAATACAACATTTAAAATAAATTGGTCACATACTTTAAATAATTGAATAAAATGCTTTAAATATTTACGACGGCGAATTTCAGGGCATTAAGACCAATAGATATAACCTCAGACACCGAATGCGGTTTATAGTCGTCTGCTTCATGGATGTAGCCATATAAGGTAATATTTTTCATGTTTAAATGGTTGATGCACTTGGTAATCTTCCGTGCTGGAGCGGGTACGGGTAATGCAATGCTTGCACGTGTAACGCAAAAATCTATCACCAGTTCCGTAGGGTGGCTGGATTCGTAAAGCTGCGAGTACCACCTCAATGAAGATCGGTTAGAATTTAAAGAACAGTAAAAAGAGTCCGTCCGCATAGTTATAAGTTAAATCTACTTATTATTTTGCTGCCTATGTTACTCTTAAGTTATCCAAAACTCAAAGTTACCCAGATTTCTCTTCAACTTAGTCTCTCTCAACAACCGCATATGACTTTTTCGGGTAAGGAAAAGATACTAAATCGTCTAGTAAATGAATCAATTAGTACTAGTAAGTTCGGCTATTTATCTACACATCCGGAAGGGACTTTAATAACCTTTTCCCCAGGAATCGCACCAACTTTCGGGACACGATATTAAAATATCATTTTCGTACATTTCACTGTTTTTTATTGTACAATCAGAAACTTTCTGGTAGTCATCATATTCTCCGCAATCGTCTTCCACAATCCGATATTTCACTTCATACTCCATGCATCTCTCGGGAATAGGTAGGTACTGCTGAAAATATTTTAGAGGGAAGAGTACTTTTTTTTCTTTTTCTGCAGCATTTTGTATTCATCTCCAACCTCACGGCTTCCCACTATCCCTATTTTATTTCCGCTCAGATTTTCTTCTCCTCCTCCATCCTCCTCTCCATGGCTCTCTTTTCCCACCACAAATCCCCCTCTCCCCATTACCCACGCTTCCTTTCCCCTCGTTCCCTCCTTCGCCCCTCTCTAGCCCCTCCCGAAAGGGAAGAAAGGCCATTGTCACACGGTTCCTTCCGCAACAGCACGCACCCATTTGCACGGGCTACTTTGCTTCTCGTTGGGGAAAAGCATCTCTCCTTCTCCCCATTCTCACGCCCTCCATCTCCTTATTCCAATCTCTAACTCTCCTGCAACTCACCGCGCCCCGCGAGCGCGACCCACATATCGTGATGAGCGGACAGGATGAAAGTCTTTTGATAGAGCAAACGGCTCCTCTTCGAGGGGGTGGAGGAGAGAGAGATGCACACGACACTGCGTTTGAATATCCCGTCTGGCGTCTAGACTCGAGGTTTTGATTCGTCGAAGCGGCGAGGGGATCGCCCGGGGTGGGAACGGCTTGCCCGCGGGAGCGAAATCGATGGGCTTTCCGTGGTGCTTCGTAGAGTTGACGACGAGCCTACTTTTCTCCCCACAAACCGAACCTGTCCCGATTAAAATGAAGTGCTGGAATGGATTTCAATGTTTCCTTTCGTTGCTACTTCCGCGTACGTAAAACCCTTAAGATGAACGCCCCCAATATATAAAAAAATCGAACCTGAACTATTATAAATTACCAATTTAGTGCATATACAAAAGCTTTTAGACTATTAGATCGGTGCAGGACAGATGCGCTTTCTTAGGAGTCGAAAGGAATTATTATGGCACCAATTTATATTGGTACATTCGACCACCGGGATAAAACAAGAGATATAAACATCGTCATTGACTGGTTCAAGTATTCGTTCCTCCCTCACTCGATACGCAAACATAACAAAATAGAACCGAAATAAGACCTGATTTAGTCAATTATTGCGTCATTATGTAATTAAGCATGCAAGAGTACGAGTGTTTTTCACGAGCTAGTATATATTCAAATGCATATTAGAACTAGTAATCGCGCGTGTATGGCTGGTGCCCCACACCCACCCGCTGACATACGACCTGGCGGCAACTTGTGAGGTATCGTTTAGGTGTACATGAACCCTAATAGAATATAACAATACTTAATGAAGAGTGCATAATACAGATCTATAGTTCCAATTTCGGTTCGAATGCACTTGGTTTTATAGGATAACAATGAGAATTCGGTTCAATAATCTATTTACTATTTTGCTATTCACTGTTACAAGTGGTTCACTGCACTCTCATTACCATGTTAGTTTGAAAAATGGTCAAAACAGACGTGCAGCTCACATGATTTGACGAAGATTACATTTTCTAAAATTAATTTCTGTGGACACTAACTAGTGTAGACCTTTAGTATAGAGTTTTGACAACCTATAGCACTGCGATTATACAATGCACAATCACTAAAAAATCTGTACCTATACTTACTGTACTATACTAGTACATATCTATTTATCTTAGTATAACTATTTATTTCTCTGTAATTGGTTTATCATCAAAGTATAATACAAAGCTGTCCGATTATATTTTTTAAATGTATCAAAATTGAAGTGACCCTATCAGAATAAGGTAAAGGAGATTACAACAAAAAATCACAGGGGTAAAACGTTGTCAGTTGTAATCTATGGCATCTTTCCAGCGACGTACATACGTATCGAATTGTTTTTGACGTGCAAAATAGTATCAGCTGGGAGAGTAATAATAAATCAATTTACCGAATAAGAAATGAGATACACACAACTTAATAATTACTCTAATCGAATCCTTAAAGCGGCGTTAATAGCGGAAGACGAATCTACCAAAGCTCATGAAGAGACTTACATTAATGATTGAAAGTGAAGAGAACTTCATAGTATATCAATCACGATGCCGCTATTTGACAAATCATCAACCAACAATACTTCCATGTTCTCGTTTACGGTTGCTAGATTCATTTCCTCATTCGCAGAAGTCAGCAGAATAGATATGGAACCGCGACGGGTGCGAATGGAGCGGCACCAAAACACCCTGGCGTGCTGACACAGAAAGAGACACAAAGAGTACGCCTAAGGCCATTTCCCCACAGCCCGAGTCCCCCACGGCAAAGGAATTGCAAAGGAGGGGAGAAGAAAATGGGCGACGTCCTCGGGAGAGATATTCCGCCCCGGTTCGCAGAAGAACGGGGAGGAAGATCTGAAGGTATTTTCGAGTCCCTGGAGGAGGAGGAGGAAGCCATTTGATCAAGACGAGGAGCATCGCTGAACGCGGAGCGAGTGAAAGAGACGTGTAAAAAAGATGAATGAGGGCAGAAAAAAAAAGAAAGGAAGATTCGAGAGCGGGCGTGGGTTTGGTCGCAAAGATAACGGGTGTGACATCAGAGGGAGGGGAGGGAGGAGTTGGATGAACACAAAGAACTCGCTCGGAAAAATAAACTCTCAAGGCGGAGAATCTGAGGGGGGGGGGCGGGCAAAAAGGGTTCCTAGGGGAGGGGGGGAGAAAGAGGAGGCTGCGAGAGGGAAAAGTGACAATCGATAATTGTGGGGTGGGTGCAAATGGATACACACGAACAGGGGGAGAGTCGAAGACACAGAAAGAGGGGTGGTGAATTAAGAGGGGGGATATGGCGTGCGAAAGAGGCGAGATGTGGGAGGGAGGGCGGCGATGAGGGTTGGCGGGGGGAGGGAGGAGATGGGATCCCTTTGGTCCCCTTCCTTCCTCCCGCGCGCTCCCACACCGGAACCCCCGCTCTCCGCGCCCCACCCGCCCGTGCCCACTTTACATTCCCCGCACTTCCCCGTATCGACCTGCTCCTGTCGCAGTTCGCCTCGAGCAAAATCCTCCGCGCTTTATCCAAAGGCCCATCCATGCTCCGAGTCTCTCCTCCCTGTAAATGCATGGCCGGGCCAATTGACACCCGGAGAAGCTTTCGCATGAACTTACTTCTGGAACAAATGCATCTTTCGACGTTTAAAATGGGGTTGAATAATTACAAATGTAAACATAACTTGCTACCAAAATTATGCGCAGCAAATCATCGCTGTGGGCTAAGGAATGATTTCGGAAATTATCAACACGCTTGGCGATGGCGCTAAGATAGAGGGTAACGTATTAGTAAAGTTGAATGTCGTTTGAACATTTAAAGACTTTTCGCTCATTACATACATCACTTGGACGAAGAATTATAAAATCTTCCGAGACTCTTTTGGCGAATGCCGAAGACCTAAAGAGATTTAGCTGGTAGGGAGATGCGTGATGTGATTCAATTAGTCAAATGCCGCATAAGTACTAATAATTACGACGATTACGTGAAGCGAATTTGAGGAATTACTATGCATAGAATTCCTAACGTTTTAATCGGTGTCAAAATATTTGTCAGTCATCCTATTTAATTATTTTTAGTTCATTAAAACAACTGACAAAGTGCGTATTTTGTTAATCAAAAATGCTTACAGCATATCTGCGAATGATAATGTATTCCGAAGTCAAATAAATTGTAAATCAATTTTGATATCATTGAGAATTAATTAAAAATCGTCCGTAACTAATGGAGAAAATGGTTATTAAAAACCTCTTATCACACCAATGCCAATAGAAATTAAGAGAAAACCGATATAGCTCTTTCTTCGCTAACTCATTAAAAAAGTTAACATCTGTAGTAAAAAGTCAACGCGTATTAGTTTAGTAGGAACCCGAACGTATAGTTGAACACGTCCTTCCGGCTGTCGGTTTTTCTCGTAGCTTGGATTGGCAATGAGCGGTAAAATTTCAAGTGGTAACTTCAGGCTATCAGGGAGCGGCTTACCAGACTGCTGAATTATTGGAAAGTAATGCAGAGGACATTTGACCAAACCATATCTAATTACACCAAAACATAAATCGTCAAACAATCGTTACGATATAAAAGTACATAGTAATCTCATGAATCACGAAGACATCATTGAGATTAACTTATTGCAAATATATATATTGTTTCCAGATTTTTCCTTCTGCGCCACGTCACTTGTATAAACTAATGCATCTAATCTTTCATGAATAAAAATCAGAGTATAAGAGCTCCCTACTGAAATCAACGGGAGAATAGGCTACTAACTATCCGCAAAAAATTCAGTATTTGACCTCACCTAAAAAGAATTGATTATGAACATTCAGTTTGAAATGATTGAAAACTGCCTTTCCTGAATGAGATCAGTTTGGATAAGAACGATAAATATCTCCGTTTCCGCCAGTAGACATTAGTCAACTTAAGGAATAGTTAATATTCTTCTTCTATTGAGAGACTAGTACTTGACGGAACCAATAAGTGGCACATTAGTCATCAAACAAAAATTCGTGTATCAAGAAAATCATTTAGGAAACCTCGAAATACGCGATCACTATAAAGGAACGTTGAAGAAGCGTGTACAGCGAGTAGATATTACATTTCAGAGAACAGGAATAAGGAATAGATAAGCTAAGTTGTATCACATGGGCGCACAGAGTAACAAAAGCATGGTGGTGACTCGAGTAGGTAGGTACTATATATGTGTTCAGGCGGCGTAGCTAAAATTTCCCTGCCTCGGCTCTTCGGCCGGGGAGGTAGGCGGCAGGAATTGTCGCGGCTGAGTGAGAGGCGCGTCGGTGGGGAGCTTGTCGGTCGCAAACGGATACCCTCGGATGAAGACCTACTGCACCCTCTCTTCCCCCGCCCCCAGGCGCGGGTTACGGGAAGAGAAGCGAGCGTAGGCGGTGGTAAAGGATGACGCGGGAGCGTCGGGAGGGGAGGAGATCTCGCCGACGGAACGCGGGCGCGGTGGCTTGCGACGTAGCCGCAAATCTTTCGGAAGAAAAATGCTGCGGCTCGGAGAGCCGTCAACCGCTTTGCATATCGAAGAAGGAGAAGAAGGGGCGGAGAGGATTAAACGAGAGAGAACTTTCGGGTGAAAGAGGGCTTTGAATGTGAGATTGGGACCACGAGAAAGAGGATTGAGGGTGTGCGTTATAGGCGAGTTGGATGAGAGAGAGAGAGACAAAATAATCTTAGACATTCGCCGATCGAAATGGGAATGTCACAGACAGTGGAGGATCCGCGCACGAACAGCGTGGGACAAGGGGATGGATTCGGACGCAAGTCACATTCCGACCCAGGTAGACCTTCTGACCACTTATAAATTTACTGCAATATCGTTAACCTTAATACAAAATACAATTTTTTCTTTCTCACGATCAATTCTAGTCGAGTTAATACAAAATTAAATAGTCCATTTGTTTGCATTGTATTTAATAAAAATCGCTTATCATAAAATAAAACCACCCACACCCGCTGCGGAACACAGGATCTTTTGCAGACGAACTCAATGCCCATTACCTCATTATGGGGATTTTCCTTCATAATTTTATCTTAGTCTTCCTTTTTATTTAATTTAAATTATTGAATTTAAAATATTCCTCACAAAACTTGGTGTTAAAGAATCTAATGTTTCCATCAACTATTTATCAACTGGTCCTTAAATTTGCTAATTATCATACATGTACTCATACCTGGTTCTCCCTATTCGGATCTTTCGCATACTTTCTTGTTTTCGACACTGCGGGACACAAGTTCGGTGCCAAAGGCTTGCCGGATGTGAGAGCGAAAAGTGAAGCGTACGTGTAGAATGCAGTCCCACTTTAGGAAACCGCGAGGGCGAAGGTCGGCGTCTCGGCGAGGAGTCTAGAACTGGGAAATGGGGTGAGAGACGAGGTCTCCAGGGGAGTTGGAGAGGTAGGAGGGACCAGGCTACCTCTCTCCTCTCCGCAGAAGACCACGCCCCCCTCCCCACCTTGCGAAATAAAAGTAGAGTAGGGCCTGGATGGGAGGGGTGGGAGGTCCCGAGGCTTCCTGGCACCGTGTGGGAAGGTGAATGAGATACAAGGGGAGGACGCGGGTTGCTTTGGACGGGGTTGGTTGGCTACGGGGGAAAAGGTGGGCAACGGAAGCGTTGGGGGAAAGGGTGTGCAGCCTCTTCATGTTTACTCGATACCTATCCTTTTTTTTCACTCGCAGCCTTCTCGAACCCTGCCTGCCATCTTTTTCCTCCACATCTGCTCTGCTTCTTCCGAGCTGGGAACTGTCGCCCAATACTCCCATAGTCGTAACCAATTCTTCCTTACCGACGCGTCGTTGCCAAATATATTGCCGTAGAACCACAAATAAGTAAGCCTGATACTCGCAAAAACTGTGATTAAGCGGCAACGTTAATCCATTAGGAATTAACTGAAACTCTGTCCAGACGACATTACCCCAAAGCTTTTGAGACCGGGGAATCTACTCTGCTATCCATTAGAAGAAAAGAGGAATTTTTGTCTAAACTTCATACTAAATACATCATATTAAAGCGTTGTATTGATTTAGGTCCAGAATATCCCCGTTAGTGGAAAGATACAAAGTTCATTCGCTAGGTGACTTCAAGGATCGACTTTTGATTGCGGCAGGATAATATTCGGGTCAAAATTAGTCTGGTGTGTATTCACTCCCTACCACACAACCTAGTGGTGCCTTAGGGGGTACTAAAATATCTAGTATCTAAAATATCTAAGGATAATGGAAAAGAGATCAATTCATACGTAATCTGGCTTCAGCATCTGAACTGATTTTCACAAAACGATAGACCTATTAACACACTGCACAGATTTTATTCATACATTGCTCAGTTAATTAACATTTTTAACTCATTCTGCATTTCCAGAAAGAATCTGATTCGTACCTACCATTACCGAATGACCAAGATCCAGAAGGGTTAAGGCAATTTCATATTTCTCCAAATAGCCTTCAGCCACGATAATAATATTTCTTGTGGCCGTTTAAAATTAATAAAAGTCTTCCGATTAAATGATTTTCACAGAATGAATGAAGATGGACGTTCTGATTAAGAAATTAAACCTACGTAATGTTTCAAGCAGTTCATTGCGTTACTCTAACAGCAGTTTGAATTTTTCGATACAACATATGTGATACCCATTCTAATGAAACAACGAATATTAAATTTTCCACCAACTTAGCGATTCAACAAAAACTAAATGAATCAACATACGACTAAATGAACATGGAGAAAGTATACCAGTCTCTCATTATTTTATACCACTTAAGAGGACAAACTCAACGAATAAGATGTTTAGGGAAAAATATCTATTGGTTCTTCTAAGAAACGGAAACTATTCACGAAAATATTTTTTACCCGTTATAAAAACGTTAATTCGCACGCATAAAACGTCTCAATATTCGATGAATTTTTTCGCCCACACATTTTTACCAATTCCAACTATCCGCCATGAAAATAAGCGACAGCCCTCGAGAAAATTCAATATATTAATCATCAAATATATTCTGGAAAGTAAGGAATACTTTCTGCGCTCAGATTATCTCAAGTAATTTCTGCGTTTACCACGAATTTCCTCTGGCCCCTGAAATTCTTAAGTTTAACGTCGGGAGAAAAGGGGGAAGAGTGCAGGACGAAATTAATTAAAAATATTGTGCACATTGAGAATCTTGCGTATTTGGCGTAGTCAATCGCAATTCCGTGGAGTGGATACTACCACCTTCCATTACGCTGGACAACTCCCCCGGTAACTGCTCGACTCACCGTCGAAAATATCCCCATCGGTGGCAAGACGCCCACTACGCCACGGCCGTATATCATCCTCGCCAGACAATTATACCCCCTCGCCTAATGATTAAGGCTCGTTCCCGAAATTTGCACCAAGTATTCGTGTAGGGCTACAAACGCCAAGTACACCGTCCCACTCCGTAACTCACCCTTTCTCTCTTTTCTTTCCCTGACGTCTCATTCCGGCGACGCGACCATTAATTTCTCGGCGATTACCTCGGGTGCCATCCGTCCCTTCGCTCTGCCGCTGCCGGCTCTTTTAATGGCCCCCTTTTGCACGCACATACGCACGCACACTTGCACATCAACTCCGCTCAAGCAAAAAGGAACTCCTCCGTGGGCTCGGAGACTTGCCTCTTCCACGAAAACAAGCAGATGGCGTCCGCGATAAATGTTAAAAAATTTTATTTAAAAAAAAGACGTATCGACTTTATCGCCGATCCTTTAGAGGCGTTCCAGGGTTCTCTCCGGGGTACCAACGAATTTACGAAGATCACCCCGCTCGCTTGATTTAAGGAATGATTTCCGTGACATCATTTCCACCTCGACAAAAGAAATCGTGCCTTGAGGGAGACAGAGGATCGGCGGAAATTCTAAACGAGACTTTTGGAGCGGTTGAACAAAAGAAGCATAATAATTCAACAGCCAAGATAATTTCATATTAAATGTAACTTTAACGAGGAAAGAGGAAGAATGAAATAAATTTGCGTTTCCACAGAAGAGAATATTTATAGCTAACTAGTTTCGATACACTGTAGCATCATCTGGACTAATGCTACAGTGTAGCCAAACTAATCGGCACGAAAAATTCTATTCTGTGGAAATTTCGAAGTTATTTGACTTTTCCTTTTTCATTATAATGGAATTCCACAAAGTATCGGTCACAACTATTTCTCAAAATAATTTTAATGGGTGAAAGGTACTAGTGTGTGGGTACTTCCGCTTTCCGTTTGGTGTAAGTTTGGGCCAATTTTGGCCATATTGGCGAAAGAAGGTCGTTTAACTAATTCCTTGTTTTCTTTCACGCGAAGTGTTCCATTTATTTTCTCGGCTTAACCATCGTGTTGTCTGCATTTAGATACGCTCAATGAAATGACAAAGAGGTTAACCACGTACTTGACTTAGGACAAAATACTTTTTCTCGGCTTAATCATCGGGCTGTCAACATTTAGATACGCTCAATGAAATGACAGAGAGGCTAACCAGGTACTTGACTTAGAACAAAATACTTTTTCTCGGCTTAATCTTCGCGCTGTCAGCATTTAGATACGCTCAATTAAATACGACAGAGAGGCTAACCACATTAAGACTTAGGTCAAAATGCTATCACTGAAAAAGTTCACTTATCCTCTATTAATCGTTAAATTCAGGTTTTCTCTCAAGTTACGCTGGTGATGTATTTGCGCGATATTACAAGAACAACATAAGAGAACAATTCAAAGGCAATCATTTAGGAATGATAACGGGATTCCGGTTAGCGATTCTTTTTCTATTTAAATATCATTCCACTACCCTTGAAAGTGGCTATATACGTACTAAGACTATAACATTTTAGCGTACAGGTAGAGTGACAGAATTCTCGCAATTTCATAAACCGTTAACATATTATATAATGTGTAATTCGCGCAATGCACGGACAGCCCTCGTCTTTCATCTAGAAATCCACATTTGCCCGGGTTGTATGTCTAACGAAGAATTTTCCAAGCTTTCGTGTGGTGAAAAGGGAATGAGAACTTGAAACCTTGAATGAAACCTTGTCGATGAACTTGTCCGGGGAAAGGCAAAATCAGGAAATTCAAATAACTGCGGGGGATGCCGCGACAGGAACTTTTAACGGGAGTGTTCCATCAATATGCATTGAAATGCAGAAATTTCAAAGTGTAACAATCATTTGGCGAATTAATTTAATTGAGATCAATTACCTTGAAAAGTTCATTTAACGAAATTAAACCTTTCTCCCTCATTTCCACCCGCAAAAAATCCAAAAATAACCTACAATCTGTCGTGACTATTAAGAGAGGATCAACGAAAAGAGTTTTATATTCCTAAAAATATAAAGACATTGAGAAAAATCGTAGTATAGCTTAGAGAGCTAGTTCCCGTGCTAGAGCTAGCTCCCGTGGTTTGCTCTCTGGCAGAGAGCAAACAACGGGAGGGTAACCTATGGATGATGATGTTGAAAAAGAAATACCTACTTATTTGGAAAATTAACATTTAATTTCAATAAGTTAAATAAAATGTCATACCTTTAACAATGCTAACACACGAAGATATTATTTTAGAACATTGTACTCATACTGTATGATAGAACCATATTCGTTTTTACCGTAAGTGTGATCTGATAGTTTTTTAATATTCTGAATAACATTTCTAAAGCAATTTTAACTTCGGCGACTGATTTTTAAATTTCCCTTAATTTCCAATGATCTTTCCAGAACAATATAATACATAACTTTATATGCATTCCGTAGATATCCAGATTAGTTGGAACACAAAAATAGCGGATGAGTTCCGGAGAAATAGCCATGGGACTTGGAAAAACAAATGGATAGTATTTCTCGTACTGCAACAAACTTTAAGCACTCTAAAATGAATTTTTTTATAGAGATCTACTAGATATCTACAGCGAAACACTTCATAAAATTACTGTGGGCTTCGAATAAATAAAAATCAGAGCGAACCGGACATTCGTCACAAACGATGGGGTGACTCGTAGCTCTCTCAATTGGCTACGCTATAGTTGACGCGCGGTGAAGGCTATTTCAATCGTCGGGCACGTTGAATGCTGTTAGACGGCGCAAAAATCGAAACGGAAAACAAAAGAAGGGTTCGCCCCGGGAGGTCTTGGGGAGGATTATTGCCACGGGGAGCGGGGGGTGGACGATGAGTGGTGGAAAGGGAGGATGGAGGACTCGAGGGAACAGAACGGAAAGAGAATGGGAGACGAGAGGAAGATGGCGAGGCAGCGAATAACTATAAACGCGCGG
The DNA here is from genome assembly GCA_037158775.1 of Hetaerina titia. Taxonomy (NCBI): domain Eukaryota; kingdom Metazoa; phylum Arthropoda; class Insecta; order Odonata; family Calopterygidae; genus Hetaerina; species Hetaerina titia. Next base: position 121,611,166 of record CM073768.1, read on the forward strand.
AGAAAGAAAGGCGAAACACGGAGTAACTCGGCAGCGGTTCATCCTTCTTTACATCCTCCTTCCTCCCTCTCCCACTCCACGCTCTCCGCCGCAACTCTCTCTTCCCAGAGAGGGGGCCAGGACGACTCCGTTCCCCACTATGGGTGGGGGGGGGGGTGGAGGGGGGACGGAGAGGGGGTTGCCGAGGATTGGAATCCAAAGCCGGATTTACGGCACGCATCCACGCCGTCATCCACTCCCGCTCTCGCTCCGCTTTTGTTCGAGCCGCCCATCGTGAAATCCATTCGGAGGAGGAGAGAGGTAGGATGACAAGAGTGGGGGCGCAGCGAAACGACCGCCAGGGGCCGCTCCGAGGGCGGGAGGGTGAGCGGGTGTCGTGGGGAGTGTTGAGGGTCCGTTGAAGAGGAGGACGCCCTTCGTCGACAAATCCACAAGCCGAATGAAAAGACGGGGCACATATTTGAGTCGGACGTAAAAATACGCAGCGCGTAGAACTTGGGAGGGTATTACACTAGAGCTAAGCTCGCGGATCCTGTGAAAGGATACATTGTGAAATAAGCCATTAGGATAAATGCAATTCGAGGCAAACTTGGAGAACGGTGACTGTATATTCATAAGAAACAGTAGCTACGGCATTTGCGAAAAAATAAACGCTAATTCCATTATCGGGAAGAAATCATAAATTACTGCCTTAGAGGTCTCTCCTTTTTTCTGTTTTCCTTATTCTTAATGGTTAATTTTTTTTATTAATTGAAGAGTATTTTATCATCCTGTTAACCCAGGTCAAACGAGAAATGTATGAAAACATTCTTCGGATTTCCCTGCCATCATTTGATAGTTATTACTGATTTAAAATTTCTCGTTTTCAAATTAAACTTCAGGACTTCAGTAAAATACCTACCAGCAAGACATAGTGAACAAAATTTCGTTGTTCATAATACAGATCAAAACATATATTTTTGAACATGGATTCTTTGACCAAAATTTAATTCTGTTTGTTTCTTCCTGCTATGAAAAAATTAAGCATAGAAAATGCTCAGATAGGGAAGAGAAACTCTTGATTGAGGACATTTATTAATATTTCAGACTCACGGACACTGACGCACAACACAGAGGGAAATGTGTAAACAAATGTTAATCCATTTGTAAATACAAATATAATTCTTTAACCTTCCCCGAAAAACATTTTGTAATCAAACGATTTTTTAAAAATAATTAAGCTACCGCACAATGGAATGATTCGTCAGTTTATAATTAATAAAAAAAGGTCTTAATGTTTTCAACAAATCGTATTACGAAGGATTTGCTGCGAAATTCGTCTGGGTAGAAGAGCAAGTTTTAGCGATATTTTAAGATCCAAATATATCACATGGAAAACATACATATTGCACATTACTTTTTTTCAATATTTCATATAGTCACTCCTCTCCCTCGTGCGATTTTCCGTTTCTCTCAGGCATATCGAAATCATGGAAATGAAATTCACGGCTCAAAAAAATAATCTCTTCGCAGAATACGTTTGCACTATCTGAAAGGCAATTAAACCATTTTCAATCACTTAACCTGGAATCGATAGAAATTTAATGTACTCTCCCCCAAGTCTTTATCTTCATTCCCCTAGAACAGAGAGATGAGAGCTCGCCATTTCTCTTATCACCAAATTCCCGTTCCTCTCGGAGGAACTGGGAGGTTGGGGGCACGGAAATGGTGGGGATAATATAATGTGTTATTGGTGCTGGGGAAAGGCAGTGATACGGGCGTGGTGACGAGGGTCCCTAGATGAAACGACTACGGGGTTCACGGCTGCGAGTGTGATCCCTGCGGTATTCAAGGTGATACCTCACCAGAGCGACGCCGGGATTCTAAAAGCAGGGGAGGGGGCGGGAGAAAGAGGAGGAAAAAGCGAATGCATAGATAGTAAGTGTTCTCTTCGCCAGCATGCGAACTTTACGATCGCGAGGGGAGAGAAAGAGTGTGTGTGTGAGAGAGAGAGAGGAGAAAGGAGTGGTATGGGGGAGGAAGGGCCGGAAGAGGTGGAGGACCAATGAGGACGAAGAAGGGGGGGTCCTAAAATTCAACAACGAAAGGAGTGTGGGTTTGAAAGACGTCCACCCACGCAGTCTCCCGAACACGGATTCCTCCCCCTTTCCCCTCACGCATTTTGGCGAGACTACGCACCACCGCCATTTTACGCTTGAATACTACACACTATACTATCTCTTGCCTTAACGTACCCCTACCCTTCTTCATTCCTCCTCCCATCCAACTCCCTGTCACCCAAAGCATGCTACCCTTCCCATCCTAAGTGAAAGCCTTAAGGAAGCGACGGCTCACTGGACGAAAGACGACGAAGCATCGAGGATCCATTTCAATAGATTGGCGGTGCGGGAGAAAGAAGAGATAGTGGGGTTCACTAGAGGGAGGAACTCAAGGGTTTAGAGGGCAGAATGGTCACCTCATTGCGCAAAACCAGTGACTCCGTGTAGCGTTTCTATCAAAAGGTGTCCCCAGGAGAAAAACTGCCGCTCAATCAAAACTGATGCAACCCTTAAAGGTGATCAATGTAAAGAGGAATGTACAATAATTCATTTCTCGGACATTAAATATCGTGGAACTGATTTCTTTCAAATCCATTGGAAAACCAGACAACCCCCTTTCTAAATATTCTAGGCAAGACGGTACCATTGCGGTACAGATTGGTTCAGGGAAAAGCAATGTGCTGGATTTTCCTTCTCTCACACCTTAATGGAGGCGCAGATAGGTGTCGGTTGGATTTTCGGTCCTAGTTCGTCCATCCATACAATGAAATCCATCACCCGAATTTTTGGTGAGCTACCATAATTCCCTAGCGGTTTATTAAAGAAGATTTTTCTGCCCAACAGTGTAGGGACTCAACGACAATGTGGGACTAATCTGGTAAATTAAAATTCGCTATCCTGTACCAAAATCTATATTCATAGTACTTATGTTTGGTATTATGCGGGATTAGAATTGTAGACGGTTTCAAAATTATTTATACAAAATATTTGAATGAATAAATCACTGAACTTGTCCAACTCCCTGGACACAATGGAAAACGCATACGCGGCATAATCGCTGGAGTAATGAGACTAAATTTACTTATTACTCGTAATCTGGGAAAAATACCCGTACGACCAATGCCGTCACACCCTGACTTAAAGAGACTGAAATAGGAACATAGTTTTCAATTCATAGTCGGTTCGTTGCAAGGGAAGGAAGCTGTGCCACGGATTTTCGGACTGGCTCGTGAATTTATTCAAACGAGAGAGAAGCGAACAGAGACTACGTTCGTGCCCGCGGAGAGGTAAGAAGAAGTGAGTACGGAGAAGGGCAAGGATGGAGCGAGCAAAAGATGGTACACAAAATGAACAGAAATATTTACAACGGAGGATAAATATCGTGCTGCCACACTAATTTAAGAAGTGCACGGGCCAAATATAGTTTGCCTTGAATTTTATGGGAAGAAACGATACACAATAGCCTAATGAAAAAAATCCAATTAGAATACTGCCAAGGATCTATTGTCCTTTTTTAACCCAAGAAAACAGTGACCTGGGGAAGGAAATACCGTAATCTCAATCCAAAAATGAATCTAGAAACGCACTCAAAATAACTCCAATGATTTCAAGTCTGGTGTACAAAACTGAGAGAAAAACGGTCCACTCGGATTACTCTTCTATTATTTATCGTAGGAACACGTATACGTGCGGCTTCCTACACTTTCTTTTGATTTTCTGCCCGCCTCGAGCGCGAGCAGTTGAAAATGGGGCATCGGTGACCGAGTGGAGAGAGCAGCAGTGAGACGAAGCCGGGAAGAAGCGTTGGGGAGCAGAGGGGGGGAAGCGGGGATTTGAGAGCGATGGGAGAAGCTTTGGCCACACTTGGGATATGGAGATGCACTTTGGGGGCGCGGGATGAAAGGAGCTGAAGGGGGGATCCGTTGCTCTCGAGCGGACGGGTGGGTGCTTTCCGTAGTGTGTGTACGCGTGATATGCCCGCCCGTTCCTTCCCTCGCTTTATGGCCTCCCCCGTCGTCTACCCCGGCCATCTTGCCGTAGATTGTGGGGGCTCTCGGCTTCATGAGCGGCCCTCCGTCCTTCTTCCCTCTCTCCCGCTCTACGGCCCGCCACGACCCCGGCGTTGGATGCTCAGCCTCGAGATCCCAAAAAACACGCGCCGGAATAGAGGGAGGGTGGAGGAAGGTTTCGCATTGCGAAATACACAGCCACTAGTCGAGGAGTGTCGGGAGATGTTTGTGTTTAAGTCGCACGAGGGCTTGCCACCTCTCCCCGGCGACGAAGGCAACGCAGACACAGAGAGAGAGAAAGAGAGAGAGGAAGGATGAGGGAAAGGATATCAAAGTAATAAAAATGAAGACTTATGAAGACAGTCCCTAAAAACACATTACTATTTTTTTGTAATGGCAATAGACTAGCGAGCTAGGGTAGGTTTTCGATGAACACTGGGACTACAAATTGTTGTGGATACTTCTAAACTCTGACCAACAAGACGTAAAATAGCTTTTAGCTCCCAAAAACTCCGCAATTGCATTAACTCGTTTGATTAATGCCGTATACTTTCGACCAATAGTAATTCCATCCCAAGTGCCAATTCTTTTCCTCCCTCTTTATGGCTTTCCCAACATTCTCCCCTCTAAAACTGTCTTCAGCATATCATTATCTCTCAATATCTCTTTTATCCCTTTGTTCTGCCTTTTCAGATTTCTCCCAACAACCTTCTCTCTTCCTCTCCCGTGTCTACAACTGCTCCATTTCGGATTAAAAAATTTCTCTACCAAATTAGGTAACAGTTTAATGTAATGAACCCCCAGCAGCAAAAGTATTTAACCGTCTTGTGAAATTTTAAGTACATGATAATTGGAGTTCATCAAAATCTCCTAAGTGATAATTCTAAAGGAAAACTTATTAAGTGATCAGCTTCCATGCCGGGTGTGACTGCGTTGATCATTTTAAGTTGAAAACAGTATCCTCCGTCCCAGGAGGCACCTTCAGGTCGAAGTGAAGAGGCCCTTCGACATGAGGCACCTCCTGAAACGGAGGAGAAACTGCTGTCAACCCAAACTAACCAACGCAGCCATAGTGGAACCTGTACCTTCAAGACTCCGCGGGAATGTTCGTACCATTAATTACGTGATCATAAGAACAAAAAAATTTTTCTATATAAAATAGAGTTATAAAGTGGGTATTTTTGAGGGGATGATTAAGCCCGAAAAGAAATCTCACATTCCATTCTATTAAAGCAGCGAACGTAATTTTATCTGCAACGTCTTAAACGCCGTTAATCTCCGACGAACTCCGTAAATATGTTACCTGACTGATTCACTTTAATTTAACCTTTTGCCTAGCTCAAGGATCGAAAGACGGTTAAAAATGAATTTAAGATATGCCAAATTTCCCCAAATTTAAATACTTTCATTAATATTCCCAACTGATTACATTCGTGTAATAGTCACATTAAGGGGGGGCGTGTCCTATTTGACAGAGCTAGTTGGGAGAGGGATGTCAGAACTTTAGGCTAACTCGATGGAGCCGTTACTTTTAACTATTGGCGATCGCTAACCAAATGAGCACAAAAAACCTCGAAATATTACAATGGGCTTTCTACACCAAAGGTGATTAATGCGCGTATTTACAGGTCAAAGATAGAATTCTATTGATATACGGATACGAATTCATGAGCACAAATGTTGTTTTTAAAATGAATCAAAAGGCCAGAGAAGTAAATACACAACTTTGCGATTATTACTTTGGTGTTAGTACTAATAAAATAACATAAGTTTTTCCATCATCTACAAAACCTCCAAAAGAACGTTAAAAAATTATTAATGATTTCAAAAACAGTTCATCAGTTGACAACATCTGCTCAGAATAAATATTATACCACAAGATCGGAACTATCTTCACCAGACCATATCAGATATACCTTTCATCAAACAATTCAGTCTACAGGTGTAAATTATATTTCCATGACCTTTGGTAATCTACGATTTTTATGGAAAATATTCAACAAATTTCGATTCAATCTATCAGTTTCCAACGAAATAATTCTTTTTTAGTACGTTTTATTCAATTTAAGCTACAACGGGAGAATACCGTAAATCCCCACCATTAGCAAAATGTTGACTGGTAAGGTGCGCCGTGATCGAAGCGAACGTGAATGAATGACAGTGGTATCTGTAATGGCCTTCCGCCACCATCTCCAGAGTCACAATTAGTCAGAGGTACATAATTGACGTATATATGTATATATTCATTACATGTATAATTCCTGTCTCGAAAAAAGGACGCAATTTCTATCCCATTCTTCTTTCTCCGTAGGTGACTCAGTCGAAGAGCACCGCTGAATTTGAGAAACGGAGTGGGGAGTAAACGGTAATCGGGCGTGGGAGAGGGTGCGTGACGCCTGTCGCTTGAACACCCAAGGGCAAGTGAGCGAGGGGCCGGTAAGAGGGTTGCGGAAGGCGAAGGGGTAAAGACGTACAGGTTGCCCTCCAAGTTGGCGAACTGGGGCGGAATCGTTATTAAGTAGGTGGGAGCGGTGTGGAGGCTGTCTCTCGGAGCAGGGAGTGATGGGAAAAGAGGGTCGGGTTATATCTGGAGGGTAAGATTGAGATCCTGGGGAGGGGTGAGGCGGAGACATCCAAGGGTTCACAAAAACTTAAAAAGAAGAGAACCCTAGGAAACCATAGGGGGCGTTGAGGATCGGGATGAAGCGGGAGGGGGGGGGAATAAGGAGATATGAGGTAAGTCTTAGGGAAATCCCCTTTATAAAGACGCGCGGATCAGCGGATTGTTTGGATCTCCTTCTCGCAGAGATTTTGAAGGGGGATAGGGAATTTATGGTTAGAATTCTGGATGAATGCAGTCTTTGCAGAATGCAGGCATGTCTTGGAACATTCTATCCTTCTGATTCCGAAGACCACCCCTATTAATGATATTAGGTGGAGGGTAGATTGGCTATGACAAACAGAAAAAATGAAGCGATTTATTCCAAATGAAGGAGTTAAAAATTTATCGGGTGCTTTAGACGGAATAACTCAAAAAAAGAACAAGGTAAACAGTGTTAACATTTCATTAGTCCATTAATATATTTGTAATTATTTTTAAATGAACCCCATCATTTAATTCCCCAGCTTATCCTTGGCGGAAACACGTCACAGTACAATCATTCCTATATCTTATTTTATAGAATTATCGCTGAAGGTCAATTGAAACAATTGGTGCGACAAAAAACAGGAAACGGCGGCCATGGGAATTAAGTACATGACTTCAGGCAGTTAATTATTTTCCATGCAATTTATCATTGTTCCCCAAGGCCGACGCTTTTCTTTGGATTCCTTTGTCTATTTTTTTTATCAAACTTTATCTCTACTTGGTGACAAGTAATAAGTCACGAGAAAAATAAATAGGAACTCCGTCAACCAAAAGTTTTAACACCCTTGAAATAATGAGCTTATATGGACATTCATGGTCTTAACAATGGACACAAAAGAATTTCACAAGTGGCACATTTGAGCAACAGCCGATAAACTAAAACCCTTTATTACAAAGCAAAAGTGTCCGTGATATGAGGAATTCTTTTAAAAAAGTGAAACGATTGTCGAAGTAAGCTCTGCGAGAGAAAACCATTAGATGTCCATCCAGGGAACATCTGAAGCACTTCTGCCCAACATAAATATTCAACTTTTGAATAACATTATTTCCAATTCCATTTATCCATATTTTACACATTCCTACTGATTGCCAAAATTATTTTCTTCCTACTTCCCAATATTCTCCCTTACAGCAAAGCTTTATAGATCCTTCCTTCTTCGTTTCAGTAACTATTATATCCAATTTTTCTTTTCGTTAGAAATTCCTTCCAACAATTTCCCGTCTGCACCAAACTTACTTAAAGATTTTCCTCCCCTCTCCTATTGTATACAGAAATACCCATTATCCTTCTCCATACTCCCATCAAAAGCTTCCAATCAATGGCCATCTTCAGTCCTCAAAGACTAGTATATCTTTTACAGAATGTAAAAACCTCTACGCTTTGAGTGATAAAAATCCCCAACGCTGTAAACTTTTTCACTTTCATCTACACCCCATGGCCTCTTAAGCAGTATATGGATAGATCATGGCATTACTAAATTCAATATTTTTAATGCATTGATTTTCACTCGGGGGCCTAAAATAAATAGGTGCCAAGAAATATCTTTCAGTGCATGAGACAAATTCGGATAGAAATGACAAGAGCTATTTTAAGTGAATATTCTATGATAAAACATATGCAACACAACTAACTACTTCGACGACATTTGCTCAATATTACTTCACCGGGGAAAATAAAAATTTCAGCTAGCGAAGAGAAATTTGTCTCAAACATTCTACAAGTGGCCTGGATCCACGAAATGGAAGGAATACGACAAAGAGAAGGAGCTGGGAGTTTTGAGATAAAGCATGTGCCACGCTACCCAGTCGACATGGAATAAGCAAGGAGCAGAGCTAAGCGGTGAACGCCAGACTTCCTCCACAAATTTTGAAAATTATGTTCCTCGAAAAGTGACCATCACCACCGTGAAAATCCTCGATTCACCCGAGGTATCTACTGGAAGGTAAAAAGAGACGTTTCAGGCGTGATAAGGTGGAATGACATGATTAATTAAAATCAGCAATTTTCCACAAAAATAAAATTTTATTAATACGACCGGTTTCAATGCAACTACCAGAAGATGATGTAGTTCCATTGAAACCGGTCGTATTAATAAAATTTTATGTTTGTGGAAAATTGCTAATTTTAATTACTACTGGAAGGTGCTACGGCGGACACCCACAAGCGACATATTTCGCAACGATTAAAACAAAAATAGAGAAAAATAGGACATGGGCTATTGTCAATGGAATTTGGCGCGGTGGAATAATAGAAACTGGAGAGCCTACAATTGGATAGCACACGAAGGCGTTGCGACAGGCCACCGATACGGAAAGCACGTAAAGAGGAAATGGACAGGAGGGGCGACGAGATACCCGAAAGGGCTCCCGAAGCGGAGTCCTGCCGCCCTAGGCATTACCGAAAACCAAGAACCCACCTCCAGGAAAATAAAAGAAAGGGTGGGGCATGGGGGGCGGGGTGGCGAAGGTTTGAGGGTTGAGGGAAAGGGGAGGGAGGAGCGCTGAAAACGGTGAGTGAGTAGTACATATATAGATGGCGAAAAAGGAGATGGTTAAAGGGGGGTGGGTGCGCGGAAGGATGGGTTAGGGGAAAGAGTAAATATGCCACGCCCTTCCCGAAGAACGACTTCCTTCTCCCTCACCCTCCCTTCCTTCCTTCCAAACCCCTACAAAACACACACACACCTCCGCAATTCCCCCCTCATCCATTATCCCAAAATATGTTTTTACTTAGGCACCAGTTTTGTATGCTGCACTGCTAAAAGGCACACTACGTGTCCGGTTTTGTTACTCTCCTCGCGGAATCTTATACATAAAAAGAAATAATCCTCAAACTGAGATTGCTATGAGAATAATAGTGATGGGTAAATCATGATGAGACTGGAAAACTATTGAAGTTTCAAGAAAAACGACGATATTTTGTATTTTGGGAGAATTATCCAGGATGCCTACACGTATATCGCACAACAGAAATCCTCTCCATGTCCCTTCTGATGCTTCAATTGGTCGTCGCACAGATTGATACTTCCATAGGATTTATAAAATTTGTAAGACTTTGACGGTAATTTGTACATTCAATACAGTCCAATTCTATAATTAATGCAAGCAGGCTTAATTTAATGATATCAACATGACAGAAACAACTAATTTTAGTTATTTTCCATAAGTTTTTATTATTTAGGTTCATTGATGATGATTTTAATCAACTGCCGATAAAATATTATCCAAATAAAAAGCCTGAAAAATTAATAAGAATTATATTTTCCCCTTCTATCTAATATGAAAATTACAATCATAAATATTCGAAGGAGTCATTAGCTCCTATGGAGGATTTTAGAGACAGAACATTTTAAAACGACACCCTGTAGTATTAAAAATAAGAATTATGTGGGTGCATGAAACAAATACGAGACACTGAATGCACAAAAAATATTATATATTTGTATCGACCAACCAATTTCGATGAGAAGTAGTGTTCGAGAGAGTGATGGATGAAAAAAAACAATTGGCTTAAGATTTATTATTAGGTTTCTTAACAAATTAATACCAGTAACAGAGTTAGTAGACCCTACTTCGGTCTAGGTGGTTTGATAGCAGTCATCACATAACTTTTCGCTATCAGCAAACTCACAGAGCAACGGAACACTCAGGCCAAAAGTGATTACCTGCGAATTCAAATCAGCGACCATTGGGTTGGCAGGAGAGTGACCCGACAATAGGATTAACCAGTTTGGTGATAAAAAAAGTTGTCTTCCTTCTTCCAAGTGATAAAAATTTCAAAAATAACCGAAATTCAGAAGTTTTCTAACGGATAGCAGGTAAAACGCGTTAGAAAACCTGGCTTGTCACATACAGGGTGCATTCCTAAAGTTCTCGACGGGCGACGCACAACACTAAGGGAAAATAGCAAAAAATACCGTTTCTTGAAAAAAATAAGTTAAAACTTAACAGATATTTGGATGAAGTTAATGACGGCTCTCCAAAGAACAGATGTTATACTAAGAGACGCAAAGTTGGAAAGCTCGTCGTGTAGTTGCACGAGTCATTCGTGTGTGTTGGTAACGTTTGGCAAGGGGCAATGCAGCCTCTCCACACCTTTTAGCGCGGCAGGGGCTGACATTCACAGGGTAACACCTCCTCCTTGCCTCTGGCTTGCCCATCCCCCGAGTCGTCCATGCAAGCCCACCTCCGCCTCCGAAACAACAAAAGACCACTCGTCCAGGACACAGCGCTCGTCCGGCCACGATGTTGCTAGCATTCGCTCTTTGCTTTTGGCACCCCTTCCCACATCACTACTTCACCCTCTGGTCCATCCCTGCGTTCGTGGTGTACCCAGCCCCGTGTCCTCGCAAAAACGACTTACGACGGGGACGTGACACGACGAGGGTGTGGCGGAGAGAGATGGGCTGAAGAGTGTGGGTAAGGGGAGAAGGACAGAGGGCAGGGTTGACAGCGGGGAGGGTGGTGTAGTAGTGTGTGCACTCACATCCAGGCACGAGGGATGACCGGAAAGGGACGATTTGGGAGTGTAAGATGCTGAAGCGATGATCGATTCATGGGAAAGAGTATACCCTAATCAAATCGTCATCATTTCTATTAAAAAAACCAATTTCGAGCCAAGTTTACATATTTTCTTCAAGCAGTTCCTTTATGAGATAGACATCAAGACCAGACGGGTATTAGGTTACGAAGGGAAAGTTAATTTAGTTCATTAATTTCTTCATTGCATACCTATTTATCCTTGAATTCTTCCTTCGCGTCTGTCACATTCAAATATTATTTCATGCCTGCTCTCATATTCCTGAATTTCTAATAACCAACCGTAGCCTTGATTCTTTCCAACCACATTTTGACCAAAGAATTTCTCGGTCAACTCCTAACTCTCTCAATTTGTTTACTCTTCCCTCATGTATTTGTTTGGTGAATCGACTCCCATCCTTACTCCCCGCATGACCAAATCAGTGAAGATGCCTCTTCAATCAACAACCGGGGCATCGGTGGAAATCGTTTTCTCATGTAAAAGTTGACATAAATAGCACTGAAAATTCGTGACAGAATAGGAAATGTAATCTTCCTGAGCAGAAAAGAAAATGTAATCGACAGGAAATAAGGGATCAGTTCCACGTGATTATTCTTCGAGGGAGACGCAAGAAATTTTCTCTCTACTCGGAGAAGAATCTGAACAATCCACCCTTTCAAAGTGCATCATACGATTCGGTAGAACTAATCGGTAACAAGACCCATTGTGGTATCGATATGCAACATATACAAAGCTATGGTGATTCAAATCAAAATCAAGACAAATTGAATGGAAATTGGGTGGAAATACTAATTTCTTCACAGTTTTACATGGACATCTTTGGGACGGTTTATAGGTAAATGGGCTTTGTCGTGGGGAAATTCGAAATAGGAAAAGGAGTATTTGCAAGGAGAGGATTCATGAAAGGTACACTAAGTAAAGCGAAGAAGTGAAGTTCCTCGGGGATTCCGAAAAAGGCAGAGGAAGTGGCATGAGGAAATTCTGAAAGATACAGTGATGTTGAGGCCATAGTAGAAGATAGAATTATTTAGACTAGAAAATTGGTTAGGCGAGAATGAAGGAGAGTGGGCTTTCTAGAAAGCATGAGGGTAGACAGAAGTTATGAAGAAATGAAAAAAGAAGCAATGTAAAATGGCACAAGAAGAAGTTCTCGTGATAAAAGGAAGTACATATTATTTAGGGACTGCCAAAAACCTTCCTCCAATTATTATTAATAGTAGTATTAATACCTGGAATGCATGCATTGAAATCGCCAATTTCTAGTGAGTCTGGAGGGAAGGGTTTGAAGGCAGGAGTGGTTATTTTATTCATCGCTTGGGGAAGGGGTGGAGGGTTGGCCCCCTATTCCACCCCCCCCCCCACTGCCCTTTATCCAAGTTTTTACCTTCTTACTTATCGCGTTAGGAGGCTCATGAGACGGAACGTTCATTTTCGTTGGCTGAAACCGCCGTCTGTCCCCGTCAAGTGTCCGCGTGGATTTGACGTTAAGTCGCGGTTAAAAAATCGGTCGATAGGCGTTAAACGAGTTTGCCTTTTCCACAGCGTCTCCGTCGTCCAAGTCACGCGGCGGCACAGTGCATGCAAATACACTTCCCACACTCGTTCAAAGTCGACTTACTCATTTTCAATGCCTAAGAATATTGGACGCTGGCAACATCTACTTCTCTATCAACAGAGGGAACTTTAATCTTCTTGTCACCTAACGGCTGCAATCCGCTACGCCCTGATTTTCACGATTCAATTGTGCAATTCTATCATAAATACTGATATCATTCTAAACAATGCAAGAACAAAATAGGACTGTAGATTTTGGCTATATCATTATTATAGACAATTCACGAGTAGAAATGTAGTGACCACCTATTTCTGGTATTTAATCAAACTTCAACTCACCAAAACGAATGAAGAGAATGTTAAATATTAACTTTGTGGAACTGATTATGAAGAGATGTGTTCGCAAATTATAACTAAGGAGCAAAGAAATATCGGGGTGTAAACAAACCTTTTGCCCATGGTGAAAACCCAAACTTAAAGAATTCGGCAAGCAAATAATTCCCCCTTGGTTGAGGTCGCATAAGCTCACCGAGTTGTTCTACTATATTTTATTCAGATTTTACCACGTTTCCGTTTCAGTCTCCTAGTTTAAGTTAATTTTGTTTTATTAAATCATGAATAAAATCAGCCGTGCCCGGCGTGACTTGGCATGACATAATATTAATCGACACAACACAATATTAATCACCACATTTTTCACTTCAACTATTTATTAACTACAATAAATAATACATATAAATAATACACGTTTGTTTAAACTCCTAGGGCTCACAATTATGCAAACTGCGAAGTATGTTAGCAGATGATACCGTATAGGTGTCGAATTTCACCTTGTACATTACATTAAATAAATGAATGAACAGTAAAAAATTCATTAAAACATTATGTTCATTGATTGATGCTTTTTTCTTAATGTTTAACAGGAATGAGCTACTGATTCCCCTACTGGACCAGGACAAACGAGTAAGGCATTATTTATAACCCCTCAAGTGATAAAATCGACCGGACAAACGATATTGTTTGTGAAGCACGAAGAAAAAAAATGATATCTTTGAAAGCGACGAGGAGGTTCTAATGGAACTTGAATGAGGGACTCCCACATGAACACAACTGGGTGGAAGATGTGCGGGCGGAAAGATGTGGAATTATCTTCCAATCCTTCCCCAGCCTCTCTCCCTCCTCATAAACAAGGGAGATCGAGGAGGAGATAAGCGTACACGGAATTACACAAGCGCCTTTTTTTTTAACCCTCACTGGATGTCGACACGTGGAAGCGAATTGGACGGACGATTGCGTTTCATCTCGGGCGAGGCGCGAAGGAAGAGAAGCTAACGAACGATTCGTCGAATTACGGACTGCTCAAATACGTGGGTGAGTGCAGGGGAAAGGGGGAGGGAGGGGATGGGATAGGGGGCTAGGGAGCGGTGGAGGGTGGGGGAGGGAGACAGGACGAGAAGGAGGATGGGAATGGGAGGCGGGGAGAGAGATCAACGCGCGGTGAGGGAGAGAAGAGTGGTGAACTTCATTTCACTCCATCTCGCCCATTTTTTGTTACTGAGACAATTTGGCTTGTGTGACCTATTGGAGGGTGTGGTTATTGGAGGGTGCAGCGGGGACGTTCCGCGGGCGACGGCGGATGAAGGCCGGAGAGCCGCAGGGTTGGCTCGTCAACCGAGGCATCTTTTGGTAGTCCTCATCCTTTGCGCGGTGCGCATCAGGCGACATTGCTTGTTTCCCCCATCTCCCCCCCCCACCCATAACAGACACAATTGACGCTTTTGAAAGGTGGGACGGGCTGGAGTTTTTCTTTTACAAGTGCGCTAATGGGAGTTCAGTTTAAAGGAGTGGAGGAGGGGGCTTGCGGCGGAGGATCCAATGAGTGGGGGAGATATGGCAGGTTAAGGAGATTGAGCGGATGCAACAACGCCCGTCGACGCGCTCCCCTCCCTCGGCCGGCGGCGATATCAAAAGATCCGGGCGACGTCGTGATTATTTTCCCTGGGGGTGGTGAGAGGGAGGGGCCCGTCAAGGGCTTACTATAGTACGGCAGACGGGTGGGTGGGTGGGGGGGATGGAAAAGACAAGAAGATGGAATTGCAGCGATAAGATTTCTTTCCTCGCGAGAACGCATCCTTGAGATCCCACTCAGGAATCACTTTATTTCATAAAAATTATTAACACGCTTTAAAGGTATGCATCTATTTATCTGCCTTTAAAAGAGACAGACGGACATAGAAATCACACATTGATAAAATATCTTAACAGTTATCGGAAGTTCTCGAAGTTTTCTTAAGGACTTTCGACATGCATTTCAAGTGACGTCTATACTTTTATGAAATCTCTCCTCAGATGGTTAACTGAACAACGAGGTGCAGATGGAGAATGAGTAGCAAAAAGTATGGATCTAAGAGTTCATTTCATTCATAGGAATTCAGCTTTCAATTATAGATAAAATTATTGCATTGATGACCAATCACTCCATCACTTCCAAAAAATTGTAAGCAGACCTAGATCTTTATTGGCTAATTTTGTTATTATGGTACACGGGTGAGCTCATCATCACCTACTAAACCGACCTTCGGGTTGATTACTGTGTTTTTTTTTATATAAAATTATCACCTTCCACACCGTGGCACATGTATGCATTCTAATACAATTCACTTAACATTTCCATCGCATAATTGAAAGTGTAGTTTCATTTTCAAAAATTGTTTCGATTTTCGAGAACCCATCACAGTCATACACCATGGCAAATGCGTGTGTTCCATTATTCCAACCTCTAAATTTACTTGTACGGCAAATGATTGCTTATGCGAATGCAATATTTCTATGACGCCGTGGTGTCTAATAATCCATTTGAAATAAACAACGAATAAAACGTTAAAGACCAGGAAAAACAACAATAATAACAATAATATTTGAATGCAGAAGTCTTAAGTTTCATTCGCCGATTAGTATGAGAATTCCCTCCCATTTGGGGATTCCCACTTCACCCATGCAGTTTCTTTCTCGAAACAAAACCACTTGAGACGTTCATTCGTTTATTATTTCTCCTCATAAGTTTTAGCAAAATACAAAATATTTTTACTCACTTAGCCACCTAGTCTATGATACTATTCTAACTTCCAATCTAAGGACCGATATTATTAAATTCTAGTGATCTGATTGACAACTTCAACGACCTACGCTCATTCCGTCGATCTGCAGTGGAAATAATACGCGAACACAAAACCACTGAACGAGAGAGAGAGAGAGAGAGGTTAAAAACTTTTTCTTGACTTTCGAAAAAGACGCGGGCGAGGAATGAGAGACGAGTGAAGGAAGGGGAGAGCTGGAAGATAGAAGTAAGAAAAGAGGAGTTTTGGGCGTTTTCTTTCATTTCGTTGTTTTTTCCTCGCCTTTCCTTTGTGTGTTCCGAAGACAGCACCTCTCGTGTGGGGGCGGCGAAGGGTGTGTCTCTGGGCGCCGCCGTCAAAGAATATTGAGGGTGTGAGCAAAAGACGAGAGGAATGGGAGAGAGTGGGAGAGAGAGAGAGGAAAAAAAGGGAATTGAAGAGGCACTAAATGCAAAGGCAAAGACACGCCAAGGAGAGAGCAGGGTGGGGGTTTGTGAGGGAAAGACGAGTAAGGGGGGGGGGGGAAGAGAGAGAAAGCCTCAGCTATGGGAAATAGAAGACTCGTGGGGGTGTGTGGATGAGTTGGGCGGCAGGGGGGGAGTCAACCTTCTCCAAGGCAAAAGGGATTGACAAACAAGACCAGAAGGCCAACAGAGACTGAAGAGGGGGTCGAGGTACCCTCTTCTTCTCTTCTCCTCTCTCTCTCTCTCGGCGGCGCCACTGAGAATCGAGGGGCCGAGGTCCAGAGTTCTCCCGGAAGGCGGGTTTGTCTTACAGGTAGGTAGGTAGAGGAGGCTCGCCTTCGTGGGTGGGATGCTTGGAGATGAGGACTTAGAAGAGAGGACAAGCACACCCTCTCGAATCCGAAGATTTCGAGGGAAACGATGCCACACGAGTTCTCTTGACGTTCTCGATTGGAAATACATACCGACCCCACCGGCCATTCGGCTCTCTTTTGGGTATTTATTTATATATACTTGCTCACGATTTTTTTTCCTTCAACCTCCCGCTTCCCATTCGAGAGACTGAGTGGTTTCCACAACACGCAATCGATATTCGTAGCTTGCGAGATACCCACATCCTATTCACACGCTTCGGACATATTTAGGATGGGAAAAACGGCACGAGAACAGAATATCTTTCCCACTTCGGAACCACGATATGGACTTCGGAATCGTGGCGATATTTAAAACCAAATCGCACAGAAATTTTTTTAGTTTCCGTTCGGTCGGTGAACGTTCGAAATTTACATAAAACGGGAAAGGAGACAGAAGGGAAATATTGGGAGGATTTATTTGACTTCCGTGAAAGTTTTACAAGACAAGTGTGCGTGTAATTGTCCCTTTTCCACCAAAGCCGAGCGGAAAAGTTTTAAGCTAGGCTATCTTGACGGGAAAAATAATTCTCGGTGATTTATTTTATAGGCATGGAAGGCGATGAGGAAGCACGCAGCGATTACAGGAATATGGGGCCGGGAGCCATATTATAATGGCCGTAGACTTCGTGGCGCCCTGCGATCCCACTGATAATAATAGCTTGCGTTATATATTTATTGAAAAAAGCTTCAGTCCTTTCCAAGAAATCTACACACGCGAATGTCTGTGTGTTTTTGCAATGTGATAATAAACAATAAACAAAACTTCGTATAGTGACTAGTATAATAATTATGCATCACTCTAAACATATTAGGCCAAATGACCGTAATTAATTTTAATTTTAAATAATAAGAGAGTAACATTTTGGGACATAGATTTTGATACTTAGAAGATAGTACCATAAACACAGTAATCCACCCAAAGGTCGATTTGGTAGTGTTCACCCAGTACTAAGCTCGTCGGCGTGTGAAATTCACACATTAGGGTAGGGGGGGGGGGATCAGTTCCTTTCCCTGTTTAGAAGATACTATACAATTCCAAACTACCAAGATAAACAAAACATGTATGCTACAATTTGTATTTTTTACCAGAGAAATATCAATTCTCACTCAATGCCACCGTATATCCTAATTTTTCTCTGAACTAAATAAAAACTAAATTTTCAAAAGGCATGGAATACAAAAGTTATCAAGTCAACTTGTGGTACGTATGCTTCGGAGAACAAATAAGTAGGTACCTGGGGTTAGATAGAATATTGTTGTTGGCAGCAAAATTCAAAAGGAATGCTCTAATTGCTTTATAACTACGACATATATAAATCAAGAGGATAGGCATGTTTCTGATTAGTGTGATTATTAAGTACCTATAAAATGGACGATAAAATTTGGACATATCGCCATGTGAAAATCACAAAAAGAGCAGCTTGTAGTATTTTCCATCAGTTAATTCGGCGAAAAATCTCCAAAACGAGAAAATTTATCAAAAACTCGAATTAAAAAACCTCTACCCGCATTCAGAATATTTTCGGTAAATCGATAAATTTCATATGGCAATATAGTATTACAAGGAGTACCCAAAAGATTCGGACTCACCTCACGTAATCCCTTTTGCAGTAGGTCTTCCCGTCTCTCACGAAGCACGTGCAGTTCTCGTCGAGGAACTGGTGGCACTCGGCACACTTGAGACACGCGGCGTGCCACTCGAGGTCCGGGGCCACCCGGAGGATGTACTGGTCGTGGATCTGCGCCCCGCATCCCACGCATAGACTGAGCCGCCGCTTCTCTGCAACGAGGAGAGGGAGAGAAATAAATTAGTCTTCCATCGAGGGTGTGACCACACTAAAGACAATGAGAGGGTGTGTTTTTCCATTGCAAAGTGTATCACTCAAAAGGCACGTGCAGTGAAAACATGTGGTCGTCGTCGAAACCTATGGAATTTCCAGATTAATTTTCTTCTCCGAAATAGCACCCACGGTCACCACCGATCGTTGACAAAGCAGGCGATTTATGCACTCGACTCGAAGTCGAGCATTTTGAAGCGAGAACCAGAGAGCTCCACTAACATTAAGAGCGCTATTGGCAGTAGCTGCAAGATTTGTTGAAACGTATATCAATAAACTAATTGCCACCCAGCAAAACAATTCAAGGGAATACAAAGGACCGCGTGGAATGCTGCGAAAGTTGCTTGTGTGGAGTAGCCATCGTTTGATGTGAACCGAAATGAGAGAATTTCACAGTTTGAATATCTTCCGTATCCCTCAAAGGTAACGGTAGCTCAAGTGGCCCCAGCCGAATATCGAGGGACCCGGGTTTGAATCCAGGTAAAGACGATTGATTTTTGCACCCTGAAATTCCCGATTTTCAAATCATGAAAACTAGGTGGAATTTGTTTCTCAACGTATTATTTTTTTAATGGCACATGGTGTAAGAATGAATCCTGAACTGACAATATGGAAAGAGACCTTCGCTGACAAATTAAAATACGAGTTGGTGTTGACGACGTGCCACAAACGGTGTATGGAAATCCTCAGCTCGGCTACTGTCTTAATAAGTCCGCTTGTGACTTCTTCGTCAAAAGGTACAGGACGTGAATGCCCAAAACGGGAAAAACGTGAAACGTATCGAGAAGTTTTGGAAATTTTCGCAGCCAGTAATTTTGCAAATTTTTCTTTTCAATGATGAAAGAACCGAATAAGTGGAAAACGAAAGTCATTTTCCTTCGGGAATACATTATTAACACCTCTTTCTGACGTGCTAAGTATGCGTGAATGGATGAAACTAAGACGTAGAAAACATATACAATCTTTAATAACAGCTTGAGTGAGCAAATTTGTACGGTTAAATACCAAGAGCTTGACACACTGTCCAAAGATATTTGTTGATCGGTTTAGTTTTCAGACGCTCAGATAGGAAATCTCACTGAAACAAACAGACAAAAGAAGCAAAACGCTAACGTTCAACGGTCAGTTGCGACAAGCTTTTCAATACGGGGACACAGGATACATCTGCGAAACTTTAAAATGAAATTCTAGTTAGGAATACCTTCTTGAATGAAGGAGAAGATACATTTAACTCGATAAAACAAAACAAACGCAAAACATTAAATTAGGCACACAAATGTTTCGTTACTTTGGAAAACATGAAGTCTTTATGTTGGTCAAGTTTAGTTTTATTAATATCTTAACATTAAATAGCTATATAAAGAATGGATTAGAATTCACAAGATTTAGTATTTTTACACGATAGAAGAATACTATTCTATAGATTACATGATACGAACTCGACCGAAAAAAACTTTTGTTATCACCATGAAATCTTAAAAAAAACCTTTCAGATCAAGATTTATTCACATGACTTCCAATGTAAAAAATAAGGACCATTGTTAACAGAAACATGTGGCTATAGAATTCCTGCGTCGAATACCTACTTTAATAAACAAATTAAAGATATGGATAATCTCCCTAAAAACAAAAATATTCGCCGAGACAGCTGAGAGATTTCCAATCTGTTGTTAAACTTATTGGTCACGTCTTCACAAATCAAAACTCAGGTTTCTCTTCCAAGTCGGATACCACACCAACTAACGTTACGAAGAACGTTACACGCTAAATGCAGAAAAAAAGAAAACGGAAGACTGAAACATACGTGTTTGATACTCGGAGTTGATGGGCACTGGAGACCAAACGTCGGGGACGGATTCGATATGAGGAATCATGCCGACATCCGTGGTGGGATCCAGGTAGCTCACGAAGCCGTAAAATGCCTCCGGCCCATTCATCAGCGGGTACGCCATTGACAAAAAAGCAACGGGCTGCCTTCGGGACTTGTGGAAATAGTAGTTATAATGAGGAGGAAGGGAGACAAGAGAGCTGAGGCATGGATTCATTATCGGTCGCCAGCAAGAAAGTGGGGGGGGGGGCGCTGAAGGGAGAAGGTGGCAGTGTCGGGAGCGGATCAGGAGGAGGGGAAGGTTTCCAGATGAGGCCACCGACGCCTCCTTCGGAGATCGCGTCACCCGTTAGAAATCTGCATCCACATCGGTCGGACGCTTTGATTTCAGATTCCTCTTCTCCCCATCTTTACTCCCTGGGGAATCCTCACACTCGAAAAAACCGACATGAACACATTTTCTGGGGAGATTGCGCCGGACGCTGGAAGGATTGAGCCGAACGGATTTCCGAACAGAGGAAAGATATGAGAGAGGTCCGCAGAGGATGGGACAGCGACATGGGGGTGGGGAGGAGGTAAACAAAAAGGGAGACGACGGACCGACAAAAGACGGCGGCACTCTTTTTAATTGCGTCAGAAACAATCTGATTATCGCGACAAACGCTCTCTCTCTCTCTCACACTCTCTAAGACGCAATCAGACGAGTGGTTGCCCACTATCTGACCGACGCGAGGTAGATAAGAAAGAGGACGGGAAAGATGAGTAAAGGGTTATAAGGAGTGGGAGGGGAGGACAGATAAGGATGGGCGGCTTCGAGAAAGGGAGGTCGATAAAGGGGAGCGATCTTGCTCCGGTGATTCCCGTGTGTCGCCACGCCCTCCTCCTCCCTTCTTCGCCTGTGGCCCTGCGGATCACGACGAGGGCGACGCCCACCGCGGCGGCCCATGACATTTTTATTTCTGTCCTAAATCCTAGTTCATTTGACGGGGGGAGTGTTCGCGGAAATCCTCGCCCCACGGCTTCGACGATCGTCGTCGAATGGGCTTAATGCGCCCCATTCGCTCCTCCCCAATGGCGAATGGAACTTGAAACCCTCTTCGACCTTAATTGGCCTTAATGGTCGAATCATCGAAAAACATTGGCATTAAACAAAATAACAATAATTGAGATCGATACGAACGAGAGCACACTGGTTTTTTTGTAAGGCATCACGGCCTAATTTTAACCTTAGGGGCACACTTATTTGCCCAAATGAGACGAATATCACAAGTGTTTATTTAAACCGGTATCCTTATTAACCTGATACCAGCAAAATTAATAAAAACAGAACACCATCTAACGTATAAACACGTTTGAAAAGGATGAACTTGATGCCCATTTTCTTCCCGAATGGAATCACCGAAATAACAAAAAAATATCAATGCTAAATGCGGTCTGTTAATCATTACTATCAAAAGTATGCAGTGGACTTTTCCAAAGAAATTCTGCAATGATCACGTAATTATATTTTAACCGACAGAGTTTTAATCTGAGCAAACTTCAATGGCTTAAAACGGCTCATATCAATATTTATGACTATTTTTTCTAAAAATCAGTAATAGTACTTGTATTTTATACAATTTTACGTTATATAAAGATACTCATTTGGATAATTATTGGTACAATTTTTTTATAAATATATTTAAAAATATCAGTCAACCTTCCCCTACGGGATTTTACCGTGAAAATAATTATCGTAGCATTCTTATGGGTATTTCGTGTATTTTTTTCATGCTGATTCTTCAGATGACAAGAAGTATCATTTCACGGCATCGGAAAATAAATTGCTCCATCCCTTTGAACTGACCTGGCCAAATATTCAGTTTATTCCCCCCGTGCTTGTTTAGGCATCCAACTGAAATTAAGTAGGCAAACAAGCACCAAACTATGCTCCACGAGACAACCATTTAGCGGGTGTGTCTATTCTGCTCGGGCAGGAAAGAATTCACGCAGCTTCTGGTAGCGCACGCACATAAAAATGAAACGGGTACCCGAGAACACAAAAGGGCGACGCGCGTGATTCCAGTCTCGCATTTCCAAGCACGCCTCGCCGTAATTAGCCCGAGACCAGAGGAGCGGCGCACGGAACGAGGAAGGAATCCGGGCGGGGGAATAGGGCGAGGTGGTGATGACCGCCATCAGGAAGCTTTCATCAATTTTTGAACTACGATTCCTGCAACGCTGCAAATGCCAACTGTATCTACACTTGTTCGTATAAAATACAACTAAAATGCTTACAAGCTAACCGTTAATTACTTGGTCGGTTAAACGGTCTTTTTATTGTGAAAGGTCGAGAAAATTAATTTTCCTACTGTGTAAAATATACCCCAACATTCTCTATTAATGATTACATGCACGTAAGTATTTGGACAAGTCACTTGAAGCATATTCCACCTATATGCGTTGTAACCCTTACGAAAATGCAGTAATTGAAGGTAGATTTAACAACTCTATAATCTCACCATCTGGTCAATCATGAACGATCGAATAGTTAACCGCTAAAACGACCAGGACAAATATCTTCAATCTTAAATATCTTCAATGAGTGTACAGATCAGACCTACATTTACTTGATCTCACGAAATCCACCAGCGAAATGCGTGGATGCAGGATCACCCATAGTAGGCACGCACAGTAATGGAACTGGCGTGCTCAAGTGCCGTGCTTAAATCAATCATAGATGGGCAGTTACAAAATATTTCTATCGCAACAAACAACATTTACGTGAGTCAACTGACTCGAGAAATACTGCATAGACTGGATGATACTGCTTCCGGGAATCTAATCGCTCTAGGGAAGAAACAACACAAATTTTAAACATACTGACGCATGGGAATAGGGTGTGTTGAGTTCATATTGAGCGTAGACTGGTGTCGGCCCGGATGAATGAACGAGGAACTGTAGAACCGTAGATTCTCCTTGAATGAACGTAAGAATGGGTTGGAGAGGATGGTCATGGGGTAAAAGAGACAAAGAGGTGCCCTATGTAGGGAAAGGGGTGGGAGTGGTGGTTCAACCTCTCATTCAACGCCCCCTCTTTCCCTGACCGAGGTGTGAAAGGGGTGGCGGGCGAGTTAGCGCGCATCCGCCGTGCAAGCGGGGGGCGTGCCCCGTTCGCACCGTTGCTCATTATGCGAGTGAGCGAGGCCGGGGCGGAGAGCGGGAGGCGGAGTGTCCGAAGCGGCCGCCTCACATATTTCATTTAATTGAGGTGCGAGGGAGGTCGCGAGGGAACATTGAGAATGGAAGGGAGGCGGGAGAGAGGGAAAAATAGGACAAAAGGGAAGGAAGAGACGGTGCCTCAATGGGCATAAGATTAATACGCAGTTACATAAACCCGGAAGATAATACGGGGAAACGCCTTGAAAATTTGCCATAAGGGAAAATGGAGCAGATGCGAGGATATGCGTAAATTTCCAAATGAAAAAAGGATTGAATTGGCTTTTGTTCGAATCAAAAACTTTCAGTGATAAGAGAGATCAATCATATCTTGATTCTGGGTCAGCATCCCGGCTGAACGATGGGGAGGAATGTAGTTTACTTTCCCAAAAATTGAGGTCATATTATTCTAATTATTGGTTTTGCAAACATGTAAAAGACAGGACGACAAAGCTGACACGTTTTGGCAACGGCCGTCGTAAGCTATGGGGGCCGAAAGTAAATAAATTTGGCGTTCGTATTTCACCATAAAATAGTCGAACCATACAGATAACATAAATCGCAACGTCAATCAATACCATACCCACTATTAAATAGAAATCCCCAAAAAATTGGAACACGAAATATACTTTTGCATGTCTTCATTTTTTTCCGCATCAATGGGTAGAGGGTTTGGACGATGCGAAATGGCAAGTTCTAGTTTTCAATGAAAGGGTTAAAGGAAATACCAAATTGGGTAGATACACACCGAATATGAACTGGTGGCCAGTTTAAAAAAATATGAAAAAGGTCATCATCTCATAAACTTGTTTCGGTGAATTACCAATTACAGGATTAAAACAAATACATATTTTTACAAGCAAGTAATCACTTGTGTGATTAGAACGGAAGAATGAGGGGAGGAGGAGGGTCAAGGAGAGGAAAAAACTGTAGTTTTCGAACTGAATTGATTAAAAATCCTATCAGCGTTGGAGAACTGATATTATCTATCTTTTCTAACAAATATCCGTTCGCGTTGAGCCAGTAAAGACTTCAATTACAATTCCCTCTTCGTGTGGAGGAACTACCGTACTTTTTGGTTCTCGGCACCTGAATCAATCAGTTGGTTGGTAGTTTTCGAACTGAAACGTCAATGCGTTTAAATGGTAACGGAGCACACACATCACCGGTTACAGTTAACTGCTCGAATAGCAGCCTACTGGAAGTGATTTTCGGGAGTTTTAAGCACCAACCTTCCAAAGCACCGCATCTATTTACACTCCTACACGTGGACCAGTTCCAAACCCTACGACACCAATTAATTTATATCGCCCACTATCCCCGAACTAGAGATGTGCCAATGAAATAAAACGAAAGCACGCTCATCTCGCCGATCTGTCCGCACATGAGCACACAAACGCAAGCGGAGGACGTTTGCAACCCTTAACGATTTTCACTGGTCGGGAGTCGACTCGAACGAATCTGAGGCCTGGAAGTTGGTAGGAACTGAGGCGTAGAGAGGATGGGAGGAGGGGTGGTTTGGTAGGGTGGAAGGTGAGCTTATTCTATTATTTAAAGAGTTTGAACGGCGGCAGATGGGGGGGGGGAGGGAGAGAGAAAGAGAGGGTGGAAGGAGCGGGAGCAGTAGCCGGGTACACTTGGAGACTTAAAAAAGTGTGCTCTTCGTGTTAGCACCCGAGGGCCGTTTCCGTGGCCGCGCCGATGCGGACGCCCCACCCACCCGGCGTCTACTCTCCCCTTCACTCGCCCTCCCCCATCAGGATCGCACCCTCTCGCTCCGGGGACGGGAGGAATTGAGGCGAGCTGAAGAGGGGACGGAGACCTGCCACGGCGGACGAACTGGGCAGTACGTATTAGTCGCAATTCCTCTCTTTAATCAAAGAACTTTTATCCCAGAAGCACTGTAATACTGAGCCCCCACAAAAATACCACCAATTATTTCAGTCTCGTGCAATAACAATTGGTGCTAATAATGGATTATATGCAAATGCCGAATGCGAACTTTTTCCGGTACACGAATAAGCTTAGTCAGGTGTGACGATGCGAAAGTTTTAGATATCCATATTGAAAATGGACTTTAAACTTTTTCACAATTTCATTCGGTAGCGACATTCACTACAGCATAGTCATGCTTCACTGGCAAGTTTATTTATATTAGATTCAAAGTATTTTGTAAGCTATTATCGTTATACTCTGTTTATAATATTTGGGACCGAAAGGGAAACATCGGTGGAGAAGTCTTAGAGTGAGGTTGGAATTCAAGGCATATCTTAAACTTCAATGTATCGATTACTATTAGGGATGTTAATAAGAGTGTGATTGCGAGACTGAGGAGTACATCAGTAATCCTCGATATCTCCTTTTATATATCGATCCTGGATTTGAAAACCCCGAGTGATGATAATCTTTATCGATTATTATCCAGTTATCCATCGTGCCTTCATAGTCTTCAAAGGCATTTGCCATTGAAAAATGACACATGCTAAATTGATGTAATATAAATGTGATACAATATTAGAAAAATATCTGTAATTTTCGATTATTGAGATTCCTATGCATCAAGATCTTCACTATAGTAAATTAAAATCACTGTGTGATGGTCAAATTCGAATATCGCATGCCTTTATGGATTCTATTTAACAATAAACGAAGGAAAAATTATGAACTTTGACGATGATGCTACAGCAAAGAATAAAGGTAACGTTTAGCATAGATGCATCAATCCAATGATTGCTAATTCTTAGCACAGAGTAACCTCTTCGGCATTCTTTAACTCGATGTTTGCTACGGTAGGTGAGAATTAACTGCTCCTAAGCTGTGAGAAATGCTCACTTTTTGTAAAAATCTATCAGTCCTCTTTTCCCAGGAACAGATAACACAACATTTTACTACTTGCCAGGGTCCGAAACCAGGATAGTTGAGTATAACACGATACTACTCTAGCGATTCTCCTCTCCGTACGTGAGTGGAGTCCAATATATAACAAGCATAAAGAAACTAGAGGAAACATTGTTATTTCACATATACACAAATTAGTAATATTAGAAAAAAAAATAATTACAATATAAAATAATTAATAAATTATACATAGAATTGAAAGGGAATAACATTATCATATTATTTGTACATCTGGTGAGTTCCAAAATAACCCTAAACGGGTTGCGATAAGGTATCGATCCAGCTGAAATATAATTTTGAAGAGATTTAAATGCTCCTTAGCAAAATACAAAGGCTGGGCACAAATTTCGACTAAACATCAACCAAACCCACCAGGAATACGATATGCTTCTATATGCTTAGTGAGCAGTTGTTATGGGTTGAGAGAGCCTACCTAGTGTTTTCAAAGGTGGCGACAGCGTGAGTGCAGAAATGGTGAAGTACGCCCAGAGGAAGACGAAGGCGGGAGAGGGGACGGGGATATTTCTGTCGCGGCGACTCCCAAACGAGAAGCCCTTAAATCCCGCGAGGGGGCCACCTGTCGCCGAAGGGGAATCCCCTCTCGCGCGACTGTAGGAATGCAAGGCGGCTGATATCAGAAGGAAAGAGAAGAGAGAGAAAGAGAGAGAAGGGAGGAATGAAAAAAAATAGTTTGTGAGAGACTGCGAAAGGAGGATAAGAAAAAAAAGGCGGACGTCTTGACTTTCAAAAGAAAAGGCGAGACGTACGATCGACGGACGGCTGTGTCGGCGTCGGCGCGGGCTGATAATTATTTTTTGTTTCGCGGGCGACGTTCCGCGAAACCTTCCCATGTGCCACTCGCTGTCACCATCCCCGCGACCGCCGGGGGGGAGGAAAGGTCCCAAAAATAAAAATCACCTACCCCGCGAGCTCCAATCATGCAATTTTCAAATGTTCCTTCAAAGGGTCCAATGTCTTCTCGTCTTCGAAGTCCTCGACCGTAAACATGGTACGAGTTGACAACGCGCTGGCGGTAGGTTAAAGCCCATCCGCAGTCAGGTTAATATTAATTCGGCGAAAGGAATTTGCAGATTCCCTGAGAGGTATTCCCGTTTCAGCTAATGACTCTAATTCGAGCCTATTACTGTGCCTTCTTACCTCAATGGATAAGTCTCTCTGCGACACTCCCGTGCAGATAGCTCGCACGGCTTGCATACGAAAAGCTTGCTTGCTCAAAGCTTCGTAATTTTATCTGTCTGTTTTCCGCTTGGATGGGGAAGTTCTTCTGCCCATCAAATGACACCATCACGCCAAGGCGAAGGCTAGCGGAATCCAAAAACTGCTAGCTTTAAAGAAGATGATATTTCTTTCCGGAGATCGAAGGAAACTTGATCAGACTTTAAATATTTTATTATATTCCACAGTTACATTTTGTTCCAACTACGGAATCCACCTTTTTAATTGCTCTAAGCTTAATACTCACATATCTTCAAAATGTTTCAAAATAATTTTGATTTTTGCACGAATAACCTCATATTGCTATATAATTTTCATTCTAAAAAAATGAAATTTATTTGGACCGCCTGATTGCTTTTTCCGTTAGTCCTTAGATAAAGGTTACTGTCTCGGGTGTGACTTTCTGAAACATTTCTGGCATAAAAAGGACAGCTAAACTAAATTTTCTTACGAAATTGTATACATTGGCCGCAGTGTCAAAACAGCATCATTACCCAGAAAATGACAAACTGTTTGGAAATCATGGTCGGTGCATTGCATTAAGAATATTAATTGTTACATCGTTTTATTACAACAGCAATCCTCAGATAACTAAATAGGTATATATTAAATATATTGGCGAAAATCACTGGAAAATTGGCAAAGAAATTTAGTTCTAATCAGAAAATAACCCTACTCGATACGTAACTAATTTTTAAATGAAATATCTGGAAACTGGTTTAGGCATACATAATTCTCGTTTTTACGAGAATCGTGCCTACTTCAAGTGACTGAAATACAAGGAGAAAAATACATTTTCACGGAATCAAAAACAAATACCCTAGCTAAACCGGTACACTAATTAGTGTCACCTGTAGCTGCAATGTATTCACCGAAATGAGAACGGCAGCGAGACTACAATCCCCGAAGGGTTCCAATTCCATTCTCGAGGCTTAGTGGGGTGCTGAAGGATCCTCCGTTCGAAGTAAAGTAAGGGTTTGGCGACCGTTCGTTTAAGGTGATGCGGAAGGGGAGGTGGAGGAACTAAAACGAATTTTCTCTTTGCAAAATACAAGGATGAGTCGTAAACACCTCCCCAAAGAGATAATGCCTTTGCCTAAATCCATGTCACCCGAAAGCATGTCACGTAAAGCTCTCACCCTCCTGAAAGGATTGCCTCAACCAGGGATACGAACCGGGATCTAGTTCGCCGTAAGAAAGAACACTCCCCGTCTTGCCCATCGTCCACGACACGAGGGATATGGGAGAATTTAAAATAAGTCGAGGGAGAAGAGTTAACAGTCGGTGAGTTAAAGAGATATATGCGACACCATTTGGAACAGCGCAATTAGGGAGAGAGGCGCGTTTGTGGGGCAAGATACTATGGGGCTATTAAAATTAAAAATAGTAGTACATCGGTATACAATATTCACAACCGAGAGAAAACACGGAATTGAAATTACTGAGTAAACACCACTTTATTTATTTTTTTTTAAAGTTGAGCATGAGATTACTACTGAAGGCATCCACTTTCCGGGCGTCAGCTGTTAGAAGAAAAAATCCCTCGTCTGCACGAACCAGTAAGTAAAAAAAAATAGGAAGCATGAAAAGTGATATGAATTGTTATCTGACTTGGCAAAAGGAGAGCGACCGCTCCGTGGGGAGAGGGGGCTGGAACAAGGGTAACACATCTCTCTTATTTATCGAGAGATGGGGATCGAGAATTGGGAGAGGGGACGAGATGGGAGAAAGCAGGGGTTGTCGGTGGCATGAGAGGCAGAGAATTGTCCGCCACCTCTCCGCTTGCTCCTCCCCGCAGCCTGGCCCAACTAATACTCGTCTACTCCCACCCAGATTTGGCCCTCGCCCAGAGAGAGAGAGGGGCGGAAGGGCAACGATGAGGCCGGAGGGGGAGGACGGAGAGGGGGGGGGGTTGGCATATAATTAAGGGCCACTCTCACACACTCCTCCCTCTCCATCCCATTCTTCCTCGTTCTCCCTCCACATCGTTCGTTCTTTCCTATACACTCGCATCGTCTCGTTATCTCCCCGAACGGCATCCCAAACCTCCTTCCTTCCCCCTGCCTTCGCCCCTCCTCCAGAAGGGCTCTGATTGTGTGTATGGGCGCGTATCCGGGCGCTATTTTATGAGAGGCAGAGAGAGTGAGTGGGAGGAGAGGATGTCAGGAGGGGGGGAGTGATTGCGCGGGAGAAGGGGTCAGAAGGGGGGAGGGCAAAAGGGGGGGGAGAGAGAGAGAGAGAGAGGGATGAGCAAGCGGGGAGAGATAGCAGCGAGCGAGACGGGGGGATTGTTTGGAGCGAATTTAAAACGTAAAAAAAATGGAGAAGAGAAATAGACTGCCAAGAAGACCAATAGATTACTTCCATTGCTCATCTCCCCGGCCACCAATGGAACTCGGGACAGTGTTTATTGACATTGTCAAGGGAGTCGGATAACCCAAGCTTCCTTGGTGATACAAGCATATTTTTTTAAAATTATTAGCCTGCACACAAAGTACAATGAAGGAGGGATAGCTTTCTATTACAAATAATGGGGGATAACTGGCAAGTGGAAAAAGGTGTTCGCTAAGAGAGCCAATGTCTTACGGAAATGGCATGCCTTAGGTTGACAGAGGCTCATTGTATTGCAGTGCGCAGTTCTCTCTCCTTACATCTCCAGCATCGCTTATTAGCATTTCATAAATTAAAACATTCGTTGAACATCGAATTTGTTGGTTGATTTCTCCGCAGATATGCGTCGAGGTACTCTGCTCATAGTAAACATGAATAAGAGCAAATCAGTGCATCGGCATATATAGAGAGAGTAGAGAATAAGAGCACCTTAAGAAGACCATCTGATTTTAGGTAGAAAATAAAAAGGGTGGAGCCGTTTAGGTATAATTCTATACTTTGAGTGCAGTTGGGGAAGAAAAAGTGAATGCAATGGACAATATATGAACAGTACAAATTCTCCTATGCCTGAAGTGAAAGGAATAAGAGCTTGGTATACCTGTATGATGATTGCGAGGCTAAACTCACTGTTTAGCCGAAGAAGAAAATAGGTACTCAGGTTTTACAAGGGAATAAGTCTCATCGCCATCATTCAAACCTAAATTCATAAAATGAAGGGTTAGAGGTGAGAAGAGGGAGAAGGGGATCCAGGGAGGGAAGTGGGAGGGAAAGACACGCCTGTGGAGGATTGTTAAGGCGGGAAGGTGGTTTGTGAGAGAGACGTGGATGCACAGATAAATGAATGTCAATCTTTATGAGGGTCGGCTTAACTCGTTGTTGTAAGAAGAAGAGCAAGAGGAAACATGAAAGAAAGTATTTTAATTGCACTCGTAAAATTCGTCCCCACGAAGGAATAGGTGGTAACTCAACTTCTGTCGTTTCTGAGTGGCTGAGTTTATCTCCTTCGATAGAACCTACCTTATTCCAGTATGACTTGAGTGTTTGTTATTTCGTGACGTTGGCAAGGAAAAAAAGTTAATGCCAGAAGCTGGTTCTTCATGTTTGCTAAATCAAACATTACTGGAACCTAAAGTTTTCAAAAATAACGGAACATTAATTTTTAATAAATACTATACATAAGGAAAAATATCTCCTTTGCCATATTTTATACCACTCATAACCACGAATGATAACACTCGAATACTTTTCAATAACCTTGCAAAGGTGTTCTGCTCTAGTCAAAGCAGTGTGACTTCGGAAGGACTTTCAGTTCTTAAAGGGGGACGCATCCTTAAAATACAGTTCTATTCCGCTACTGGTAAAATAATTAGTTCTCTCCAAAGTACCAGTGGGTGAGTCATACAAAGACTTCATAATACTTAATGCGTTTCACAAGTTAGAGCCGATTGGTTATAAATAGCAATTGGAAGAACAAGATTATTCCCGCATACACGTTCGTTTTTAACCACTCTGTTGGGCATGTGACAACCATATTTTCGATATGGTTGTCACATATTTCGGTATGGTTTCGGGATGGTTTACCTTCGCGTGACAAAAAGCTCTAATGAGCTCGATAATAACCAATCCCTCTAGTTGTGATCGCCAATCAGTGATTAGATTTCTAAATTTCGACAAGACATGATGCTGACGAAATTCGCCGTAAATTGGGTGAAAAAATTCGACATACCAAATTGCGTGGCGGGAAAGTTACGCATTTTAGTCGTGAGTTGAAGTCAGGTCATTTGATTTGCACCATGAAGAGAGAAAGGGAAGGTCTAGTGTCTAGCTTGACGGTCTTTCTGAGCGTTTGCATGTGTTAGAGAAAATCGTCGTTTTACGGCTACCGATCTTTTCATAGAATATCCAGAAGATGCAATGGTAGCATTGCTCAGAATCGTGATTGACACTCCAGGGTAACGTGAACTGTGAGGACAATGGGTGTGAAAGCTGTCGTTAAGTGCTCACAGACACTAGAGTACATCTGCACGTGCTTTTTACACGGTTTTATCTGCAAGGGAGGCTAATAATGTTTTTCCCATTCTATTACTGATGACAAAGCGAGGATTTCGTATGCCAATACACCTCAAGAACTGGCTTTGACTCAATGAACCCGGGAAACGGAAGAGAAGAAAACCTAGGACAAAAAAGCCTGAAATCCGAGGCGAAAAAATTTTATACGGAGGATTTGAAGAAGTCGTTCCACTATATCAAAAATATACAGGAAAAAATGGTGATTACATTGAAAAATACAGTTCACTCGTACGTATTCTGAGTCATTAATAAATTGTTTATTTTTTCAATTATCCACCAATTTTTCCAATGATCTAATCTAATACCAATCCAACGCCCTTTACTACTGAAACACGCCTGGTGTATTTACTATATGTACTTTTCATCAATTCATTACATATTAATTATCATGTACCGCTATTGCGAGGTAGTTTGGTTTTTCATCTTGCTTGATTTACTAAGACATATCGGGCCATCCGGCCTATTTAAACTTGTCAGAAAAATTTCGATCCACTTTCTTTTCAGAATAAAATTGGTAATTTCAGGATATTTGATAATTGGAATTTTCTTTTCGCCAAAAGACAGGGAAATACATTTCAATCAAGAACTTATGCCAACTAAAGAGAATTGAAAAAATTTATCTCGATGAAAATTTTCCGAACCGTATTTGCAAACATTTCAATATTTTCAAATGATAACAAATACTCAAATTAATGAAAAAAATCCTGATGAAGAAAAATGACTCTTGAAATAGTCACACCATTCTCTTCTACTTTCTATAACCTACTTGTAAAATCTTCGTCATAGATTGGAAGACAGAAAATCTAATGTGGTGAATGACTCTTTGGTTGTAATTTCCAACATTTAAAAAATGCAAGACATACGCATCCTCAACCTAGACGTTAAGTGTAAAAATATACAATTTTAATACCATTCCCGCTCATCTTGGAAAACTTTCTAAATTTCAGTATCAATATAATTTTAAAGTCTATCCATAAAAATATATTTGTAGATAAATATCATTCGTAAGAAAAATCATAGTTAGATGGCTAGAGAAGACAAACGAGTCAAATAAATATACATATGACCTTTGCTCCAAAGGCTCGAAGTCACTGATCGTGTAGATACGTACCTACATACGTGAAACTTCATCCTACACAATACAATCCATTCTCAATGGGGTTACACCTGCTTCCGCAGTTTATCGTTCTCAAGTGGTCCATAAAGGGGAGGAATTAATTGTAATTTGCCCTTTGAGTAAACAAATAAAGCACTAACACAGCCGTTCCGAGAATATTTCCTTTGTGGATGGGCTAATCATGAAATCATTAAGAAAGACAGATGGAGTGATGAGAGCGAGGGTTGGGGGGGGGGATGGGGGCGGATGCTTTTAGAGTGGCGGGTCGGGAGGAGTGCGCTGGAGGCGGGGAGGAGGAGGCCATGAAGGCGGATGAGTGGATTCTTCGCCCGCTGCCTTGGCCGAGCGGGAAACACTCCCGACGGAAGAGTTAGTTATCGTGGCATTTACGGTTTTGAAGTCTCGCGAAAAAACACATACGAGAGAGGGAGGACCTCGTTTGTCCTCGGCGACCGACCGCGGATTTTGCAACGCCACAAATCAAAGCGGAGCGGGAAAGATTCAGCATTTTCCAAAACAATCGAGACCCTTTGTGTTTCCAGGCTCGGCTGTATTTTTGTTTTCAGTTATCTGTAATTTGGGGGAAAATGCAGGCAACTCCATCATATCCACACCTCGTTTCGACGATCCAACAAACACACACCATCCGAGGGAGAGAAACAGAGTGCATTTTTTTGCCGCATCTGAACCCATTTAAAAAATAAAATAACGCCCGCGGGTGAAACGAAGTTGTTCCGCGGATTCAGAAATCCGAGAATAAAACAGACTGCAGGAACTGAGTCATTGTTAGCGGCTGCAAATGGCCGTGAACGATTTCACGAATTATGGCCTGAAAAAATTAACCTTCATTCGACAGAGTATTTTTTCCACTGAAAATTATTCTTCTATTTATTTCCAGGTCTGGAACTCCCGGACTTCAATCGGGAGGCGAAACCGCACCCTCGCGGCGTTTGATTATCCGTCCCTCAGGCGGGTGGAAGGAGTAACAATCACGCCGGCGTCGTTTTTTCTCCCGAAATGGGGTGGATGCAACAGATCTCCCCCAAAATCATCCAATTTTCCGAGTAATTCTGTTTTATGATGCGACTGGATGGACCACGAGACGAAAAAGATAATGCGCCGTTGGTCACAACTGGTCTCGCGCAAAAAACGTCTCTGCCTTCAGCCGCTGGGCTGGCTGGCATCCCTCCCACGCCCCTTGGAACCATTTCCGGATATTTCTCCCCGTCGTCGAACCTCATACACTCAATCACTCCCTCTGCTTCAGAGTAATTTTTAGATGTCGTCGTGGAATAATAATGAAATCGAATGCGAGAGCGTGAAAAGATTGAGAGAAAAAATAGAATAGAGACGACAACACTAATTATGATGCACGTTCCGTGCCCTAGGTCAGCTTCTGCCAATTATTCGCCAACTATTTCTTATGAACACATAACGAAGACTCACAAATACTAATACCTGATATCTTTTCAATGCTTTTACCAACATTTGGGGATAAAAGGATGGCAATATACCTCAATACTATAAACTATCGCCAAAGATGTCACAGTAACAGATTCGCCACATCTGGGATGTTAAGGGAAAATCGTAAAACTATGTAAACGCTACGCAGCTTAAGAATTTTAATGCCTGAGCAATGTTATTATTAATGATGACAAAGCTTCGCCACAAAAGCACACTCGCATGACCGATTCCCAACTGTGGAAATAAGTGACAGGCTTGTTGGATAATGAATACCACTTAGATAAGGAACATTTACATAAAAAAAACATTACTTACTATAAATGTAAACTATAATTCAGATCTAAAGTCATGTTTGCATCAAACAGAAAGTTATTGCATTTGACAATTCAATGCAAACGATTGCTGTTTGTACAAAGAGCCAGTTTGTCATAAACAGCCATTAAGTATAAGAAATCTCTCCGAATCTCGATCCATCCGGTCAAGCAGTACTAAATAAATACGAAGGCATTCACATCACACTGACATAAAAGTAATTACTTACGATTTCACTTCAGTTCTTGTTCTTTTCCAAACAACGGGTGTTGCCTGTTGCAATCGAGAGTGAATTTCACTAACTTTTCGGTACTGTAATGATAGGCATTTGAAGGGTTTCGGGACTACATTTGTACATAATAGTTAAAAAAGAACTACGCTCTTAAAATACTTTTCGGAACCATGGCTGTCTGAGGTGCCTCTCCATTGGTCTCCGGGTTGAAAGCAGTAGACATGACAAGAACCCGAAACTATTTAGAATATTTTTTTCCTTTTGTCCGTGTAATTCAAGCGGCTGAAATAAGCGCCGGCCTCGGCTGGTGTCCTCCAGTGATCGCCTGGGCGATGTTTTTCTCCTACCCTCTTTCAACTGACAATTTGAAACTTATTCAAATTCAGATCCTGAGTCGGATAGTGCCGGCCGGAATCATAGGAAGCGGAGAGAATGGAGGCAGAGGAAGGGAGGCGAGAGGAGTCCGGGTGATTATGCCGTGCAAGACCATTCCCAAGCGGACAAACGAAAAGAAATAAAAAAGGAGGACGCGACTCGAATAAAAAAAATGAGTCCCCTCGTGCTCCTTCCCTTCCACCAGAGGAGCGCGACACAAATTTTGATTCCTCTGCACCCTTCCTTTCCTCTCTCCGCTCGAACCGAGTTCATCCTTCTTCTCTCCTTCCCCCATTTTCGCCTAGCGCGCGCCCCTTCACGGAACGAGAGGTGAGGAGGACAGATTGATGGAGTAGGAGGAGGGTTTGGCGAGGCGGAGTGAAGTTAAGGGGGGGGCCGGGGGTGGGGAGGGGGTTGGGGAGGTTTGAGAGTCGGTAAGGAAGGGTTACGCGGAGGGGGTCGGGGGATGTTGAGGCAGAGGAGGATGAAAAGGGGGAGGGGAGGGAGAGCTGCTGCCCCAGGTCGGCCGACCTCCCCAGGAGCTCTCTTCCCTCCCCGTCCCATCCTCCCTCCTCTTTACTCTCTCGCCTCTGATTGGGCGAAGGGGGCCCGGGAGACACCGCCCCCCGGATGCCGTCCTCCCCCCCTTTCTCCGTCTCCACGCCTTCGACCCACACCCCCTCCCTTCCGCCCCCTGGAAAGTACACCTCTCTCTCTCCCTCCGACCCTCTCTCTCTCCCTTCCCCTCCTCCGCCAGCCACCGAAGAGTGTGAGAGAGTGTTATCCCAAGATGCCGCTGCTGCCGCGCGGGAGGGAGGGATTGCGAGGCGGGGGGACGACGGGATCGTGACAGACCCCCCACCACAAGCCATCGCACCCCCCGCCCCCCTCATGTTCTTTATTCACTCCTCCTTTTGACTCCCTCCCTCTCCGCGCAGCTCCCCTCCGAAGCGTCGCGTCCATAAAGGATGCGGCCAAACAAGCTCTCCCTTTGTGTCCCGCTCCCATTCGGGCACGCGGGGGAATACGTGCCCGCTCACAAAAGGAGCGAAAGAGGAAAGAAGAGAGAGAGCAGAGGGAATGGAGAGGAGGAAGATGCTGTACGAAGGGAGAAGAAGGAAGTCCTCGTTTTCCCCTGTATAAATAGCAGTGAGGTTGTGTGCGGGTGCGAACTGTTTCGGGCATTTACTGCTCCGCCGTGTGTTCGCTTGGCGTTCATCATCCGACTCGCATCAGCGGCGCACATTCGGTGATGGCGAAAGGTTGAGAAGACGGTCGGAGGAAGCGGGGATTCGAACCGGCCAATGAAAAATGGGTGTGGCCGCATGAATGTTACGTAAACTCATTAAAAACTACTTCCAAGGACGTCTCCAAGGCAATGCCACGGTAATGTAAAAATGACTTGTCTTCATATATTCGCTCGCCTTTTCGTGTAGTAAGAATTGATATGAGCTGACTACTTAAGTGCACCTACCATTGCTACGTTCCAAAAATAAAAATCTCTGGGATCCATTAAAATTGAGGATCGATATTTTAGCCTATTCCGCTTTGTTTCGTCCTTTTCAAACTGGTATTACCACAGTTTACTATTTTAATCTGTGCAAACGTTGTAGTGCTACTAGCAAAAGAATGTCCCAAACAAGTTCATTGGCATTAGGCTCGCTTTCATGGAACTTTATGTTGAACAAAGACAAAATAAATCATAGTGTGTTCCACAATTTTTTAGCTGTCCACAGAAACTTTTGGTACTTGGACAGTTTGGTTTGGTGTCTGTTAGTGCCGAACCAAGTTAATTGGATTCCGCCAAGAGGTTTGTGCGAATTAAGGCTTAAAACTATTAGATTTGGAGACTGATCATCCCCGTCAAGCTAAAATATGATATGATTAACACACAAAATAATTTTGCTTGAGCTCAAAAAGAATTAGTCCACAGTTCCGTAAGAGATGGCAACATCCTCTAGTGGGGTAAATATCACTCGCTCTATCGTAGCGAATCCTTAATTAGCCCAATTTCCAGTATTTACCGTATATCTACATGAAACGTGATGGTGAACATTTCGAAAGGAAACCGACGCATTCCTCACTCCCCCATTTCAACTACATTCTTATGAAACCTGTTACTGCTGCCAATAGACTTTTTGTTCCTAGGATTTGAAACAAATCGATGCCGATAAATATGAGGAGGAAGGCACATCTCACACGGCTATCTTTCCGAATATACATATCTCAAAACATAAAATCCCGTACGCACAACTGGTGATGACGAAGAAGGTAGAATTCCGGCATAGTTTGCACCAACACACATTTCATTCCTTAACGGGAGGATTACTCGCAAGATGGGATCGAAGCGGAACGAATCCCATTCCCTATTAAATTAAGCGTTATCTTCTGGGACAAAATCAAGCCTGAGGAGTCAGTTAATACCGAACCATGTTGTAGAAAACTTGGGAATATAAATTTTCATCTACGAAGGGGGTGGGAGACAGATGTTCTTCTGGCAGCGGGAAAGGGATTTTATATTGAATCCCGAGTTTGTGATGAACGAAATAACTGGACATAGTTGGTTAATGAAATAATTGAATTAGATTCAATAGTTACAAATCAGCAGAATCAGTACATTTTCTCATTACGGAAGAAACATTTTTAGCCAGCAAGAAGCATTTAACAAAAAATGATCTACCGAAGATTCTACGTTACAGCATAAATCAAAATGTTGACAACACACGAGGACACGATGTCAAATAATTGAATCTTTCTTTTCAAAGAGAACAAAATATCTGCATTTG
The DNA here is from genome assembly GCA_037158775.1 of Hetaerina titia. NCBI lineage: Eukaryota > Metazoa > Arthropoda > Insecta > Odonata > Calopterygidae > Hetaerina > Hetaerina titia. Next base: position 121,649,693 of record CM073768.1, read on the forward strand.
GGCCCCGCATCATTATGGAATGATAGTATATGGCTGCGTTAATTTTCGCGGCGGTGGCTTGAAGAATTCTGCATTTTCGGGTTTTCACCGCGTTGTTGTTTGAAGCTAGACGGCTTCAAACAACAACGCGGTGAAAACCCGAAAATGCAGAATTCTTCAAGGAATGATGGTGTTTCGTGAGCTTTGGGTGTTTTTCAGAATACACTCAACGCTTTTCCCCTTTCCGATGACCAAGTTTCCGAGCTCTACAAAACGACGCTCCATATCAGTTTTCAAATGTGTCTTCCCTTTACAATCGTTACTTCTTAAACTGCCTGCCTCTTTACCTTACGCAATTCTACTTTCAATGTCCCTACTACTCTGTCCCCACTCTCCTCCTAAACAATTCCTAAACAGGTGAACTGTTCTAGTTTATGACCCTTAGCTTAATGCGTATCTTAGCCTTTTTTTTGTTAGTAACTCATTAACTTCATTTTATCATGGTAAATTCTCATTGCGAGCTTAGCACACTGATTCTGCGAGATACCAAGTAATTATTGTAACGAACACTGAGAGAAACTCCTGAAATAATAAGGAAATAAATACATACATAGTATTTGACTCATTTTTAATGTTACCGTCAGCGTAATTACTTCACAAGCAAATTGAGTCGCATGCTTTTTATACCCGAGGGGTAATTATGGACACAAGTCTGATACGTTCTGCCAAGCACTTTAAACCCTAGCCAACAAGTGCCATGAACTGGTTCACCTGGCAAAGAATATTTTACTGAAAATCAACATATTAACTTCCAAATTTCACCTTGCCAGCTTACTATGATATAGAAACACTCAAGTCCAAGGCCAAAAATATATCCGACATCTTGATTTGCACGAAAAATGAAGGAGAAGGCAAGGATAAAGGAGTGACTAGGAGGAATCCCTTCCTCTGAATGTAAAAAATAAGAGAAGGACGCTTTTCCAAAGCAGAGGCTTCATTTGCAACCGGTTTTGAATATGTACAGAGTATCATCATCTTACCAGAAGATGTTACTCTGTATGCGAAACCGGTCGAAAATGAAGTTCATTCTAAAGGAAAAACGGCGTTCACGTCTTTTAACTTCAAGTGAAGACTCGATTTCCGGCAGCATTTCTGAATAAATTGCAACTTTTGTTAATTCATTAATAAATAGTACACCAATTCAGCGGGAGGAACTACTAGGATTACGTAGGAGTACAATACAGTAACAATAAATAAAATACAACGGAATTACATATTAAATATTTAATCAAACGAATCAACACTGAGAAAGTCTTAGAAAAATGTATAAGGAACGAAAGCAATTTTAATTCGGCAATTCTTTGCAGTGAGAACAGAATTTACAGCACATAGGTAATGGTTTCGTTAACGATGCCTCCACCTCAAATGTAAAAAAACTATTGGGTAAGCTGGAGTGTGGCAGCAGTGAGGGAACGGCGTTATATAAAATTCCTTGAGAGCCGTATTTAAATATAGGTGATGTTACATAAGGGGTCTTAAAAAGGTGATCTTACATAAGGGGTACAAGAAAGGTGATCTTGGGAATAAGGCAATGGAGGGAAAGTACTGGTTGCAGCGTCGGACGTACGATTAGCGTAGGGAAAATGATATACAGATGTAGTCGCCCCCGAAGTTGCTCGTGACCAAGAGTCTGCAGTTGAACGAGGAAAACCGTCGTAGTATTTTCAATAACTCGCTTTAGGAACAAGCTAAAACATACTATGTATTGTGTATTGAATAATAATGTATAAAAAGGATAGGAGAGAAATTTAGTAGCCCCTGATCGCGCGATGATAGTTCATTACTGACAAACTAGCAAAAGCAACCGACACTGTTCAGACTGAAGCGTACGAATGCCTAAATATTCGCAGCACGAGTGGAATGAATATAATGTTAGGTCATAAAACCTAATTTTCATCGCTGCCTGAAACCAGTTTTAATTTTTTTCAAGGAAAGTGTAGATTCAACAGCGACATTCTACCGAACTCTAAATTCATACTTATGTAATTTTTGACTTTTATACAACCGTCATAAAATGCGGGTAATTTTATTATAAAATTGACGGGGATGATTACGAAGGAAGTGTGTGTGTGTGTGTGGAAAAACAACAAAATAGAGCACGGCTTAATGACAGAAAAACAAGATAAATATTTCAGCTTGGCGCGAGGAGAGGCGATTTTATTTATACGCGGCTTTGTCCATCAGAAATAGAAACAATTTAATTTGCAACGGGGTTTACGACCCCGAGAGAATTTACATAAGATTTTCTCAAAAATAACTTTATTTTTACGATCAAGATAATGAAATTTGTAGGGACGACGAGAGAGTTTAAATTAAAGGGGCGCGACGGGAAATGTCAGGTACAATCCCACAAAGATAAACAAATACGCGCAGGAAAATAAATATACGCATCACTCCGAAATGTTGAAACTTTATCATTGCGAGCTGGTACACTTTGTCCGTTATAAAGTCATAAACTAGAGAACCGTAGCTGGACTATTTCCAATTGAAAGTGTGCGCTAGAAGCAACACATGTTTAAGAATTGTTCTTATCACTCGGGCCACGCCAATGAAACGATCACCATCAGCAACTAGTGTTGCAATCGGTGAATCCATTTGGGATTTGCTACTCAGACATTTGAATTGACATTTTGCTATGTCAAGTTATCGTGAATGTTCGCTCACATTTAATCCGAGTCACATAACTTTTCAGATTAGAGTACAAAGAGGACTATTGTATTAAGACTAGTTTCTATAAAAATTAAATTTCTAACACCTACTGCCATCTCTAAATTCATTGTAGTAGTGCTGGCTATCAACAAGGACATCAGAAAAATATTTTCTCATAGTTCTCATAGTTCTTATCAGTTTCGTTTGAAATGTAATCGTGATTAATCGTGAGAATAAGTAAAATGTAATCGAAAGAGTGCGTGGGTGAGTGAGGCGGGGGTGCGAGTGACTTGCGTCGACAACGACACCGAGCAGGGACCGAGAAAGATGGGCACTTGCGTCACGCTGCGTCCGAGAACCCACTTCCATCCTTGAGACCAAATGGGATGAGGTCGCAAATGCACATGTGCATTACGGGGTGTGTGGAAATCCCCGGATGATGGGCGGGGAGTGGGAAGAGGCTGCAAATAATCAGGCGCCCGCAGACCTCATCTGCTGGCTCCCTCCCATTTCCCTCCTCCCTACTGAGTCTGAATCGACTGCACTCCCGTGCGTGCTTCGAACGTCTCCCAGACCTCCATCGTAACCCTGCGGTTTTAGGCGGGAGCTGATGAATGGTCTAAGGTGATCTCATCAAAAGAAGTTCCACATACACGTAATAAATATAACCATAACACAGTAATCAACCCGAAGGTCGGTTTGATTACTGTGTTGTAGTAGGTGATGGTAGAGCTCACCCATGTACCAAGCCCGACGGCGTGTGAATATTCACACATCAGGGTAGGGGGGGCAGTTCCTTTCCCTGTGCCGGTTATGGTTTCCCAGGAAGATCTGGTACCCGAAAAATCAACTAGCTTGGGTGGAGCTGCAGGTGCCCAAAGTGCCTTGCCCGGGAATCGAACCCGGGACCCTCCGGTCAGTAGTCCAACGCTCTACCCACTAGACCACCGCGACCCGCATATCAAATATATATATCAGAAATCGAAATCATCATTCCCAACGACTCCAGTTATATGCGCAAGGTTTACTTCAATTAACAGTATTCCTTTTCCTAAAAAATGTTCTTCTTTTACAATTAAGGAAGTTCATTCAGAAGCATGACATAATATCAATGGAGTGAATACCTAATGTTCTAGTAAAAAGGAAAGTGTAAATTCTAATTCGTAAATTGTAATTGTAATTAAATTGTGATTCCTAATAATTATTACGTGCTTGGATTAACTGTTTACATCCTCAGGCATAAATTGAAAACATCTTCAAAGGATAAACAAAATCAAATATTTGAAGCGTTCGTTTTTATGAGAAGGAAATTAAAAAGTTTTGAACAAAATTAGACAATATAAAATAACTCCCACGTCTAGACGTGATCAGCTGTCTTTTAAGCTCGAATCCTGTTCGGATGATCTACAGGTATATCTGTACATGCACATCAGGTCATCATTGAATCACCTAATTGTTCAAATAGGGCCATTATTATGAATAATCAAAAGTTTAAAACTTGTTAAAAAACACCTCGGGTATGGTTTCATGTTATGGATACATTACAAAAAACACGTTAAAAGTGTCTACAGTACCTCTAAAAATTAATACTCCGAAATCATAAATAAATACATGTGCCATTGAGTATCTGTTCTGAATGAAACAATCAAAAATGTGATTTTAAAAGAGATTGAAACGCATCGAGCAACCGTCACAGAATCTGTCCCTAGATCCTTGATCCCCAAGTTATCAATTAAAAAGTCAAACTTTAATTGTCTCACCACTTGAAGAAATACGTAAGGTCTAATGGGGCTAGGAAGTTCACGTAAAACTCTCCCCCCACCGATTCCTGGCTACTTCTCTCTGCTTGACGCAACTTCATTCAGGCTTTTAATCTAGATTATATCATGCTGGATTATAAAATCAGGGTTCGCCTGGACAAATGAACGACGGGACGTTATTGCCTGCCTATTCAACCGGAGAGGTTTTCACAATAGGTTCATAGATGCAGGGCTAAGGGCCTTAGGGGAGGAGGAGCACAAAAGCAGAATGCGAGGGTGTTCCGCCGAAGGGAATTTCACTTCGGGAAGGGTGGCTTCCGAGGCGGAAAGACCAAGGGGAGCAATGGGGGAACGGAATCCACTTATTGAAACCCTCAAGAGGAAGACTTGACAATAAGCACCAAATCGGTTACCCTTCGGGTGTGGAGATATACAGGATGCCGAGTGCCCCAGTTCAAGGAGGCGCCATCATCAACTACTGCAACTCATTATAGGCGTTGGTTTCAATTAAAAACAATATTATGGCAAACTAAATAGCTCCCACCCCATTAAAAGAGGACGAGCCAGTCTTCCATGCAGCCTTTGCAAATTTCACTTCGCACTGTGAGTGCACTGAAGAATACCACGAAGGGAGTAGTGGGTCGAATTTATCGTGTGACTTTCGTTTTGAATGGGGTACGATTGAGGTTTGAGGGGGTTGCGGAACAGAGATATAAAAAGAGGCGATTGAAGATTAAATTTCACCCTTGTACGAGTTTAAGGCCTTGAAACCACGCATATAATTCATCTATCTAATTCTACGGGCCTCTTATTTACGGTAGCCATTATTTTCTTACCCTGATCTGATCGCCTTCTTTTCTCATGTTTTCATCGGCGAAGTTGCAATTTTCACATTATTAATTTCATTTTATCGAACTAAAAAACTCTCAGGAGTTGACTTAGTATTCATTTTCCATTTCATTTTCCAAGCATCCCTTGGCCCACACAAGATACCTATCACCTGTGGTGATACCTCATAACTAAAACATCTTGCTGGGGAGAATCAAGAGAGATCAAAACAATAACTCGAAAAGGATTAGTTAGTCAATACTACAACTGAGTGACTTAAAATCTCAATTTTAATTGACTTTAATCTTTTATTTTTACGGAGAAGTATTTGAAATTTCGAAATATTAAGAACAAAGCGAAGAACGTTGTATAAAAATTGGCAACGAAAATTTCGAAAGGCGTCGATATATTTCTGCCAAGCAAAATTGGGAAGAAGTAAGGTTTGTGTCGATGCCGATCATCAAAAAAGACAGGGGAAACTTAAAAAAAGATAGCGGAATTAACTTCCCCATGGAAATATTCCCCGAGGCAGTAGCTTTTCAAAAGACGCGCTCCCCTACGAAGGGGTGTCGGAACACCGGGGGCAGTGCGATAAGGAGTTATCTTATTACATACACACTACAAACAACGCAGATACAGGGAGACACGAAATATTTTTCAATTTCTCAAGATTTTCGGACACAGACCCAAATATTTGGGAACCAATACACAACACCTAAATAGTTTTGTTTTTTTTCTTGATCATTCATTCATTCAATTCTTAATAAAGCTTAACATTGTCTCTATTGTATACAGACAACGACAACCAAGTTCAACACAACAGTTGCACAAATTAACATCTTCGACCTCACGACCTTCGGATTGACCGGCTGAGGGCGTTAAAATCTGTCGCCACTCCCTTTTCTCACGCCACCAACACTCATTAAAGATTTCTTCCACGAAGTTCCCGAAGCAACTTATTCACATCCCAAGCTAAGCGTTTAAATCCCAACAGATGCTCGAACGTTTTGACGGGAGCGGGAGCTCGGTGGGCAGTGCACGACTCGACGACGGCGGCGCCCATGACGTCCGAAGGACTGAATGGACACCCGGAGGGCTCGGGAGGTTCGGGGGGTGGGTGGGTTGAGAACGTTCGTAATTTATTACGCAGCCACGCATTTCCACTCCAGATGACTAGTTGTGCCCGCGCGTCCACCCGAACACACCACTCGACCCCGATGATACGTCTGCTTAGTGTTAAGTTCAACAAACGATTCCTTGATATCGGTGCTCTGTGGCTCTTCAGACCGAGCGAGGCTCCCTTGCCATCCTGCTTGGTAGAACCGTGAGAAAGGGCCACAAGGGGTGGCACAGAGCACCGGGGTGCGGGAGGGTGGCGAGTTTAAGGATTGAGGCAGGCGGGAAGAGTTGGAAGGAGAGAATTTCATTCGAGCGGAGGAAATGATTACAAGTGTAAACGTCTAAGTCCACAAATGAGAAATTAACATGCGAACATCAGCAGAGAACTTAATTTTTTTAGTGTTTAGAGAGAAACTATTATTGACTGACCCGATACCTATTGAAAAAGAAATCGCCCCATCCTTCCTTCCACCTCATTCATTCACTCTCCCTCCCGCTCTTTCCATTTCGTCTCGGTTAACAAAAAAAAATTCCGGCCCAGAGAGAGAGAGAGAGTGTGTGTGTGTGTGACAAATGCCTCTCGAATGCTAATAAGCCCGTAATGTAGGGAAGCCCCATAATGAGTAAATACCGAATTTCAAAACGTCGAAACGCTTCCGAATGGAGCGGGTACAAAAGCAAACAAGCCCTCCATTTTTTTCTCTACCTTAGAAACGAACCGGGGAACGAAAGAGCTGTGGGGTGAATTGGGAGGGAGCGGCACCTAATGTAATGAAATCAAATCGTCAAAAAATGAGTTCAGGGTATAAGTGGGGCAGACCTAGAAAATAGACCCGAGGAAAACAGGGATACCGCCATTCGGTTGTGTGCGCGCACCTGTTTCGACCGCTGGAAGGAGTCGAAATTAGCACCCAATCGGTAAATCGAGTGCGCTCAAAGGCGGTGGGGAGACGAGAAGAGAGGGGATGAAGGAGACAGGGTGAGGTGTGGTGAGGTAGGGGTTAACGTGAATGGGGATGGAGAAGGAAGGCATAGATGACTGTAGTTTGACTGGGGGTAAAACATACGCAACGGATATTGTAAATCAGTTGAACAAATAAAAATATAAATTTGAAAATAAAATAAAACGTAAATAAATTTAAAAACATTAATAAACAACTAGAAAATGTTTTTAATTTTGAAAATAAATTAAATATCGTTCTGATAGGTTTCCAGGATATTCTTTTAAACTAAAATGAAAATGCATGTTATATGTCCAGATGATCAACAGAATAAACAATAGATAATTGTTATTTGTAATGAAATGGTATTTAATGCATTTTCCCTATAAACATTCAACGTTTTGTCATCAACGGGAGTTAGAAACAATTAATGAACCTATATTCAACCTACATTTAATTATAACCCTGTTAATATTTGAGATTGACAATAAGTAATAAATATTTACTGTCTAAGTAAAAACGTTACCATTATGTACGTGTAAGATTTTGGCTGGCTTCTCAATAAACAATATTGTTTATGAAATTCATGTCTAAAAATCCTTCCTACATCATCCAAATAGTGGGAGAGGTTTATAATTAATTTTGGACTAAAGTGACGTCGACAATAAGGATTCCGTGAAATGAATATGAACCTGAAATCCTTACAGTCTAACTAGACAATTTTTCTCTTTGCCAGAGCAATCACGCTTCAATTACGCAATCACCACCCATGTGGTGGTAGCGACAGAAAAACCTTCAGGCAAAGACTACTTTCTTTGCCAAAAGAAAACTATTCACAAAATATGTAAACAGTAATGAATGTACAAGTAGTCCTCTAACGCGTTTTCTTTCCGTCTTATTTGCCATTCAGGTGGATATAATAGATAGAAGACCTTTCGTTTCTTTTCCCTGAATTCCTCCCCAAAAGAGGTGTGCCCTGCTAGCGTGGCGTCGCCAGAGTGGTTCAAAAGAATCAAGATTTAAGAAGGGACACCTCAAATAATTGATCTGAAAATCACCCTTCCCAGGCTGACATTTCTATCATAAACTTGGCCCGTATCATAAGGACGCAGGCTGCCCGAACCATTGCCACCACACCTGCTTGCTACTCCCGGTGTGCTGCTGGTCTGAATGCAAATGTGATGGGCGTGAGAGGTTGTGAGTCAGGAATCTCCTAACAAAGCGATCGATGGAAATGTATCGGAGCGCCATTTGGAGGGAAAAAGGCGGAGGAGATAACACGAATAAGATTGATCGACAACATCGGAAAACGATCAAACAGATGTGATTGGAGGCGTGGAGTGGAATTTCAGGTACGAAGACTCTTGAATGGAATGAGGGCTCGATCTTCCTCCGTGGTTTCGTTATAATTACGGCGATAATTCATTGCGATACAATGCAAGAGGCAAAATCAAGGGGAAAGGGCCAGAAAAGTACCGTGACGACGGTAAAATAAAAGGAAGAAGGAGCTAAGACACGGAGTGTAGGAAGAGCTTCATGTGTCCCAGAAAAGCTGGAATTAAAAATAGGGGATATCGACGGAATTCGAAAAGTGAGAATTTTCATTAGGATACTTTTAACAGCTAAGGAAAAGTCTCATTCCAGCAAAGGTACCCAAATTAGCTCCAATTAAACACAAGTTTTTTTGAGCCTCATGAATATTAGGATATTTTTTTAGGCCTAAAAAACGAAAATATCATTTAGCAAGCATAATTTCAATTACGAGGGCAAATTCTGAGTCCTTAAGTACGTATAAGTCAACTATACCAACGCCAAAATGCATTGGGACAACATATTGACTGGCGCAACAGCTTCCGAAATTTTCTTAATTTTCGCCATTAGTCACTTCATCTAGAGCCAACATCGTCGACATCGGTGGGAAGACAAATCAATAATGTGGAGGTGATTGTGGTTAGAATTCATAAAAACCAATACTATTCGGGCGTTTTGGATGAATTCTAGCAACACTGAATATTTCGTGCAACTGGACAACTCAATCAGGTTGACATGTTGTCACAATTTAATTTTGTTTGAAGGGGTAACAAATATTAATTCTTAGCAATCACAAGCAACTGACGAGAATATAATTTAATTCAGGCGCTTCTCATTCGTAGGAACTACTTGAGCCATTCAACACCTGGCGAACATTAAAAACCCAAGAATACTTCTATATTTCGTAAAAAAATTTATTATTATTTCAAAAATTACTTTTATCCATTTAGCCACTTCATCGATTCCTGACACTTCGAAATGAAACGTTATTTGACATATTCCGTGTGTCGTTTAATAATTCCTTAGGAGCATTTCTTTTCATTTTTTTAAATAAAAACAAGTGTTGCGCTTCAATCGACTAGGTAAATGAAACCACGTGAAGAATATAGCTGACACTTTAACAGCATTCTAGTGAGAGATGAGGCATAATAAAACCAAACTTTTTCCGATGCTACAAGCGCCATGTCTTGGATTTTCTAATGAGCTATTGAACGACCCACGTATCAGATTTTCCAGTTTTCATGATATAATGTCTGGTTTACGGATTGAAATTAATCGAGACATATTTGAGAATTTTAAAATGTAATTAAATTTATTCCCGTTAAAAATTTTAAGTAAACACAACACTCTTACGGACACAAAACAACAAACACATTACTATGACATTATGTAATACACGCATTAAATGACAAAAAGTAATGTGTGCGTACAAGTGATTCCTTCTTCAAGACATAGTTGCTCTTCTACCTTTGCTTACTCAACGCTCACGCTGAAGTTGCTAATTTCTTGGAATGAGGTGGGAGTAGGAATAGTATATGCCCAGTAAAAGGAGCAAAATGAAGGCGATGACGAGGATCAACTTAATCCAGTATATTCCAGCGAAGAAAGATCCATCCTCTTCATAAAGGACAGCATCTCGGATCACAACGGTCCTGCTCGGGGAGCTGCTTGGAGGTATGACGCACGGTGGCTGTTCCACGGAGTCTAACAAAATTTCATTTTTCAGTTATCTTTGGTACTCACCTTATTTCTCTCAAAATATGACTATTTATCTTCGCTTACTCTCAGTTTGGTCGGGTGTCGTGTTTCTCTTCGTAAAATTGCGACCCATGATGAAGGTGCAAAATGTTGCTCTTACATAAGTTCCATGACGACAGATTATATTGTTGCTTTCAAGGAAACAATAATACAGCAGCTATCCTCTGCTAAGGTTAAATGAGACACTATTTAACTATTCAAAATTACATCTGTTTAAAAATGAGCTGGTGCTTGCGTGTTGGATTTTCATGCACAAATTATCGGTTAGCTGCAAATTGGGTTTATGGATAGATGGAGGTCTAATTAACAGAACCCCAATATTAACCGACAAATTAATTTCTTTAGCCTCACTCTACCGTATATTCCGTGAACGTATTATTGTTAGCAACACCATGGGATTCCTCGATTTTCGCAAACATATATGTCAAACGTACATTACAAATGTAAAATACTTGTGCGTCACCATCGCATCGAATCTTACATGGGAAAATTACAAAAGTACCGTTTCCGGAGGGGTACTAATGACTCATACATTCATCAAATGTAACATGTTTAACAACGTTGCCATGATAAAATGAATAAGATGCGTTATTTTTCTTTAGTGATACCCTGCATAGACTAATTGGCGAGCTTATTGGATCCATCTAAAAAAGAACACTGATTATAGATTTTAACAAGGCACATAAAAAGTATTGTTAGGTTCGTAAAAAATCCCCAAGAAAGAACACACGGTGTCACAAATTCACCACAAGATGTGGGCATTTCTTTAATATTTTCTACAAAATGTTTAGAAATGCAATGAATCAGAGGTGGATTAAAATCCAATTGAAAAGACACAAACAGTTGTACCCGACGTGGAAGATAAAATTCAGCCCACCCAATTACCAAAAGAAGGGTGAACAATTGCCACAAAATAGGAGAGATAGGATGACGGATCGATTCTAGCATTCTTTTTTTCCCTCGCACTATTCGCGACAAACACAAGCGGAAACACTAAGAAATGGGTAAGCACCGGCGGAAATAGTTAAGAACACACAGGCTACTACTCCCTTAACTCACCTCACGCCTCCAGCGGGTGCCGTGAAAATAAAATTGTAAACCTAATATTTTTCTGAACTGTCCGTCCTGCACGAGTAGAATGCGACCTGGTCATTTGTGACTTCGCTGCATGTGAGCACGGCCTTTTGAATGGGTTTCCTTATTTTTCTTCTTAGTGTGGTCAGTGGAGTAGTTGTTAACAGTATAATATTCGTTATGTGCATAACGGATGTTGTATGAGAAGGTGTCGCGTCTTCCCCTTTCCACGTACGCTTTCGATGGATCGCGTGGTGACATGCGTGTGTGGAAGTAATCAAGTAGAAAAGTAGAATGGCTGATGACCTAACATCTCCTGCCACTCGAACATGCGACAGCTTGCGGGGTGGTGTATAAATGTAGAGATGAGAAGTAAATTTCGTCACTAATTAATGTCGGTTGCGTGAAGAGAAAATAGGCATCAATCCAATTCCTTCATCATTTCAAGCGATTTATTATTCTCATTCTGTACAAAAATGCAGAAATATTATATGTTGCTGGTAAAAATGTTATATGGAATGTTATGGGAGGATGGGTCACGAAGTTGGATTGATTGCCGAATTAGATCGCATGCATCGTAGAGGAGCTAGATTTGTAAAACGTTGTAATGATAAACTTAGTAGTGTATCCAAAATGTTAGAGCAGCTGGGCTGGGAATCACTCACGGAGCAAAGGTTAAATTACAGATTGAAGCTCTTGCATAAATTGGAAAGAGGTCTATTTAGTAGTGATGTTGAAAATGTATCATAACTCCTATCGTACTACGGTAGGATAGATCATGCTAGTAACATTAGAGAGATTAAGCGTAGAACATATAGATTTAAGATGTCATTTTTTCCACGAACGATAGGGGATCATAATAACATTGTTCGACCGCGGTAGGGTCATGTTCGGGCAAAATTATTCTGGTGTGTATTCACCTCCTGCCACATACCGTGGCGGTGGCTTGCAGGGTAAACATTAATGAATAAATAAAATAAATGCGTTGTACATTTGGGTTAAAAATCAGTGCACAGTGTTTAGCGTCGTCACACAAGTACTCGAACAACTGAAATATGCGATAATGCAAAAAAAATATTCTCAAATGCATGATTGCATTCCCCCCCGACTTCAGGAATAAGCAATTATTAGAAGATACATTTGGAAGCAATCGTCTGGGAAAACGATCAGCATTGGCAACAGTCGGACTGGAGTAAACAACCTAGATGACAGAAAATTACAAATACCCATATTGCATTGCTTATACGTATGTGCTTACGCTAAAACGCCACGAAGAAATTGTTATCAAAACGGTTAAGTGGGAGATTTAAAGATCGCATAAAAAAAAGCTGATTCCGCTGGCAGATAAATGAAATCAAGCGGAATGAGGACGCCACCGCCGAGGCAAAAATGCATAGATAAGATACCGATAACAGTGCGAACTCTTCCCTCTAAGCAATTTTTAATGGAGCGATCCACTATCGAGCAGTCTCCGCGAAGCGCGCCACGCCGGTGGATTCTTATAGCAGAGCGAAGCACTCTCCTTCTTGAGAACGAAAACCCCTTCGAACCTGCCCTTGTCTCGCCTCATAATAACACGCAGTTCCTCATTCTTTTGCTATCCAGCATCAACAACTGCATGCAAACATTCCCTCCCCTTTCTCGCTCTCTCTTCCCTCCCACCCTGGTTGGCCCCATTATACTGCTCTTCTCACTTCGAACAAGGACTGGGGGAGGCCCAATCTACCGGCATGGGTTGTAGAAGTCTTTATCATATCGCCAACTTGCCCCGCTCACGAGCATATAGCTTTCTCGTAATATACCTATTGACGTGCTGGGTCTTTGAACTTTCGACCAAAGCGTTTCAATGAGATGGCCAATTTTTCATCATTTTTCTCACGATCAAGTCTGGAGAATCAATTTTTATACGGTTTTGGCGGGCGGGAATGTAAACAAGGGAGGTCCACTCACTCAAAACGTTACTTTTGACCGAAAATATAGGTATTTTCGGACCAGATTGTCGTCATCAAATCCTGTCTGCATACTTTTTCTTAATTGCTGTAGAGCAAAGGGTAATCAATATGAATATTACAGTGGTGGTGCTAAAAAAAATGCCACAAAAGCAGAGGTCATGTGCACAAGAAAACATGCCACATCCATAGACCTTATTGTACGCATACATTACGAAAAAATAATCCTTTTATGCACTACATGTTACCAGATGTGTATTGACTCCGTAGAGTTTTCAGTTAAGAAATAAACTAAACCGAGAAGTGCATAATATCACTAAAACCTTCGAAATGGAACTTTACTCCGATTGATGGGTATAAAATTTGCAATACGACTTTAAGATTGGTTTTAGAAAAAAATTGAGAGAGAGAGAGATTGAGAGTGAGTTTGTTTTTGTTTAAATCCAATTTTTTTCATTCCGAATCACGCGCATGTGAAATTCGGTGGGCAGATACCAACATTCATCGAACATTTCACCAGGACTATATTACCCCAAATGACTCTCCCCTCAGTTGATGAGTTCCGTTCCCTCCATGTCAGCACTTCATTATTACAATCGGCGGTAAGTACTTCAAAAGGCTACTTATACACTTAGAGGTAACGATAAAAGTCAGGAAATAGAAAACAAACGTTCCTCGTTCCTCATGATTTTGAAGCGGCGAGTATGATCAGAGAGGTTTAAAAAAAACAGAGGAACTCGGAAAACATAATATTTCAGCTTTGATATTCCAGTGAAGAACTTAATGGAAAAGAAGTTTTATGGAACGGCTTGGATTGCAATTAATTCACTGAGTTCAACTCTGGAGGTTTTCAACATTATCATCAACGAACCGATCATTAACGAACAAAAAATTCTTAATGGGAAAGAAGTTTAAAAAAATGAAATATCATAACGAAATAATCCAATCGAGAGATCGGTCCCGTGTCGTGCCCAAGGACTTTAATACCCTCCCAACTAAAAGAAAAAACATCTAGTTCAGGCCGATAGGGCCTCGGAGAAGGATAGACGAGTGGCGGTTCCCTTCAAGAAGGAAAAAAAAACAAGTCGCTCCACAGATTAACGAAACAGCTCACTGAATGGGCTTCATCTCGCGACTCAACGGAGATCTCTCCGCCGCACCCCACTCGTGAGGGGGAGGAAGCCCGTCTCCCTCTCAAGTCGTTCTCTTCGGGGTCCAGGTCGCATATGCGGAAGGAAGGAATACGCACGCACTGCGAGTCTTCCAGAGACACGCACTCTCCACGCAAGGAGAGAGGAGGGGGACCCTCTTCGAGTACTCATGTCGCCGACATCGCAGCCTCCGCTATGCACAAGCAGGCATGCCTCCTCCCAACCCCCCCCCTCGCGACCCTTACACCCTGCGCCCCCGCCTCCCTCGGCACTCTCTAGAAGGGGGCCTCAAACTCATGAGCCAGACGAGGCGTGGCGGTGAGGGGTTGGGAACATTGAGAGGGGGGGAAAGAGAGAGAGAAAGAGAAAATAGAAAAGGAAAAAACAGAGATCTCCCTTCGTTCGACCCACTTCAGTCCCTTACCACACTTCTCCCACTCCGTGGGAGCGTCACTACTCTTGCACCAGATTCTTCGGGCTAGGTGCTAAATATGTTTGGCAGTAATCGACACTTTTTATGTTCCATTTCTGGATTCATTATTAACGATTATGTTCCTTTCTGTCAAATTTCTGAATTCATGTGATGAGGGCTACGTGGTATGAGTTTGGGAACTGTCGAAATCAAACAAAAACATATGTCGTTTAAATGGTGTAAAATTATATCAATTTAAAAAAAACAATGTATTCCAATGGGATTGTCAAAGCTTAATCTACCTATAGGCGTAGTTTATCCTTGAATACGAAAAATCATTACTGGTTTCACTTTCCCTTTTCCGAGGAAGTCCCAAGTATTTCAGCAAATATTTTTTATTGATATATTTTTGTGGAATAATGTGAATTGGATGAGCAGCACCTTACACTAATAAAAGAAATGAATATTGAAACTGATTGAGTTTTCTTACTTCTTCTATTCATTCCTTCTTCCAAAGGTCAAAATACTCTTCTAAGCCTTTCCACTCCAGCCCAAATGAAACAAAGATCCGTACTCCATTGTTTAATAATTATAATGTAGTTACTTCCAATGCTATTACGAGACGAATTACGTTCAAAACGCTAGATGAGCATATTAACTCGCCTGATAAAAAATAAGATCAGTGAAAATCATTCGCTTTAAAGAAATTGGGCTACGAATCATTGAAAGAAAGTATTGCTAAGAATGCCAGCGTCTGTTACGGTGGACTAAGCGAAGTTCTAATGCGGCACACTAACGACGACCTGCCGTTGGTTTGGAATTCGTAAGCCAGAAATGGTAATTAAAATGCTAAAATTCAACAATAAAAAATAAAGAACGATCGAGGAAAACAGTTCAGACCAACAATCAACAGTGAAAATAACGAAAGGAATTAAAAATACTGCGACTGAATTCTTCCGTTTTTCCTCAACCGCAACTCCAAAAATTGATTTTTTCCCTCCATTATGCGCTTAACAAACGGCAGATGCTCGCACCAACACCCTCGTGCACACGACCAATGAACGGGCACCTTGCAGGGCACTGGTACTTACAGTTGGTGTAGGTGCAATAATACCACAGCATCATCTATTCCCTGCCTCTCACCGCCAGATCCCAGACCACCAATAATTCTCCTGCGTCCCCGAATCCCCATACCCTCCCCCCCATTCACCCTTCCTCCTCCTCCAACAGGGGGCGCCCCGAACATCCTCCGGGGGGGCCACACACTAACACCGACACTACTGCCGCCGCCGCCGCCGAGGCAGTCTGTTTATTTTCTCTGGCGAGGATTTGGATGGGAGACGGGGGAAGGGGGAACATCGGCGCCCACCCTTCCCACGCGGCCGACGGGGTGCAGGGGGAGGGCTGGGGGGGAATGGCACCAAAAGGGGGGGTGTGGGGTTTGGAGGAGGGGGTGTGGAGGTGGGGGAGAGCACACGATGGGACGAGGCAAAGGAAGAAATGTGAGGGGAGATATCCAGAATGGATATTCGACAGAAAGGGGGTTCTACTTATAAAAAGAAAAGAAATGAGCGGAGATATTCGCTGAACTCCAAATCGGAAAAATGAACTTTGGTGTACGGGAGGATAACGCGAGTGGATCCTTCGACCGTGAGCGGCGGGAGCAATGGTGCATAAGGGCTCGCGAGACTTGGGGCACGTAATAAGATGATGAGAGATAGAACGCTCCTTTGAGAGGAAGAAGAGACCCGAGAAAGGACTGCAGAGGAGTTCAGATTTTAGCACACTGGTAGAAATGACGAAGGAAAGTATTTTCACGAATTAAATATTGAAATATTATACCCTTCCGAATATTTTTGCCGGTTGCCAAATTGTTTGCTCGTGCTGATATTACGTACATACATTGCATACTATATTGAATGGAGTCCTAAAATTGTTTGCAATAATTTAAAACTTTCTTTGTTTTGAAATATTCTGATTTCCCATTAAGTTTTCCATTAAATACTGTCGATAAAATGAAAGGATGGTTTAGATTGAATGGTGAAATACAGGGACCTTGAGAAATTGAAAATGTCAATAAGTACGAGGGGCATAAACATATCAATTGTCTAAATTCATTACTAAAAAATTAATTCCCTCTTTTTGTCATCCACATACAGTGAGTAACTATTACACCTTTTTCAAAAACTGTGTTGGTCTGATGTACTAAGCCTTCCCGGTTTTGTGCTCAAGATCGCACATCCTAGGATGCCACCAATGCCGTTTCTAGCATGGAATATGCCAAAAACACGGAGAAATATCAAGTGTCATAGTTTTCGAAATCTTAAACTACTATGACCACTTGGACTCACTGTCAAGAATATATAAGGGATGATGGGATACCAACGCGCATATATTTTTAGTAATATTTAGAACGATATGAAAGTACCGCCGCAACACGCTAGGGCAATAACTCGTATAAATTGATCATCTTCCTAAGCATCTTGCAGTAGTCCTTAGAATGACGTATTTTTCGGGGCTGATTAAATGATGGCAATCTTAACTTTTCTATATATAAAAAGGGATATATAAAAATATTTGACATTAACAGTATTTTACTGACTTTTTATACATTTAAATTGTCACTAAACAAGTGCATATTCTCAAATTTGGGAAATTAAAGGAATGAACTTTCGAAATCTTTAGTGGAACGGAGAGGAAGAGCTGCTATTGTGGAGCTCGGTGTCAACTTCGGGTATCAGAGAGGCAACTTTTTTAAGTCGTGGTACTTCAAGGAATGGAAAGGACCCTTCTCCCTTATTACAAAAGAGGTGAGAACCGACAAATATATTTGTGTATTTCAAAACACGTGAAACGTCACATCACCTCAAGAATGAAGACTTCAAAGAAACAGCAGCGGACGCCTACCCCACTGAAATAATTCCTTTTCGTGGCAGCAGTAGAAGTTCCGTAAGCAAGCAGCCTTTTCCAGCGACCTATGATGCATTTAAGTCCCCGGGGGAAGTTTCCTCCTTCCCTCCCCAACACTTGTCTGCCTTAAATGTCGTCCTTGGTTCGCCAACAATGGTGGGAATGGGAGAGGTGTGGCGGGGGGAAGAAGGAGGCAATAGAGGGAGGAGGAGGAGGGCGGGAGTGAACAGCGCGAGGAGGACCCGGTGAGTTGGGAGCAACGAAAAAATGAAATAAATACTCGAGAATGGCCATTAAACATTACATTTCTCCCAAAGGTTGCACGAAAATGAGAAAATAGGGTTCGAGAGGGGGGAGGGGGAAGAGGAAGGGATCCCCGGGGGAGGGGAGGGGGGGTGCAC
This sequence comes from Hetaerina titia, assembly GCA_037158775.1. Classification (NCBI taxonomy): domain Eukaryota; kingdom Metazoa; phylum Arthropoda; class Insecta; order Odonata; family Calopterygidae; genus Hetaerina; species Hetaerina titia. The sequence continues at coordinate 121,667,995 of CM073768.1, forward strand.
GACTTGCAAGATAACTCTTGTCGAACACGACCTGAATAAATGAACAACCGTGTATAAGATAGGACCCGATATGAACTTTTTCTCCGAGTGGAGGGATGGGGGCGGGTGAGAGGCTGAGGGGGTGGAAGCGAGAGACGGGGTGAAAACGAGGTTAGTGGAAATAAAGGGAGAAATATAAAGAATGAGTAGGGGGTGGTAGTAGAATGTGGTAGGGGTAAACGAAGGGGTGGCAGATGAGAGGGAAGGAAGAATGTATGGGCGGCAGTGTGCTGCATTCCCCCGAGGATATGGCGGAGGGGGGGGGTGTGAGGGCGCCATCCCCCAGCCTCTAAATCCACTCTCGCTTCCTCTCCCTCTCTCTCTCCCCTCCATCCAGACTCCCATCGCCCTCTTCCAAACACTGACTGTGTGTGTGTGTGGTTGCCGTGTGTTGCTCCAGGGAATACACCCCGGAGAGGAAGCACGCGCTAAGCACCCTGGGTCCCTCGACCCCAACCTCCCCATCCACCCACTCCCATACTCCCACGTCACCATACCGCTAACCCCTCAATCACTTCACACTCATTTAGCTGGCGCTCCAGAATATTTTATTTCTTCCCACGCTCCATCAAGGCAAAGATTGAAAACTGCAGTACAATTATAGATATTTGATAATGAGCTCACTGTACTCCTTTTCGAGAGGGAACGAGAAAATCTAGGATCCCCCCCTTCTCCGGGATCTACCCGAAGTTTATTCTTTCTCATTTTATCACAACCTCTGCGAAAAAAGTAATGTGTAATGGCTGGTTTCGAGTATTTGTTAAATTTTTTCGTTGCTTTTATTTTTTGGCAAGGGAAAATGTAAAAATAACACAATATATTAGCATCAGGCTTGATGTTGCGATAGTGTTCCACAATGGTATATATTTTTGGCAGGTTTGAATATAGGAACTATAGCAATAACAATAATATCTGGTGAACAACAGTAATTGTTTCAAATTAAAGTTTTATGTCGTCGTCAATTTAATTCAAACGTTAAATAAATCATCCAATCTAACAGAAAATTTAAAGAGTTAAACGTTGAGGAAATCGAAAGTGAAATAATTCTCTGGCAACGAAGTCAATCAGTAATAAATAAGGTACCTGCATTACACAAGGCGGGTTCTAAAAGTCATCGAGATGAACAAGTTAAGAGGGGACGTTCCAATGCACTAAAATACTTCAATCTCCCCGGCGGGAATTCGTTTCGCGCTATGAAATAGCATGAGTACCACTCAAACGGCGGAAGTACTCGAGAGACCAACGTTTCTCATATTTCGTTCGTGTACTACACCTTTACACAGCGGTTATTATTTCAAACTAGCGTTCCTTGTGATGATTCTTGTATGCATTGTAACATTGTCCGTTCGAACCAGCATTGGAGGGTTCCCCGAATAGATAAATAGGTCCTGGGGAATAAGCTTACATTCTACTTATCTTTGCTTGACACCACTACAATAACTAGCCACTTGACGGTATAAAACACACCTTTTCAACCGCCTAAATGAAATCCAAGCTCGGAGTTGACTGCCATTTGTCAAGATAATAAAATACTATCTTTCTGGCACGCTACGCCAAGTTTTGGCTCACGAATGGGATAATGACTGAAACAGGGATTAACAAGATCAAGTAGGTTTTAAATATTTATATACTTGAAATAGTAGAATTACGGGTTTATCAATGATCAAATTATTACATTTTGGGAGGCGAAAAAGGGATGTGTCATGATCTCACGCGGGCTCGGGGATAAGTTGGTCTCTTGACGATGAAAGGAGTTCGCTTCGTTCTAGGCGCGTGGACGGTGGGGCTCCCGCGGGATAAGCCACTCGGTCGCCGTCAATCTTCAGACAGACTGCGGGGATGAGGGGGGGGGGATGGGAAGAGATGGAGCCACACGAAAAGGAATAAATGGGCTTCTCCTTACGCCATGAGAAACCCATCCCATACTATTTACTCATTCTCTATTTTTTGCCCAGTGCGAATCCCTTGAAACGGAACGCAGTGCGAGCATAGAATCAACCCTTCAGACTCTCGTGCAACTGTCAAAGAGTGGCGTCACTCGTCCTTTTGACTTCGATCACGTGTTTCCCAACGCGATCGAACGCCAATAAAACACGGGAGGAACCGTTCGCGTCTCTCCAGAACTGACGCACGCGGTGTACACTTCGAAAGTGCCGGAGCATGCGTCTTGTGAGTGAGCCCCTTGTTTCAGCGCTTATCGGCGCACAGTCAAGCTTTTATTTGAATGTGACTGCACTCGCGGCCCACTCTGCGTAGGAGTCTCACTCCATGCACTATGCACCAGATGCGCCTTTTTCCAGTCTTGCAGACCTTTTCTTTTCGTGGAAAGCACAAGTTTATAGTTTTATCATTTACAAAACAAAGCCAAGAGGAACTATGGGAGCGAAAAATTGAACAAGTGTTAAAAGTATTTCGGAGTTCGACCTTGCGCATCTAATTACTCTTCTTCCCTCAACTCATTTCAATGGCTGGGCCTGGTGTTAGGATTAAATATAAATGAAGTTACAGATTTTATGTATCTGTGAATTGTCCGCCCAGAAAAAGTAAAATGATACCTAGTATTCAGTGACTGCTAACTAGTACGGATTCGGGAATACACAATCTTCGTTCGGAATCGGATCTACAATGATTATTCAATTTTCCTGAGCAATTTTCGACGAAAGATTAAGTTTTATATAAACCAGACTACTCTGGAACGAGGGAAAAAAAATGTATGATGAGAAGCTGAGGATAAAACTCTCAAAAAGATTCCCATCCTCTTTTTTCTTCCTGTTGTTTCAGTCTTCCAATTATCAAAATCAGAGGGAAATTGAAAGGAATGAATCGGTGAATGGGGATAAAAAAGAAAATCCAAACCGCGATATTGAACGAAACTCTCCCTTCTGGCGAACAGTTACGGAAAAATGGCGAGTAACAATGTTGAACTTGGAATGCTATCAAGCTGCTAACTCTCCGAGGGTTATGTGCTTCGGGACGCAGCCGTCCGTTCCTCTCCGGCAACCCACCAACACGCTCGCACACACGTACACGCACACTACGCACACTCAACGCTCGCCAGCAACCTCTCACCCCAACAACCTCAAGTCTCCCTCCTCCCGAACCTCCTCCAGTCGCCGCGAGTGTTTATTTGGAAATTGGAGGGCTCCAGTCAATCAAGATCATCTCTCTCTCTTTCTCTTGCCACCCTCCTTGCACCCTAGGGTCTTCGACGAGGCGAGGGGTGGGTCGTCTGGGGAAGGGGATGGGAGCAGAAGAGTGGGGGAGAGCAAGAGGAGCCTTACGGGAAGGTTGGGGGTGTTTGGGTGGGGACCCCTCGTTAGTTCTGGCGCAGGATGAAGGAGTCCGGGGTTTTGGGGGCAGGAGGGTGATATAATGCGTGGGAGGCCCTGGGATACTTTCCTGGTTCTACGGGAGACGGCGGGTTGTGGGTGGGGGATGGGGAAAGAGGGAGTGGGTCCAGGGGGCTCTCGGTTGGGTTCACAAATCGGCTGCTGGCGGTGGCTGGGCGAGGGGCGGCGAATGTGGGTGGGGCGGGAAACATTTGGAAAACAATTCCTTCCTCACCATTACGTCCCGTTGCTCACCGGAGACGCACATAAACAAATGCCATCATTGATGAAATGTGCCAATCAAAAGTCAATTTCGGGGACTTTGCACTATTAGGGGACTGCGCGAAGACGTGACGCGGCTATCAATGGAGATGAAATCCAAGGGATAGGAGCGGGTGGAAGACGGAGTATAGTATGGCGGGATAATTTACCATGCAATTAGCCAATACACGTTCAAACAGAAGAATAAGCACATCTGGTCAAATATGCCCGAAGTATTACTCAAAATTGGCCAAGTTTGAATTGTGATCTTGACGTGGTCGTGAATGAATTAGAATTCTCGTCTCTCCTGAGTTTTTGTATTGTTTTTACAATATTGTTCTTGACAGAAATTATTATAAAACGATTAATTACTGCGAAGCTATATTCAAACTCTTGGATCTCATGGGGCAATAATAAACAATTACCGATCTATTCATATCAAACGACGAGCATATTAGAGTACTTGCGTAATTGAGATGGACTGTGTTTGCGAAAGAGCGAGGGATAACAAATTTAAAGATCTACAATCAGGAATTACAATTCCTGCAATCAAAATGGAATAAGGTTAGTAAAAAACAAAATTAGGTTGACAGAGTTTTTAAATGAATGGTTTCAGCTATTTTAAAGAATCTCCCGGATCGTTCGTGCTTCAAGCTGACAGTAGTTCTTCAAACACACGAATCTAAATGACACAGATTCAAAAATATGGGTGAAAACTGTTTTAGTAAATTGTGGTTCCAAAAAAAAATAACTAAAATTTCAACCGCATAGGCATCTTAAAATGCAATGCGGCGTGTTTTAAATCGGAAATGGAGAAAAGTAGATGATAACGATAAACATGGACCATGATGCCACTCTAATGCATTAATTAGCTGAAGCATCATCTTTAAAAATGCAAAAAGGCAGAGGTTAAACACAGAACTACAAGAAGCGTAGGGAATTTTATTTAACCGATTCCCGAACGTAAGAAAATCTTCCTGCAGTCCACGCACGACATACTCGTACACCTTTCCGCTTTCGCTCCCGATCGATTCTTGAGTGTATTCACTGATTTGAAATTTTCTTTGCACCCATTTGTTCCAGCGGCCACGAAGAGAGCCCAGGAAGATTGAATGAGAAGGCTCGACACCCCTCCGCGGCGCCATATGTATCTCGAAATGGCCAGTGCTCCTGAAAGCGCCCGCAGTCTGGATGCTGAAGAACCCGTGTGGCGGGAGCGTTGATTGCCCGAGGGACATTCGAGAGATCCCGGCTGATGGATTCACTGCCCCATTTCTCCACTCACTCCTCTCCTGAATTCCTTCTCACGGTGGATTTTGAATTTCTGTTTCGACCGGCGAGCTGCAGAGCAGAATTGGGTCGCTTGTCAAAAAGATTCGACCAGAAGCCGCTTACACCCCGAAGTGTCCACGCCAAAATAATTGCACTGCAGTGTAGTACACACGGTCGCGAATCGATTTAAAGATTCATCACTGCTGTGAACATTATTTTGAGATGGTTCACAAAGCAATTGATTTAATAGGCAACGAGACGCAACTTTTTAGCATAGCTTTAACTGTCATTCAAATTTATCCACAGTATCCAGAATGGCAACCCCAACTTGAAAATTCACATCCTTATACAAAAGAAATATTTCGGATTCAAGGAAACACACCCAAAATTCTTCCTTCAGTAACTGATAACTGTATCAAGATGTGGCACATGAGGGCTCATAATTCGATTATTTTCATGTATATTGATTAGCGAAGAAAGCAGTATGGATCAATTAATGAATTCAAGACGACATTAACAAATAAGAATTTAGCTGAAAATAAAAGGAAGGAGTCAATCTTAAATGTACGGTTTTAAATCCTAATAGCCAGGTTAAAAACACCCCGTGTTTTAATTTAACACATATTTAATTACAACATAAGGAGGAAATAAATTGTGCTAGATATCAACGCTACTTCCATTAAGCTGAACGAGACCTCTCTGCATTGAAATACTCAATGAAATCAATACAAAGCTTGCAGTTCCAGTCACACATCACTTTTTCTAAGAGTAAGAAACGTTTCTCCGTACAACCCCTTACCCACGACCGTGTCTTGCTGAAACCGAAATGAATATAGTCATTTACATCTTCCTTTACTTGCATTTCCTTTCGGGGAATGGCAGCCATTTTCGAAAACAGTGTTTGCAATGCCAAACCCGCTTTTCCTGTGTACCGAGACTATGAACTTGTTTGTGTTCTCTGCATTCCAGCATTGGTAGCGAAGAAACCTGTGCATTCACTGGAAGAGAGAACTTTTTCCCACCGTACGCATTTCAAGTTAACTCCTCTTTCATCAACTCCCTATTCCTTTGAGTATTCCACATACAGCAAACATTTCAATCGTGTGCAAATTTTAACCATGAATGAACTTATGAATAGGGTTTCGACGACAGGAAATAAATTACATTTTTGCAATGGTCACAGAAGTTAGTGTTTTTTTAAATAATGCATGGTAAAGTTTTAGTAGAAAGAGAGGATATTTAACAGGGTACACAATAATGAAAATTTCTTAATTTTGGACGCACTCGCATAAACGCTATTTCGAATTCACCACGACTGACACTGTCCCACAATAACGTCAAGAATTTTGATAACTCGATGAAATTGATATATTGAGATTTCCCGAAACATTTTTTTACGGTGTTTCACAGATCGACGAACGATCGATTTGCGATGACGACGATTGTATCCGAGTCTTGCCATATTCCTCACCGAAGGAGGTCGCCCGTACTCTCCCAATACAACCGAATCTCCCCCGGCCTCGTCCAACGCGCGCCTTCGGATCCACCGTCGCCGGCACAAATGGGATGCGGGCGTAAGGAATTCCCACGCTACGAGATGGGAAAACGGTGCTTCTTGCAGAGGAGGAGGCATCCAGCCAGACGACCATTTGCATGAAAATAATAGGACCCCCTGAAGGAAGACGCCGACGAGTAAAATGAAACCGTAAGGTTTTTGACGCTATTTCGATAGGAAAAAGACATTAAGGAGATGAGGAATATCGGAAATGAAGTTTTACGCGAAGAATTTAAAAATAAACCGTATCGCGCGCCGACTTCCGACGTATTGAAGGGATTCGAGGGAGCGTCCAACGGCGTGGCGCCTCCCGTGCCAGGACTGCGACCGAAGGCGAGGGAAGCCCGTGTTTGCAGAGACCGCGGAAGGCGCGGGGGGTCGTCGCGCGAGGCCGTCGGTAATTAGCGCGGATGAACGCGCGCCGCTTCGAATGCTAATTTCGGAGCGCCACAAGGGAGACGGGGTGCGGCCCCCCGTGACCGCCGTCAACCCGGACGACTTGGGAAATGTATGGAGAGGTGACCATAAACTCGGCGAAGTATTGTCAATAAATGACAACAACAAAGGCGGTGATGTCCGCGGAAGCAAACATGAACGGGAGGATCGGTTGGCGAAAGGGGAGGAGGCCTCGTTTCGTAGCTCTCTGATCCCTGCGATTGCGAGGAATTTAATTTCGCAACTTATACGTACACAAGTTTTTCGTTTATTTTACGACATTCAGTGAAATGCATTTTCATCTTAGTAGGAGGAATAGGTGGGCAAACTCTGCACATATTGCATCGCTTGGTGTACCATAGCATGTATTACCACATTCGAGACACACGTATTCAACCAAAAACTACCCAAATTACAAAAATATGTGGCGCCCGGTCAAATGACTGTTCAGGAAAGTTGAAATAAAAAAAAGCAAAAATATTTGAGAATCCAGGTGGACTGATGAATTCTAAAAGAACTAAGTGTAATTTATACACGATTAATTGATTCCGTTTAAAATAAATTATGGCATCAGGCGTAGGATTTCGAAAATATTTTTAAATAATTTCATTCTGCTAATCCCACGGAAGCCGATGACGAATAGATAATTTTTCAACTTGCGCTTGCCAGCGTCTAGTGAAGTGCACCACGTTGGAAAAAACATTGGGAAACTTTGAGACCCTTTGGTCACAAAGTCCGCACCACGGTGAAAATGACGGCTTAAATCGAATGGAAAAACGCAAATAAAAATCACCAAAGCACATCACAAATCGTAAACGTCTTCGGTCGATGATCGCAGCGGAAAGCAAAACTCCCCTCGAGGTGCACCAAGGAAAAATAAGTTCCGCCAACTATATATCACATGGAATAAAACACTACTGTCCACGACGTGCAACGAAGCAGGACTTCGAGGGAAGGGAAGACACAAGACGGTTTGGGAGGGAAGGAGAAAGACCCGAGACAGGGAGTGACGGCTCACGTCGCCCTCCACGGCAAAGACAAATAACTACGTAGCCCTCGATCGCATACCTCCGTGAGTACATACGCGTAGTACGCCTCACGCACTGAGAAATCAAACAAGTCCAGCACGCATGCGTACGTACGGCCTCACGCGCACACACACACACACCGAAAAAGAAGAGGCACAGGCACGCAAACAACATGCAAAAATGGACGAACTCTCTTCGGGTGAGGGGTCGGGAAGCGGGGGTCTGCTGGTGTCTCGAGAAATAGACGGACAACAGAGTGCGGGGAGAATGCGGGGGGGATGCTAAGGGTTGTGATGATTGGGAACGGGGGGGGGGACGGTTGCGAGGTTGCGGAGACAAAAAGGAAAGCGGCATCCACAAGCGGATTCACCGGGACTTCCGTTGCGCACAATTCATTCCCTCCGAATTCGAAAAACAAATACTCCCACTCTCTCTCTCTCCCGCTCCTCCAGCTTGGTTCTCCTCTGAAGGCGGAGGAGAATGGAAAAAGCGGCGCCTCATCCCTCCACTCTTATTTACTTCCCTCACCATTCCACTCCTCCTCCTCCCCCCCTTCTCCCCCCTTGTAACCCCTCTCCTCCCCCCTCCCGTATTCCGCCCTCATCTTCCGGACCTCCTAACACCACCCACTTCTCCCCTCCGCCCTTCTGCTCCTGTCTCTCCCCCTCCTCCCCCGACTCCTCCCGCTCTCTATTTCATCCTTTTATGAACGAGAGAATTCGCTATTCCACCCCACGTTCTTTGAACAATGAGAATATAACAGAAGTTTAACCATCAAAACGATTATTACGTTCAAATTCTTGACATACGTGTATGTCATTCGACTTGATAAAGTATGACATTCGACACTTGATAACTATTATAATATTGTTAGAGGACGACATTGTGAGGGTATATACTACTGTGTGTAGTAAGAGGGAGACTTGATATCAACCCTAGTTAGGAAGGAGAAGGAAAACTTAGTTACGAGCTTGAATTAATGCGTTGTTTTTGCAACCTCGGGATTCCTAAAACCTTTCAGAACAAATAAAAATTTTGATAAGGACTTTCATTCGTAAAATAACATTCCGGGACGTGAAAAACTATAAATGTAAGTAACTTTACTTTCTAATGCCTCATTTTTATAATTTTTTTTCGATAATTTACCATGTTACATATTAAACTATTGGTACTACTTTGATGACACTCTGTCAGAGTCAAGTTATACAGACATTGCGTCGCAAGGCTATTCAGTAGTGATCACTACATACTCAAAATGTCTGATTCTGAAAGTTTGCGAAGAAAAGAGTAAGCGAGACGATGTCGGATACCAAAGTTGGCGACGGTCATCAGTCGCAGAGATATTTACCACTGCATTGGCGCGAATAGAAGAAAACGGGAGAGGCGCGAGGTAAACTTAATCCTCTCGGCAAATAATACTATAAAGAAATTAAATGCTGATTTTTAAATAAAGCTTCTAAGTGAGCAACTAAATATTTTATTCTTTTAATGTATACACGTATATCCTATAATTTAATCCTTGTGCCGTGCGGAAAAGCAATTTACGATGACAGTTTTTACGCTCCCGAAAGAAAAACAGCACATCCTTGAACGCCTTATTTGCATTACTGGCAATTTAAAATTTAAGGAACACTTTTGAATGAGATCCATATCCGCCATTTGTCCATCACCCCGCTTCTCATCTTCATACTCTATTGAATTATTCATTTACCACTATCCCCTTCCTTTTCATGTCAGTGCATTTTCATTAATGTGGATGAAAACGCATCAGGATATTATTTATATTAAAGTTATAATTGAATCCTGAAGACTGCGGTAGGTGAGAGGAAGTTAGGGAAGCGAGGTACAGTGAGTGTTGGACGGAATAAGAGAGGCAGAAAAAATGCGATGTTGTGGCTGAAATTTTGCAATTGTGGCAGCAACTTTGGTGCGGCGTTTCACGTTTTATCGTGTTAGGTGATGCTTTGAAAGCGGTGGTTGGTCCGTGTGTTCATCTCAAACCCACCTTATGCGTTTGACTATCATTAATAATAATTCAATTATTATGTTACAACTCATGCTGCCAAATATTTTCAAAATTGATTTTTATATTTCATATCGTTGTTCGGGGAATTGTAAACATTTCACTAAGATCAAACATCCTAACCATCAGGATCGCGAATTTCATTTGGATTTTCTGGTTTCAAAATAAGTACCCTCTCAATAATCCATTGCGGCCATTTACGTCTCTAGATTTCCGTCCGGCACCCATTTAATTAATTCTATGCAGTGAAATCGTATCGTATTTCCACTCCAACCCTTACCAGGCACGTTCTCCAATTCTCCATTCACATGTCCACCCTGTTAGTATTCCGCTCAGCCAACTAAATAGAGTAGATACCTGAACGACGGCCGATCCAAAGGTCGAGGATCGCCTAAGGAGAGGACGCTTTGTTTTCACATGATTTCAGGCGACGGATTATCGGTAGTGCATGGGAAACATCCACCAGCGGGAGAAAAGAAAAACAAATCACTTCTACGATTACAGGAAATGTTCACTCAGAGACGCACTGTGAAGATTTGACACAGGCCTCCATGAAATTATAAAAAAATGAAGTTTTAGATATCTCCGAGTTTCAGTAAGCATATCACTCACAAAATAGTTTGAAAACACGAGCAATGATTAGGTACATCCTCCTGTGGCGATTTTACTTGAGTGCCAACATCGACACTGGAAGAAAGCGGAATTTTAGTTCATTAGCATCGAACGTGGAAGAAAATTATCCATATCTCATTCAAACGAACTGAACCACCAAGACGTCTGTATTTTCAGAAAAATATTCTGAATATTATTACAGACGATTAATTGTAAATCCGCAAACGTTTCGATTTCGTTGGATCGGTTAGTGCTGTTGACGGTGATATATTGAGATTTTGAGGATGTGCTCCAGTTGTCCATGTGCGGTGACCGTGTGTAAGCATCGCGACGTAACCGCACACACACACACACTTTCTACGAACGGCGTCGGTGGCAAGGAATCGAGCGTTAAGGGCGGCCCCAAATTGCCTCACCTCGCCCTCTTCCCCCTCTTCCTCTCCCTTTTATCCTCCTCCAGCTCAAAAATCTCCCCGCTTCCCCCCTCCCACCTCCCCCTCCCTCATCTTTGCATTCCTCCGAAGGGATGGAGTGGAGAGGAGGATAAGAGGGCCAGACTCCATCTTGCCCTGGCGCCATGTTATGCGTTAATTCCACTCCTCCCCCTCCCCCCGTCACACTCCCAACATCCCCTCTTCCTCTCCCGTCCCTCAGCGCCGTCCACCTCTCGACCTCCCTCCCCGCCAGCACACGCCTCCCCACCCGCCCCCCCCTCCCGAAGCACCTTCCTCTTCTCCAACCCGTCTTCTTTCTCCGCCACCCACCCCTTTGCCCTCCCGCCGGCTTTCTTACATCATTCCCCTCCCTCCCCGTGCGAGACGCCTCTTCCAACCTCCCCCATCTTCTTCTTCTTTTTCCATCCTCCCCAACACCCGCCCTCCCCCCTCCTCATCCTCCGACCCCTAACCATCTTTCATTTCTCTCAAATGTACGCATCTGCGTACGCTTGCATGTCCCCCGGATCCGTTCACCTGGCGAACCTCCCCCATCGCCGATCCGAGCAAACGAATTTGTGCGACTAGAGAACGAAACGATAGGTTTCTAGTAGGCCGATGTTAGACCTGTTCATCTAGGATTGTGCTCAATTGAATTCTTATTATATTTGAATACAAGAAAAAATTAACTATTTTTATTGTTTGCTGTGCAGCAAATTACAAGGTTAACAAGTCGATTGCCAGAGGAATGAGAGAGGCAAATGAACCCCCAAATGAAGCTAATTTCTTTTTTAAATTAACACTTTATTAAAAAGATGCTGTCAATTTGTTAGGAATTACTTTTCTATCTATCTTTCCAAATATTTTCTCAGTTGCTTTGTGGCACTGACTCTTTGGTCTTTTTATTAACTTCTAAAATTCATTACGATATTAATCAAATGGGCATGCGACAAAAATTATTAAGTGTATTACCTAGTTCCTTTGTAACTTCTATGTAGGGCCTAGTATTTAAAAACTTTAATGTACGTACTTGCTCTTCATGCGGCAGTGTAATTGGCATTTCTGTAGGCTATCATGGGCAACTGCCCGAAAGTCGTACAATATTCATAATAATTCATTTGAACGTACTGATAGAGATTACTTTAAAAACGTATGCATTGGCATTGGTACATAGAGCCAAATGTATTAGGTCAATATTTACTGACTCCACAGGGAAAGGAACTGGCCCCCCCTACCCTGATGTGTGGATATTCACACGCCATTGAGCTTGGTACATGGGTGAGCTCTACCATCACCTACTAAACCGACCTTCGGGTTGATTACTGTGTTTATGGTTTACTAACTCCGTCAAATTTATATGGAGCGAAGAGTTATAATGCCCAAAACTCTGATCCAACTAAAGTGTTAAGGCGTGAATAAAGTTAAAGATTAAGGCCTTTGAGATAGAGGGCATAGAGGGAAAAGGAGAAAATAAGCTGGATAGAATAGATGTCATCTGAATAAGTGGCAGATATGGTTAAGAAAGTGAGGAACTTTGGGGAAAACTCGACAAAGACGCTGAAAGCGGGGTGATATTGAAAGGATGTACAATGTTGACTATTGTACTCATAATATAATGGAAAATGGTTGGAAAAATGACGAAGAATTAGGAAACTAATAGAGGAACATAAAGGGGAATGAGTGGTGATATCAAATAAATGGACTTGAGCGGATATATAAACAATTAAAGGCTAAGGAAACACATTACGAAGATCATTCGATATTGGCGTAGTACCTAATTAAGATGATATATAAATTCTTAACTGAGATGGAACAAAAACTAAATACTAACGGTTATCTAACAAGAATAATCAACGCACCACAGTGGATATATCAATATGAAGTTTAAACAGCAATGCGTAATGCGAGCGAACTGATACAAATTTAAATACATACTAAGTTCATGTAAAAAAAAATAAAAATCAAATCGTAGCGAAATTGGACTAGCGCGCAGAGTATTTCCGAACAATGCTTGGAAGTGAAGCGGAAATGCACGGAGACGCACATATTTTGCAGACCAGAAATTGAATATGGAGGCGAATCTTTGCACTGTAAAACTTTACTGGAAAAAATCAACATGAATTATTACTGTGTCATTCTTGATACCTCACGATGGTGGCATTTGAAATTAACTCAGCCTATTCATTAACTAGCAGCACTATTCATTTTTCAACAACTTGTACTCATGGCAGCAATTTCAGCTTTGAAATCAGCTTATGATGTAATCATTTTTTACTTACCACGCTTATTCTATTCGCGTTGAGCATAAAATTACTCTCTTTGTCTCATTCGTTTTGACATTTTTATTGGCTTTTGGGGCGAGAATGAATAACATCTATTTATCTAACAGTTTACTAACTAAGAATTCCTCCAACGACTGGGATTCACAACCTCTAAAACAACATGGCCGCTATCAGCCTGGTAACAAGTCTTACGCGATACTTACTTTTACCGGTAAACAATTTATTTACATAAGAACAAAAGCTCAAGGGTGGGAGACTGAAAGCCATGAATGAGGTGGAATACCAGCCGTTAATGGATAATGTAAAGGGAATTACTGATCTAGGACATTTGTGGTTTAGTGGAAGTAAACTCAGTCGTCATCGTAATAGAGACATGTGTTCTCTTCTAATACATAATATGTCTACCTGCATGCATCATTATCGGTGTTGGTATTGCGGGTCATATTTCAACCTAAATGGGCCAAATGAATTTCATCCCGTGTCTCTTTGACTAGTAATACACATGAAAAAAGATCCATTGGACTTTGCAGGATCATGGGTTTGTGTGCACAGATTTTCTACGGTTGAGTTTTACTTTGAAAGGTACGAAATAAAAGAAACTATGAATATCATAACGTAATAAATCTTCGGGGCTTGTATGAGTTGAACATCCGCACTTCAAGTGTCACCTGCAACTGGTGTTTTGTGCGCGCGTTACATATTTGGAGTCTTTCTTGCCTTCGTGCCATATCGCGGAGAGGTGGCAAACCATTTCAGTGATATATATCTCCACATAGTATACATGCTTTTCGCACCGCCCCATTGGAAGGCCCTCACAAGTTATGCTTTATCTGTTACCTTCCTCCCAGTCTCTTCCCACCTTCATTCTCCTCCGAACACCTTGTGCGATGAATAGCCTTGGGCTGGAAACTTGGGCGTCGTGGTCAGGGCCGTTTATGGGCCTGCGGGGGTCAGCTCATTCCGAGTAACACACGTCATTGGAACGATATTCTTTGCCAAATAAATTTCTATCCCATGTTTCATTCCTGAGGAATTTTTCACATATTATTTCCTACCTCAGGGCAAGGAAAATTGATATAATGGTAGTAATCATGACTTGAGATATACCTAACACTCGGTTGATTTTCATTGAGGATACTCAAATGCCAGTATTGGGAACATCCCAAAGAAATATGAGGGGGCAATTAAAATGCTGAAAGCGTTGACGAATCAACGGAGGGAAGCGGTATGTGATTCATCCGCTTCCCCCGGTCCATGGGCATTGGAGGACGTGCAAGTTCCTGGCATTTGTAGTTGTGTAGCAATAGAAAAATCCTCTAGCTGAAATGTATGGAAATCAAACGAAATGAAAAAAAAAGTTTGGAAAACATTTCAATTTTCCCAGCGAATATTTTTTCATGACCACATTTTTGAGCGAATTGACCAGGTGAAAAAAAATCTAAATGAGAATGTAATAATTTTACAAATAAACCAGTCAACCCCATTTGAGAGTGACTGTTATGACGTTCACAGATTGAGCGATGCGTAAATCTATCAAATCTGTAAAATAGCATTTAAATTGGTACTGCTGCAAATAATTTGCTTGATCATATTGATGCAGAGGTTGCTATACCGATCCGGAAGATACGTATTTCAAATTGTTTGGTAAACCTTGGAAAATTTACTGCTAATGTGTTATAAAAAGTAAAACCTATGATAAGAAGGCGGTAAAATAGAATTATTTCACCGTCCAAAGGATTTTTTTCTTCATCATACTAAACTTCATATGGGTTTTTACAAGGTGCGGGAAAGGAAGGATAATTTAGATCCGATTTTTAAAATAAAACACTCTTCCAAAATATAGCCGTTTTGGGCGAATCACAGGCTGTTAAATTAATTTGAATTTTTTTAAGTTCGTCAGCAAAGCTAGTTATAACTGAAACTAACTATTTTATCGAAGCAAATACGCTGGAAATAAATCATACGGAAAGCTTACATGCATGCATGTCCGAAACTCATTCCCTTCTGGGAAATCGATATCCGGACATGGTTCAACACCACTTATGACAAATTGTGACTATATTTGAATGCAACTAAAATTTTACAGATGAAACTTTGATTCGTGATCGGAACATGGAACCGTACTTTGATATCCTCAATATACAAGAATAGATAATACATTTCATTCATTTGTTAAGCATCAGCTAAATGCTATTCACTAAATGTTTTTTTCTGCTGCGGTGAGAATAAAGTCCGTTATTCCAGTACTAATATGCACAAGTGCGTTCATGTTAAAGCCTATTGGAAACATCAAGTCAATCACTGACATCTTCGATGGACATCTGATTACGAAGTCATCGATCAACACTCTACGGCGTCATTTATGATTATAATTTCAGTAGGATCTCCTGCGCTGACAGCAATTACACGTCCTGACTCATCAACGCGACTTACATCCAATTTTGACGTGTTGAGGAACGGATCGAACGTAATAAACGCGTCGAGTGATAATGATTAGGGCATAAACATAATTACAGAAAAGCGCAACCGACGCGATATTCACCGGCAATTTAATAATTCGTGGCGGCAGTATCTTTTAATTTTTACGACCGAAAAATAGTGCCGATCAAGAGAAATCTTCGCGATGGACGTAATCTTCGTTTAAACTCTCCCCGATGAGTTAAACGGTCCATCCCGCATTACCACTAATCGCTTTAGACAAGGCGGCGAGGGGTCTACAAAGCGGCGTTAGCTCCAGCTTTGAGCACCTATTCCCCCGAGCTAAAACGCTGCTATTGAGATCATCGACGCGAAGACCTACACAACGAGCGACACAATTAAAAAATAATAACTCGATGAGCGACGATACTAAAAACTGAAGAAAACGGAAACTCATCCGAGTGGTAAGGAGCTAAATATTCTTCCACGGATTTTCTCGCATCCGTTGTCTCACGAATGCGCACACCAGTGCAGGACTCGATCGAACAGAAAATGCTTGCACCCACAATTTCACTCGGACGGCGAAGCCGATGTCCAAACCTCGATGAAGACCGTATAACGTCGTGTTTGAATTCGAAAACTGGAAAATAAGGCGATCGGCGAGGCGCCAACGACGAAAGCTACCTCGCAGAAGGCTGTCGCCCAGAGCGCGCGCGCCAATGCATTCAATGGGGCAGCTACTCTCCCTCGGCCGAGCGGCGATATGTATGTATGTACTTCCACGGGCAAGTCTTCTCCTCCGCTCCAATGCCACATCCTCAACAGCTTCTCCCAGGATCAGCCACACATATACACACGCAATCTCTCCCTCTTTGTTCCCCGGCGGCCTCACCCTCTCCCACGAGCGCACCTCCCGCGTGACTGCTGCAGCAAACCAGACGCACGGGCGTGCTTGTAAGTAAATACGGGCGGTGGGGGGGGGGAGGGATGGAGTAAGAGAAAGAGAGAGAGAGGACCAAGGACGCCCGCACACTCTTTTAACAGGAGAAAAGGTCTGCTATGATGACGCCATTAATTTCAAAATCTTTAGTGTCGGTCGCCTTAAAAATTACGATTCATACCGCTCGCTCCCTCGTCCCTCTCTTTACCGCATGCCTCGAAAATCTCTTAACAACTAGGTCCTCTTTGCACGACACGTCTGAGCAGGTGTAATTAATATTGTTAGAGTCTAAAGACGTGCATTAAATGTTCATTCAGTAAATACTTTTTTTAAGTAAGAACGATGGGATATTTCGGAGATTGAAAGATGTAAGGGAAGGAAGATCTATTTGCGTGATGTCCGCACATTCACTCCTTCTTTCATTAACTACAAATGAACCTGAAGGAGATCAGGCTCAATTCTACGAAAAACTATAACTGGCCGAAAAAAATTACAGGAATAAATATTTGTGCCGGAACCAATTCAGCATTACGAGATGCTCCTTAACGTACTTGTTTGTTTGATCGCAACGGTAAAAAGAGCACGAGTGGAAATTTAGTGACATGCTTAGACCGGCGTCGTTTTTCATCTTCCGTCACTCCTGAACGTCGTTTATTAGTGCTAGGTATATATTCGTTTGGCAGATTTTAATAAGTCCGTCGCGAAAGGTCAAAATTGTGTGCCTTGAATGGGTTCTAATTCCTTCAATACACGACTGCTTTCTTTTCTTTTCTTTCTGCCGAGTGTAAAGTACGCACTAGTCGTATTAAAATCATTAAGATGAGTGTACCTTGATTTTATTCCACTAATTACTTTGGTATACTATCCCTAACACCCACAAGATAAATGCTGTTAATTGCTAGACAGTATGGAAATGTAATGTTACAGTCAGCGTCTTAGTGAATAGGAAAAGAGCAGATTAGAAAACTAATTTCATCCTCCAAAGTCTTCAAGGAAGGCCGGGCACCAAACGAGTTCCAACATATCAAATACCTTGATGGTAGTACGTCCACCACCCCTCGCGAAAAGCCTACGGGCCTTCCCTAAAATCGCCTCCTGCCCACGCCCCTGGACTCCTCCGAAGCTGAGGTCACGCCTTTATGCGCACTGGTCTCATTCCCGCCAAACTCCTCTCTAATACCTCCCCCACCAGCGACTGCCAATTCTTCACAAAAACTCACCCTGATCGCGCTATTCCGACCATCCCCGAAAATTCTCTGCAGCACCACCCGCCGCCCTCCCACTCCAAAAGCCCTTTCGTGGCAACAAAAATCCCCCTCACCCCTCCTCCCCGCAACTGAGGAGAATACAGCCACCACCACCTCCGCTTCCAATGCAGAGACCAGACAACGCTGATGCTACCACAGGCATCTATATAGTTTCTTCCTCCCTTCTTCTCCCCGCAACCAGCACACACCCCTTTTCCCACTTAACCCACCACCCAGTCCCCCCCTTCCCCCGGTCCGCCTTCTTAGACTCACCTCTTCCTCCCAACCCCCCTTTCTCTCGCACTCTCTCTCGCCACTCCACCCGATCTCCTCCTCCTCTCTCTCCCCCTCCCACCTCAACTCACCCACCCACCCTCACCGCCGCTTCCTCCTCCTCCTCCTCCCTGCTCCCCGGCCATTCCTCGGACTCCTTGGCTCCACGCTTATCTCGTTCCGTGAGTCGCACGGCATGTCGTGGGGAGGGAGTTAAAGGAAAGGGATGGAGTGGATGTGGGACGGGGGGGGGAGTTTACGGGGGAGGGCAACAGAAAGGAGGAGGGCGTCTTCCTCCTCACCCTCCGTGGAGGAGGTTGGCGCCGAAGGGAGCGTGGTGGATGAAAAAGTGGAGAGCTCTGGGGTGGGGAGGAGGAAAGAGGGAGGGAAAAAACAGAGAACCGGAGGACGGAAAGACAAGTGGGATGAGGGAAGACGGGAGGAGAGGATGGGGTTGGAGATGGAGAGGAAGAGAGATGCCTTGAGGAGAAGGGAGATTAGTGGTTAAGAGGGAAATGGGAGAGGCAGGGGGTTAGGGCAAGTCCCCACTGAGAAATACTAAAAGTAAATATAATGAGATCAACTATGCATGCGTGTGTGGTACAAATTGATAGTTACTCTATAAAGGTCATATAGTATACAACATTGAACCAACCCGAAATTTGTGAGCTAGAGTAAGATTTAACGCCTAGAAATGGGAAAATACAACTTTCCATCTGAAATGTCCGAAAAAAACGAAGATATCGAACAAGTGCCACGCTAGATTTTGTAAATCTTTTTTCACCGAAGTTTATTTTAAACTTGATCTGCTATTTTATATTTACGCCCCGAAAAATGGGATCCTTTGTCACTTAATAAAATGGTTGTTCTACAGTTTATTTCTATAGTTTTAGCTCTATAGTTTTTATAGCTCTAGTTCTACATTTCTATCACCGCGTATTTGCCACCAGAAGTTCCACAAAAGGTTTCTCCTGGACAGGAATCTAGCCAGTCTATCGCTTGCGCAAGGAAATGTACAAAAACCAATATTTTTTTAATAATGGTCAATTCAATCTGAATTCAGGGGAACTACAACTTGGTACTGGGGACTTGATTACTCGACTAGGAAATCACTAGGACACGGATGGAACTGAAGCAGCCGTACGTTTCTTTTACAATGACAATGGATAAAGAATACTATATAAGCAAAAGATTTGAGGGTTTCTTTGCGCAAAATCTTAACTACACACTCTTCTTTCGTCAAGGTAGGTTATCAATATTTCATCCAACAATCTGAATGAATTTTCCGCATAAACGAATCAAGTCAATGCCAGTCTGCCACAGCAGAAAAGAAATTATCCGACTGCGGTTTGTTTGATTATAATTGGCTAGCAGATAAATGAATATAAGATGAGAATGGGGTAAAAAATATATATGAAGTTCCTTCTTCATTTTTATTTTAAGCGGGAATCCTTGGCGACAAAAAATTATCTCAACGAAGGAGTTGTCCGAATGAATGAATAAAAGAAAAGTACTCTTTCTTGATTTTTTTTCGACAAAACCTGTCGTGGATTCATTTCGCAACTGGTGGCATTGAATGGAAAAAGAATTTCGACTCGAAGTAATTTAAGAGACTTCACGAGAGGAATCTCGTCCTTTGGCGGTGGAATACGCTGAGAGAACTCCAGACGGAGAAAAAATTCTTTTTGAATGTAACAGTGGACGTAATTACGAAAAAGTGCTAGCGAAAAACTACGAGAGGGAAAAGAGGATATGTTGGCTTCGATATTATCGAACGAATATACGCGAGTGTCTATTGAATTCATACATTGAATGCAGGGGCAATTGGGAAATACATAATTTTAATGAATACTGATTTCGGACTGAAGACCATGAAATTTTACACTTTATCATGAGTGAATTACTGAAAGAACTAAGATATTTATATTCTCATTGGTTATCGCCCAGGTCAATAGATAGTCACATGCAATAATCGACGGCTAATCCTTAAACCCATATTTTAGAATGGCTAATAAATAGAGTGGTTTCCCCTTTAAAAATCAGCAAACTGACATCTGGTAGAAGGGTAGTAATCATATAAAGTTATCCCTACGTATACCGCGGGTATTTAACCTTTAGTTACACTTTATAATAATATTTATACATTAAAAATTGTACTCATATTTTTTTTCAAACTCTGACTTACATTAGATTTCTTCGGTCTAGAATAGTTTATAAGAGAAAGGCTCTATTGGTTATGGTGACGGTGATAAATTCAGTAGAGATTTGTAGAAAGTAGCTAATTCTCTTGGGTTAATTTGCGCCCTGAGATCTCAGTCGTTTGAGTAGTGTTATGATTTGAGATTTGGTTAAATCGAGCATTGCGTAAACATATTAATCTATGCTTAAGCAGTAAATCTCAAGTTTGACATGAAATAAAAGCAAATCAAGTACGTTTGTTGGAAGTAATCAAAAATAGGCAAGAATATTCTGCTACTTGATAAAATATTGGTGCCTCCAATGAATCATACACACTACTAATCTACCTAAGAATTTTATGAATGTGAAATGTTTACTAATCTCTGACACTAAAAAACATCATATTAGATGATGGTATTGGGTGGAATTGCGGTTCTTTGCGCTGTATTATTTCTTATATGTTCTTTGTACCATCCAACTGCTTTCATACAATTCACTGCTCTTCTTTCCTCTGCCTTCTAACCTAACATTCTTTCTTCTATTGCGAACGTCGACCTTCCGCTACCTCTCCTTATTTCCTCCATACATCCTCTGTCTTATTCTGAATTCACTTAGCAACTTCCTCTCTTCTTCCATATTAAAAGTTATCAAAGTTTATTAATGGGCACTAAATAATTATCAGTGAGTACTATCTTCAATTATCTTAATGAAGTCAAGCGTGGAAAAGTTACGCCTCTGTTTTTCGAATTATCCTCACAATAATATCAACCTTTCCCTTTGCATGCTATATTTATTAGCCTCCTTAAATTTTTCTTTTTAATTATGATGCTTGGGAAATATACGAAATGCCTACCTCGCATTTGTCTCATAATTATTGATTTTTTATTCCATTAAAGATAACTCTGGTGAGCTATACCCACCACTTCCTAAAAAATGTGAAGAATCAATTGCTATGCCAAAGAAATCAATAGTAATTCTTTACGAAGCTAATATTTATCTCCTAAAGCGTTGATATCTATATATTAAATAGCAAATTTTTACGAGAGGATCACAGTGAATGGAAATATTTTTGAAAATACATGTTTCAAGAAAATTTGTACCCAATGCGCAGAAAGTTGTATTTTTTTTACAAGAAAAGCTATCAACATATGTAACAAAATTTGACGATAAAGAATATGAATTAAAAAGGTATCAATGAAATTTACTCCTTAACGATAATGTAAAGGGAGAGGCATTGACTACAAAAGACGTAGAAAGAGTGCTTGCTATTTCTAAATCAATGTTGGGAGAAGTTATAACTAGAAAATTATACTGCCTTTGTCATATTCTAACGTGAGACCTTAACTGGGTGAAACCTTCAGAACGATGGATGATCAAGTGAGAGAACAGCATAAATTAGCTACAAATAAACACGCCTGCCCATCAATTTCTCCGGACGTGCGTTCATTGAGAAAACCGAGACATGGTGTCCTATTTGAAGAGACTACAGTAATACCCAAGAAGAAACGATATTATCCGAAAGTAATACATCAACTTTGATTGTAGAAACAGAGGAAAACTTCACCAGAGAAGACGATTTCCCTGGTATGTTCTCCGGCAACCGGCCAATCATGGTGTACTGATATGCCGGACTGGCCTGCCACTGCACTCCGATTGGCCAATTGCCCATTACACTGCACACTTTTCTTCTCCTCTTAATACATTCGTTACTCATATCCAAGCAATGGAAGAATAATGAAAAAAGTGAGAGTAGTGGAAGAAAGAGGAAGAGTAGCGGGTGGGACCTGACAACAAAAGGGACAAAACGAGGGAGGCAGGTCGGTATCCTCGCAAGGTCTGAGCGAATGGACGGACGTCTTAGGTGGAATAAAGGAGAAGAGGGAGGAGGGCCCGGTTACCCGTCACCGAAGATGAAGAGATGCGGCCGCAGATAGCAAATGGAGACTTAATACACAGCCTGACATGCGTCCCTACAACTACTACTCTTCCATCCACCCTTCAGCCTTCCCCCTCATTACCCTATATTAATATTTCGGCTACCAGAACGTAAAGAATTTCCTGTCCCGTGTTTTATTTTTTCATTCGACCCCATGGCCAACCGTGCCCGGTTGGAGATATTTTTTTTCGAGATCTGTATAGTTGTGAGTGAAAGATTTTTACCTTCATCAACAGAGTGCATGATTGTGATTTACACTACTCATTACTGGTGATTCTATATCTATATTTATATGAACATATATGCGAGCATACACACGTTTGGTATAGGGTAGAGGCAAACAGTAAAGAAAACATATATGAACTAACCCAAAGAACTAAATTTTCGCGGTAAAAATATGAGAAATCAGAAATCCTAACGTGTTTTAAATCGGCTGGTGTCCCTCTCTGTATGTCTCTCTCTGTTGTTCCGATTAATATGAAATCCTGACATCTGACAACGGAGCACAAAAAAGTAAACATCACAAATTAAGTTCGAGTAAAAAACACTGTGCGGATAAAAAATATACATAGAAACACCAAAATACATTAGCATGTTTTAATTCGCACGTGTGATCCGGAAAACACAAATCGTAGGGATCGAGATGAATTTTCAGTAATCATGGTCACAAAGAAAAAAGTAAGCACGAAACAATCATAGTGTCTTAAGAGAGTAAGCAGCGTCTTAAGGCAAGACAGCTTAGTTAAGCTTCGCAAATGTTATGCTAATTAAATTAAATAATATCACATTTTTCAAAACGTGATATTATTTACGACCTGGTGAACAGTTTAGCTCATGAGAGCGTTTACGCATATATTATAAGCACCCATGTATTTTTTATCTGTTAAAATTACTTATCCACTCATGTCGATGTCATAATTATTGGGACGTTTGAAGGAGGAGCGGTCTACAAAGTGTTGCTCTAACCTCATGGCGACAACTCTTGTGAGAACATGAGCTAGAAAATGGCTTATCAATGCATGTAAACATGCATCCATGGACAGCTATGGAGGAAATTTCTGTCTCGGCGGGAGAAGTTGCCCGATAAAATAGGCGTACACAGAGGGAACCATCGTGGTGGACAGAGTAATATCCGCCGCGAGAAACTAATGCGGTGAGAACACGATTGATTGATAGCCTTAGAAAAACAGAGGGAAGGGCGTCATCACTCTCCTGATATTTACTCTCTCGCACACGAGCACGCGTGCATGGAGGCGTGACTGAGCTAAAAGCGAAGGGGCGTTCGAAGGGGAGTGCGAAGGGAACTTTCGCTCTAAGCACGCGACACGCTTATATAATTCTTTGTCACGGCGATGAGACCGGGATAATGGGGAGAGTCAGTGGTGGTAAGGAGAGGGGGAGTACGTATAACAGGTAGGGTATACAATGGAAACACGGTGAAAACAAAGGTGGCATTGCCGAGGAAAGTCGAGAGATATACTACTTAACTGTATACGCGTGCACTCGTATCATACACCTTCAGATTAAGAAAAAGGTTTATTTTTTCCACATTGCATATTCCTGCGCCAACTCCTTTACATTTTCGTCCCAAATCTCACTCGTAGATATTTATTGCAAGACTAAGTGAATCTAATTTGAAAATTAACTGATCTTGGAATTCTCCCAGCAAAATTCCATACAAAGACAACGCAATACTACCTTGATCAAAAAGTTCCCGGAATAACCACCGTGTGGCGCTCCCATCGTTCCGATTTGAGTTCTGTTTTTTTGTTAAATTGGTACATCTGTTGTTGATATTCCCTTTAAATCTTAGTGTCATAACTTGACATTTGCAAAAGTTACGTAGCCAAGAGTACATCTATCTCTGTGTGTGTTGGCGATTTTTTACAATTGCAGAAATGGATTTAAATTTGCAACAACGAACTTGTATTAAATTTTGCGTAAAAAACGGATTTAGTGGCGCACGGACGTTGGAAATGTTGGAAAAGTGTTTCGGCAACGATTCTCTAAAAAAAAACGGTCGTTTACCATTGGCACGAGCGGTTTAGAAGTGGTCGTGAGTCAATCGAAGATGATGAACGCAGTGGCAGACCATCGCCTCGAAAGTCGGTGAAAAAATTGATAAAGTAAAAGAAATGTTGGTCAATAACCGCAAATTAACCATCAGAGAAATAGCGGAGGACTTGAACATTGCCTATGGATCCGCCCAAGACATTGTGGTTAATGATTTGGGTTTCCGTCGTGTAGCAGCAAAGTTGGTGCCAAAAGACCTCAATTTCATGCAAAAAAGAGACCGTGTTGACGTCGCAAAAGACATGATTTGCGAGGCTGAATCCGATCCCACATTCATCAAAAGGATCATTACTGGAGACGAGACGTGGGTTTATGAGTACGACACGCAATCCAGACATCAGGCAAGTGAATGGCGTTCACCAAATGAGCCGAGACCAAAAAAACCACGTCGTTTTCAGTCAAAAAAGAAGGCAATGCTGACGGTTTTCATGGATTACAACGGTGTAGTGCATCATGAATTTTTGCCAGAAGGCCAGACAGTAAACAAAGAGTATTATTTGGGCGTTATGAGACGTTTGCGTGAAGCAATTCGCCGAAAGAGACCAGAAATCATCGCACAGTGCGTCGAGACCGTCGCACAGTGCTATCATTATTCGTAATTTTTTGACGAAAAATGCAACAAATACCATCCCAACAGCCACCGAATTCACCTGATTTGGCTCCCTGTGACTTCTTTCTGTTCAATCGAGTTAAAAAACCATTACGGGGAACGCGTTTTAGCAGCCGAGAGGAAGTAATGGAAAAATCGCAGGAAGCACTGATGGACATACCGAAAACCGAATATAAAAAATGTTTCGAGGATTGGATCAAACGCTGGCATAAGTGTGTTGCAGTCGATGGGGATTACTTTGAAGGGGACAATATAGGTTTAGATGAATAAACTTGTATTTTAAATTTTCTGAATAAATTCCGGGAACTTTTTGATCAAGGTAGTATATTCAATAGGGAGGCATTTCTAAGGTTCTGGTATAACAATCAAATGTATTAATGAAGATATAATAAACATAAATTTTGATCACGGAAAATATTTCTCCACTTTTCACTGCATGAAACGTTAGGAACATTATATTGATTATTTGGGCCCATAATTTTTATAAAGATATTGAAAATAAAATTCGGTCACTCTCCGCCACGAGTAAAACGCCCATGCTGGCCACATTTAGCAATCTTTATGCAATTATCTGTGGTGTGCACGGGAAGGAAAGTACAAGTAAAGGAGTCTAAAACTGAACGAACAACTAACGTTGGAATCAGGACAAAGGAGTGGGGTAGAAATACTCAGAGGTACAAGCTTCAACTTGCGTGCTATGAGGTAAATCAAATAAGACGTGATAATAAATTTGCGTGCTCGCTAAATCCAATTCTCCAAGTGAAATCTCCCTTGACCTTTGAATTTAATTAAGCAACCGATCCCATGGCGTTCCCACATCAATTTGTTCACCAGTCTTTTTCCCACTTACCTTCCCCTTTCCGTTCCATTCTACAGCTAGTCTCTTTAATATGCCAGCATAATTCTTCATCGATATCGTAAGCCAATTTATTATATGAACGCCGATGCTCAATACGTCTTGGCATACAAGAGAATCTGCCAAGGGATTAGAAATTGTTCTTCCGTATCAATTTTGGACAATTAGCGCAGAATTGTAGATCTTTTAAAGTATGAGATAGGAATTACAAAAAAATAAAGTAAATTAAAAAATTGAGAGAAAATTTCCTGTACAGAAATGAACTTTTTTAAAATTATCATAAGAAGGAATTCTGTAAAGTTAAATCATTACATTCACTGGCTGACGTATTACTATTATTGGCATTCTACCGCCTAATCTAGATTCTGGTTGGACATAGACCATGAAAAGGTACAACGATACATTTATTTGCCTCTCGAAACATTACACAACCTGATATCCGACACTAAGATAAACCCTTCTTCAATTCCGCATACTTATATATGCCCATCCTATTCCCACCCCTTTCTCGCTTACCCAACGTTATTCCCTTTATCACAGCCTTCAACACCTCATTGCCGTTCAAATCGCTGTGAATATATCTCTCCAGCGTCCTTTCGATTTCTCTCATAGCATTGTTAATTTCTTCTGAAGGAAACAAATGTATCTGCTATATTTCCTAAATTAATTACTGAGGTATTGCCTTAAACTCTGATGAACAAAAAATACGCAAACGCAAATAACTCATCAAAACGTTGCGGAAACCTAATAATTAAGCTCATTTCATTTCTCATTCCTCATCATTATATGCATATTTTAATGTAAATGTCAATCATACTCGAAACCTGTTCAAATGAAGTAGAAAAAATAACTACACTGCCCGTAATCATACAGCAGAGTGGATGGCTATGAGAACACAAAGACAAACAAAGCATTACCTAGCGTTCTCGATCTCGTCGTATTCCTCGAATGCCTGGACAACCTGTTTTAAATAAGAAAACAACTCCATTCAGAGTCAACATTTCAACCATCAGATTTATCTATTTCTCCGAGGCACGTATCAGATTAATATAATAATTTTCGTCCTCACACAACAGACCAAATTCACCCATTATGCTCGTGAGGGGGGGGGGGAATAAAACACCACTCCTTCTGGAGACGCGACCCTGGCGAGGTTCGCGCGCATCGCGAGCGTTTCGGCGGGGAATAGCGGGCGAGCA
Organism: Hetaerina titia; assembly: GCA_037158775.1. Taxonomy (NCBI): domain Eukaryota; kingdom Metazoa; phylum Arthropoda; class Insecta; order Odonata; family Calopterygidae; genus Hetaerina; species Hetaerina titia. The sequence goes on from CM073768.1 coordinate 121,694,995, forward strand.
ATTGAGATGCGAACCCGGACCTCGCGTGCGACTCGCGCCAGAGCAATTGGCTAGACGATCCGTTTGCCGCCCGTCTGGTGGTACAAGGGGGGCGGGGGCAAAAGGAACACGGCGAGGAAGGCCGTGGACATCCGGATAAATGAGTGGAGTGGAAGTAAGGTGTGGCGGCGATAGTGGCCAGTGAGGCAGATTGACGGAGGAAGGGGTGGGCAGGGAACACGCAAACGCCAACCCTGCCGAGGCGGAGATATCGCACCTCCTTGCGGTGAAGTTAATGCGGCTAAGGATGTGTTGTGTGACTTGTGGAGAGGGAAGGGGCACGGAGAGGGGGTGTAAAAAGGAAGGTGTAGGCATGATGGGGTGAGGGACTAAGGGATACGTGCATATTATTAGATTAAGGGAAAGAAATCAGCTTGAAGGGTGTTTTTGGAGTGAGGCGCACGAAATGTTAAATCGGAAGCAGAAAAGTATTGGCACCGTTATTTTTTGGCGTAGGTATGTGTGTCATTCAATTTCACGCTCAGTGCGAATTCGGTGAATGAATGAGTGATTAGTGATTTTTCACTGAAACAGATAGCACTATCATGTAGCATGATATAACAAACAAAACGCCGAGAGTGAAACAGCGACCAAAGAACAAAGAGAAGGTATGAACAAACAAACTCGCTCTTAATGACGGAGAACAAGCTGATAAGCGATTTCATAAGCAAGCTCTTTGAATAAAGGAACGACTTCGGACGTCAGCACGGTGTTGGTCAAATTTCGACGCCGTTTGACAACCAAAATTATTAATGTTAGCATATGGGCATTGCATTAATTTTAGGTCATATACTCGCAGTTTGCGCTATATGTATTTTCAGAGCATTTATTTCTCACGTTATTAGAATTTGAGGAAGATGAAAAATGCATACGAGAAACATCGGTTCAATAAACGTCACTCTGAGTGAAGCGAATCTAAGGGAGCTAGGTCCTGTTTTAGTAGATGAAGAAAAATAAAATATTTTTATAAATCAATTATTAAAACAAAAACGCTTGAAAAAATATTTTTTTAGGAAAAATATGGAAAACATCATGGAAAAATACAAACGTGTCAAATTCGATATGCTATAAGATGATTCCACCCCGTAATTAGCACACGTGCAACACTTCACACATTTCGAAGAGGGACCGCAGACTGAATTTATTTGTCATTCAGCTGCTTCAATTGGTTTAAAAATCTCCCAAGCATTTGACACTTTTGATAAAATTAAGGTCTCTATATACGAACAACGTTCACGAAATAAAGCGTGCAACTACTTAGGGACTAGATGTGCATATTTGTTCATTGAAAATAGATAAATCTAAACTTGGAAGGGGTCAAAAATAAGGAGTGCACCCAAAGAATATTTTAAGTTTAAGATCCTTGAACATCTTAAGGAAAGCTTTTACACCCAATATCGATCCATATTATACCAGCATTTACGGAAATATGGGGAATACATTTCATTGCATATTAAGGTAATGGATTTTTGGCAGGTTAATTAAATATTTTTCGAAGATTGAACAAAAGAAAACTCAATTTTGAGAGTACATATAAGTACTTAAATAAGTACTTAAATGCAAGTCTTGAAACAAGAGATAGCAACTATTCGAGCTCAATTTGAATCCACCCTTGTATGCTCCGACCTTTGGCGTGAATTAACAGGGTTATTGCTACTCTTACTAGTTACTCCCTTCTACTAGTTACTTGAAATAACATTATGGATGAATGGAGGTCCTTGATAGAATTATTAATGCATAGAAATTGGACGATATCGGAATATCTACGTTCGAAAAGTACTCTTTCTTAATAATTGCCCGAATGTGCCATCACGGCTGACGTATGCTGATTTGTGATTTCAAAAGCAAGTAATGGTGACTATTGATCCCATGGGCGCAAAACGAAAAAATTAAGTGAACGCTGAAATAATTTACTGTGGAAGGTACGGAATTTCTATGAATTACCCAACAAGGGTAAGGAAAAAAATGCTCATTATACATTTTAAATCCCGGAGAAATTCTGAGATGGCAAAACAAAAAAAACGGCAGACCGCATCGAAAGAAGTTTCAATCAAAATTCAATTCCGTCGGCGTTTCTCATTAAACGCTTTTCATATAAGAGCTTGTAGCACTCCGATTGCCTGAAAAACTGTGGCAGAGGAATTGAGTTCGCATTAGCTGTGGACAGAAAGAGGGGCAAGAGTAAAGTGACCAAAGTCAATTATCATGTTTATCGAAAATTTATAGCCGATCGTGCAGTTATCGCCCTATCATAGAGATGTGACTTCCCATAGAATGCACCCTGAGAGCGACAAAAAAATATTTTTAAACGAGCAGTTGATGCACGGAGATAGACGTATTTTTCCTGAATGGAGAAGGCTTGGAACGAACACTCCACGTAAACTCCTCGAGGCCACACACACATCCAGGGAATTAGAAATCGCGAGGCACTACCATCAATCTCTCGCAAACACACGTGCAGGCACAAGGACACAAGACGGTTGATACACGTGTACATTAATCTTTCCCTCTCCGAGAGCAACGCGGCGACGGCGCTCAATATTTTGCCTCGCTTCCCGGCGAGACCATCCCGAGGGCGCTCCTGTTGACACGGCCGCTGCGTCGGGCAGGGCCGCATAAGCGCAGCGCGGCGACGGAGACAAGGGCGCGCGTGACACGGGACGCTGCCCCCCACGCCTGCCCCCCCCCCTGCCCCTTTCCGTCCCACCCACTCCGTGATCGTGAGCCTTCCGTCGCAGACGGAACCAAGAGATGAGAAGAGGAAGAACCGTACTCTCTTTTAATATTTCCGAGGGGACATGTTCCAACGAACGCACCGCGGAAAAAATAATAAATTCTGGGCTTCATCTTCTGGTAGGATGAGAAGGAGAGTGGACGTGTGCGAGACGTAATCTGAAAACGTCGTTGCACCCCGCGTCACGGGACGTCGGTTTTGAGTTTGGGTAGGAATCACGTGCAGCTGTGACAGCTCCACGCTCTTCTTCCTCGCGAGTATGGTCTCAACGGTCCCCCGGTTGCTGGGGTCAGTGCCGCCGGGTAGGAGAAGAGGAGAGCGAAAGGGGGGGGGGGGCAAGGTGTGGAGGACGAAATGACGGCCGGACACCACGCTTCGCGGCGTGCATTAGAGCCACGCTCCTCTACAGCGAGTCTGTGTCGCGGCCTTCCAACGCCACTGAGGAAACGAGGTCAATCTCCAGGTTCAACTCGGCGATAAGGAGCGTTGACGGAGGCGAGGCTCTCCTCTAGCGGACAAGGAGAGAGCTAAAAGGACTGAAGGGCTGAGACGCGTTCGTAGACAATAAATAAAGTCGAAGAACGTTGCCATCATTCAGGAAGATTCGCTTAATCCCTTGGGTAAACATGTTAATTACACGCGGGGTCGGGCGGAGTTGGGGGGATTAGGAGGTGTGACAAGGAAAGAGGCAGGTCTTACCTGACGGATTCAAGTACTGATGGTTTTATCAACTTTTGCGAACGTAACTCTTGATAAGAACGTGGTAATAAAATTGTGCGAGTTGAAACACTGGTGCCGTGGGCGTACAAGTGACTGATGTTACCATTATAAAAACTAGTCAAACCTAGAAAATAGTGCAAGGGAACCTAAGTACTTGAGATAAGTTTTCACCAGACGAGCTGAGGGGAGAGGAATGAATTTCAGCAACTGCAGCAATTCGTATAAGTTTTTCCTCATGCCTCAACCATTGATATAAAAGTACGTATAGAACAGGTGAACAAATTAAAATAATCCGGTAGAGACAATTACTTACCTTCAAATTTACACCAATGCGGCAAATGGTGACAGTAAGATTTTCCTCTATCTCTCTTCATTTTAATGAAATGTTTAAACTTAATACATCCCACGAAACTGCGGGAGATTCCGCAATAGTAATTATCAACCAAGTCATCCGTTCGAATCCCGAGCAAGGCGAAAGATTTATAACTCCAAAATTGTTGAATTCTAAAGGATCACTGTTAAGGTAAAAAATATTTCCCAGGAAAGATATATTTATTTTTTTATTAGGTAATCTACCGGTTAAGGTAGGTTTTTGGATGGACACAACTATCAAATAAACTTTTTGTAACTCCAAATTAAACCCAATTCAGCAACCTAATCTACATCAGGTCACTCTTCAGCTCTGTGTACTTCTTTCCTCCCTTCATCCCGTCCAAAATCCCTATCCTGTTCCTGCTCTTTCCTCGCTTGTCCAACATTCTCCCCTCCAACCATTCTCTTGCCCAACTTCTTCAACATTCCACTACCACTCAATACGCCTTTCATCCATTTTTCCTGCCTCCATAGGATTTCTCTCAACAAACCCCTCTCCTCACCCACCATCTCCAGCACTTCCTCATTTGTTTTCCTTTCGGTCCATTTCACCTTCTCCATTCTTCTCCACACCCACATTTCAAAAGCCTCCAATCTACGTCTATCCCCCTGCTCCAGTGACCAAGTTTCCGCGCCATATATAGCTACGCTCCATATCAGAGCTACTACATTGACCGTATTGGTCCAAAACACATCCGAGATATGTAAACTGTTCTACCTGCTCTATTTTTTCCCCGCCTACTTTATTGTTTAGCTTAGCCTTTTTTCTGGAAAATTGCATAACCTTTGTTTTATTAATATTGATTCTCATCCCATATTTCTCGCACGAACCTCCAATTCACTCAGCAATGCTTGCAACCCCTTGGATGACTGAGCAACTAATGCTTGGTCATCAGCAAACCTAACCGATTTTACGAATTCCCCTTCGACTTTCATTCCTACCTCCAGTTCTTCCCATGCCTCTTTAATCATTTCCTCCACATATACGTTGAACAGCAATTGTGACAATGGGCAACCCTGCCTTACACCTCTTCCTAACACTGCCCATCCGGACTCTCCGTTCCCCACTCGCACCTGAGCAGTCTGAGACATGTACAGGTTGCGGATCAGTCTCCTGTCCCTCCATTCCATTCCTATTTTCTGCAATACACGCATTAATTTTTTCCAATTCACTCCATCAAACGCTTTTTCGAAATCTACGAAACAGACAAATACGTCCTGATTGTGTTTTGAATTCCTCTCAATTAGTGATCTCATTACTGCAATGGATCACGCGTACCTCTCCCCTTTCTAAACCCAAACTGATCAACCTCTAAGTAATCATTTGCCTTACTCTCTATCCTTTTGTTGATGATCCTGAGAATAACTTTAGCTGCGTGGAATATCAAACTTATTGTTCTGTAATCCTCACATGATGTAGCCTTTGCCATTTTTGGAATAGGAACTAACACTGATCTCACAAAATCTTCCGGCCAGATTCCTTCCTCATAGATACTACGAATCAGTCCATATAGGGTCTTCTTCCCACATTTTCCTAAACATTTCAACAGTAGGAAAGATATCATGGAATTAAATTTCATTTCACATTTATCTACAAACAGTTTTCCTTCTTCGATTTAATGAGTCCATACTGCTGTTTTACCTCATTAAATTACAAAAAACAAACGAATGGGCTTAAGTTGGTTGTTTAGATACGAGCATTGAAAAAACTACTCATCAGAAAGTAATTAAATACGGATGAATCCTCTGGAACTAAGCGAAAGAAAATAATTTGACCACGACACAAAACGAATACTGATGGGTTGAACAGAGGACCGTAGACAAAAAAATCAAGTAACTAGTACAACACCCTGAAAAGCTATAATTTGTACTTCCCATTACATTCCACCCTCCTCCGCCCACATATCTAAAAACCGAAAGGAATAATTTCGAATTTCTCCAAGCAAGAATGTCTCAAGAACCTGGAAAGGGGGGTGTGTGATGGGGAGTGGCTGCCACCGCCATAAGGGATGATGAGCTCAACCCAGATCGCACCCCACCGCTATATCGCCACCACTCCATCTCTTAAGCTACCTTGCGCGGGGAAGGTCTCGGGAGGTGGAAAGGAAGCCGTCGACGACGAGGGCGGGAAGGGTTGTTGGGTGGGTTCGGAGAGTTTTCGGGAAGTGGCGGAGGGATCTGGGCGGAGGAGGGGGAGAGGAGAGGACGCTGTAGCGAGTGGGGGAGGTGGAGGAGGCGGGGAGAGGGGAGCAGGTGAGGACGGAGAGAGAACGGGGGGGGGTAGAGGGAGGGAGGAGGAAGGGTTGACTGTTGGTGTGGCGAAGTACATTTCGGGGGTCCGGGTGGGAGACGAAGAGAGAGAGAGAGAAATAGAGAGAGCGTGTCTCCGAGACGCGCTGAGGTCACACGCCTCTCCGGCGGCGCCTGGCCTCACCGAAAGCCGACAAAGGCAGAGAGAAGGAGTGTGTGTGTGTGTGAGAGGGAGAAGGAGAGAGACTTGACTTATCAAGAACCACTCCCCGCACCAGGCTCCTTCCCCCTTCCTCCCACCCGATCCTCCGTCCCCACCCCTCACATCCCCAAAGGCCATGACACGGAGGGCCCCGGGGACTCATTCTCCCACCCACCCTCCATCCTTCGGGCCTGTTGTGCGCCTCCTCCCTCTCCTCGTCGAATTTTTTTTATTCCTCCTGCCACTAACTCCTCTCTTTCTCTCTCTCTCTCTCGACTCCTTCTTATTCCTCCCCCGCGGCATTCTTCCTTTGCGGCGTGAGAGGAGGAGGAGGAAGGCGGGTGGGGTGGACGCCGGGGGAGGGTGGTGGAGAGACGAGCCTACACGCAGACACAAGATGGGGAGGAGGAGGAATGATGAGGTTGGTGTAGGCGGCCGGAGAGTTTGGAAGTGAAACGGGGTGCCCAAGGCGAATTCAGTTTGGGAAGGGAGGTGCGAACGTAGCCGGGAGGGGACGATTCAGGGGGAGAGGGATGGTGTCACCCGGGGCGATTTCTCCAGATCGGATCTCCATCTATCTATCTCCCGACCAGATCCACAATGTTTTCGCCGAACGTGGATCGGGATGGGGGGTGGGGATCCCGAAATATTCAAGTAAAAATTCATGAATTGAAATACTCAAAACACCGTAGTTTAATGAACACGCGTCGTTCGACCGCGGGGATATTTGCGCACGTGCATTCAGTAGTAGGCTCCTTCTATGCGGACATGGACGCAAATAGAACGGAGTAACAAAGAAATAAAATGATCATTCTATGGAGAGGGAGGGGGAGGGTCCAAAATGCGGACTTGCGGGGTTAGGCTGACAGAATGAACACCTAAGGAGCTCACCAAGTTATATTTAGGCTGGAGCGGAGATTACCACACTTTTAGGACTGTTTTCCTGCAGTGACTGATGGGTATAATGTCAATCCGAAATAAATTTATCCCAATGCCAAAGATAGTAGGTGATAGGTCTTCAGATAAAAATGGTGGTCCCATATTGTTGCGGGAAGAGTTCATATTTCATCAATGCCATAAATATAATACAAATAAAAAAACTGCCGCTGGCGTTTTTTTTACACATAAATCAAGAATATTTAAGAGAAAATTCCAGAAGCTTTCCTTAATCTAGTCGTAGACTAGAGGCTAATAGAAGAGTCATGCACAACATAATTATATATTAACAGCGTTAAAAGAGAAGTCGTGGCACATAAATATTCAGTAGGTATGCAAACAAGGGTTGGTAGGCGATCAAGACGTTGGGCGAGAGGTCTGACACCGGAATGCTTTGCCAACGACTCTAAAATGAGCGGTTGGAATTGATTTGATTTTATGACCTAAGAGGCGAGGATAGATTAAGGCATCGGAACTACTAGGATCAGACCTATCTGATGTCTCTCTATACCGTCATACTAATACAGAGTTTTAGATTTATTTCTGAAAACCAGATTTTTCAAATACGGGCAATAGAGCCAATGATTACGATGGAAAGGTTGGCGCAGGTAACATAAGTGGACCTCCTCTAAAAGGTGGACTTAACGCTTCTTATGGCGAACTAAAAGGATGTACGAGGTGACAATCCCACTATCAACACCCATTCCACTAAACATCTGGATTATTGATGCATTCTATTGGACACAATACTCGGCCAATTCGAGTTTTATAGGTGTGCTTCAAATCATTCGAATTAAATCCCGAAGGAATAAATTTAATACCGAGGTAGGCACTCGAGAATATTCCGACGGATGTGGCACCTAGGGATCATTCCGTTCGAATGAAAATTGAAAATAATTAAGGAAAGAATAATCCAGGTTAAGAAGGGAACAAAGAGCACGATTTTGACCGTTGATGAGAAGTGACTTAAGGGTACGACGGAGAGGAGGCGGGAGCTTGAAATAGTCAAAAAATAGACTCCAGGCGAGAAGTGGTTAGGATGAATAAAATAAGAGAGGAAGGGAGAGAGCTCCCAGTAGTAGTCAGAACAGGGATAAAACGAATGGATGTCTGAGGAAAGAGAGCCAGAAAATGCGAGAAATTCTCTAAGGACGCGTAGGAAGGCGTAGAGAACTGGAAACGCCAATATTAATTTTGTTTTCTTCGTAAATGTTGTCAGGACTCCAACAACAATTATTCAAGATTTTATTTCCGAGCATAAATTTACCCCCAGCTTGATATCAGTGCCACGCGCTTGAATTTGGCGACTATTTTTAGATTTAGTATTCATTTCCTTTCCCCATTAACAATACTCACTCTCTTGATTACATCGCCTACGGTTCTGTGTGCGGTCTCCCGCTCACCAGAACCATGATCACGAGAGAGATCGTTCGATTATTCACTGTTATTATATATATAAAAAAATAGAAAAATATAACAATTTGTTAATTCAAGGATAATTAGTGTCAGGTTACGGAAAGTTCGGCTTTTAAAATAGGGCGCGATGAGAAGTGCCTGATTTAGGGATTATCCACGAAAATAATCTCTTATTTTATTGCCTGCAAACCGACATAGTACGGCATCTGGTAGTATGCTGTGACCACCATATTTACACTCACAAAACCTGTACATATTTAATGAGTACCTTGCCAATAACCAATGGGAAATATGATCCTCAAAGGGTATTTCGTTGTCTTTTGCCCCGGTGGGGGAATGAAAAATTTGCTATCGCACATATTTTTTTGCGTCTTAAACTTGGCCGAGTAGTCAATGGAGATGCCAAGACCCCGTTTTGACCATTTTAAGACTATAATGGTGTGCCGATTCCGGAAACCGGGCCCAAAGAGTTGACAAAAAATTTGCCAATCGATCTGATTTTTCGGATCTCGGAATTTGCGAATCGGACAAAAATTTGACCGATTCGCGATTTTTTTGCAAATTTGCGGGCCCGGTTTCCGAAATCGGCACACCATTATCGTCTTATAATGGTCAAAACGGTATCTTGGCATCCCCATTGACTACTCGGCCAAGTTTAAGACGCAAAAAAATATGTCCGATTAGCAAATTTTCATTCCCCCCCCCCCGGGGGGAAAGACAACTGGTAACTGGTAAGACTTGACTCTTTTGCACTCTGCCAGGTATCCTCGTTAAACGTGAGCAAATCTTAAAGTGTAAATATCAGGTTCACAGCATACCACCAGCTCCCGTACTAACAGAGAGGAGTGAATTGCAGAGAGAATTTTATTTTGAAGCTCAAATTCTTGTGCATTCATCAGCCAACACTAATCACTCTCCGAAATTTGCTGTAGCTTCAAGTATGAACATGTTTTTGCAGTTTGGCGGGCTTCCGTGTTTGAGAGGGTATTCGGCCAAAATGGCTTATTTCCTTCTTCCGGCAATGCGTGACCTTTATGGCATTGTATGACTGACTACCTTTCCTGGAGTCCATTCCTCTTGTGTGTTCGTCCACTCATCTGGCAGTGCAGGTGAAATGGTTCCCGAGCATAAATCCTACGGAATTCAATGGTTTTTAATTTTAATCTATTATTTAGGGACAATGTTTGGGGAGAAGGATGGTTATTTTCTTATCCTTGGAAAATACATATTCGCTGTCAAAATAAATGGTACATTGAGATAGATAATTTCACATAAGCCCAAAATTAAACAAAAAAATTATCTTTAACTAAAAAAATTGCTTCGCGTAAGCCATAACATAAATATTCTCCAATCTGCGGCCGTTCTTCAGTTTAAGAGAACCTCTTCTGCTAAATCCCTTCATCACTTTCGCCACACGATTCATTGATTCCGGTCTGAACAAAGACGCAGGCATTTTTCAAGGCACGCCCGCCTCAATAAAAAAGTTTTTATTTCAGGTTTAAAATTGAAATTCCACAAAGCGATTATCCAATAGTCCTCATTTCTTAATGTGTGCCAACTTAGTAAAATGTCGTTTAAGTTAACGCAGACTTGAGTTTTAGATTTTTAATCTCCCTTCCCGAACGAAACCTTCGGGGAGAGAGTGCTGCTAGATTATCTCCTTTTCGATACGCAATGCATGGACAAGGAGGCTTGGTGAAATGCACAATAAATTTTCCAATTTCCAGTGGGATCTCTAGCATGGGCATTAACGCGAGACTCACCCAGCACATAAAATATAAGCGAAGTGGCACCTCAAAGGAACATGGTGGTGGAGCGAAGCGGTTCATCACCCACGAACAACATTATGAAGAAAAAAAAACAATGAAAAGAAAGAGCCTCCCGAAAAACGTCTAAATAACTCGGGAGTGACCTTCCCTCCGACGGAATGTGCGACTCGCGGGCTGAAGATGGCCCGGCCCTCGTTTTCACCGCCCGGGACTCGGACAACGCGCGCGACTTGGAAGCGCAGGATGAGAGGTCGGCGGCGGGGTGGAGAGAGGGTGGCATTAAAGGGAGGGGATGCCATGGACCGGGCATCGGCCGGAGCCCTCCTCGCCTGAAGCGGAAAAGGAGTGAAAAAGAGTGTGAGAGAGGGAGTGGAGGCAGGGCGGAGAAGGGGAAAGGTGACGAAACAAATCGGCGTTTACCGCGAGCGGCGATGTCGGGACTTCGGTTACAGCCCAGCCCCGAGGGAACGGGTGGGCGGGGCGCGGGAGAGGGGGGGGGGTGGTTGACGTTGGGCCTAGGTGGGCGTGGGCGAAGGGCTCGGCGAGGGGAACGCGGGATGGGGAGACGACGTGGGGCATTTCCCGGAGCAAGTGGATTTTTCAAAGGACGACTCGGAGGTGGCTACTTCTTCATCATCGTCATCGCCCCTACAACCCCTCCTCCACCTCCATGGGGATCTCTCTATCCCTCCTTATTTTAAACTTCCCCCCAGCTGCCTCCCCATTGGAGGTAGACGCTTTGAAATCGGGTCGTAAGTGTTTTTAAGTGTTACCTTGAGCTCTATGAGGGTTGGGAAAGCAGATGGAGGAGGTGTGAGGGATCGCCTTATGACGTTACAGGCGCCGGGATGGGCGGGGGGGGGGAGGGGAGGCGTTGAACAAGATTTCGCATTCCGGATTTTTGGGTAAGAAATGAGCAGAAACTACAAGGGCGAGAAAGGTTGGTCATTGATCTGATGTCATCCCGTCCCACGTGAGCGGATATAAAAACGAATTTCATGGATGACCGTGAAGATCTATCTGCGCTACATTCCACGTTTGATTTTCTACACTATTTGGCGTAAGGCGTTTTCTACACTATTTGGCGTCTGATTCGGAATGTGTACACGTATAATAATATTTACATCGAAATTTGTCAGTTCCACTACTTTTGGAATATCAATGAAGTCAGCCTTACTGTCTAGTGGATATATTTTGTGACAGAACTTTCAAAAGCTCCATGGAAATGACGACTCCGAAGCAAACTAACACTTTTGAAGTATCTTGGAGACAGTCTCTCCATATTCCAATGCAGTTCTTTCTCATGCCCAAAATGTCAGTTATAAAAGATTAAGAATCGCTCTCCATTTCCCAGGGCCCCTCATAAATACACAAAATAAATGGAGCCCGACTCTTGCTCGCAACAAGACTAATTACGCCGAGGAGCGAGGGGCAATTTTCAGTGACGGCTTTCTCGCCCGCGCCCGAGAGAGAGATTACATGCCCGCGTTACGGAGAATTACAACTCGAGGCAATCCGATTTGGGTCTTTAATACTTTTCTTTTTTTTCTTCCTTCCTCACTCGTCACTTATCACGACAACATGACCATTGTGTAGAAGATGAAAGAGGCCTATGCAAGTCATTTCACCTCCATACTGGTACCGAGGGGAGAGTGAAAATTTCAACGTCAGTCGAGGTCCCTTCCATCTGTTCCCCGTAGAGATACGATGGAAGTTAATACACGCACAATGGCAAAATAGCATCTTCGTTACGTCTCTCGTAATTGTAAAAGGCTTTCCCTTTTCCTCTTGGACTGGCGAGCAAACGCGTTGGATCAAAATCGTTGTTATAAATAATCTTGAAAAAGCAAAAATATGAGAGTACGCGAAAAGAAAAATGCACTATAAGGACGGGTCAGTCAATAACTTCCAGAATTGGAGTCGCTAATTCGTTTCACACCGTACGAAGTTTGAACTGATAAAATATTAAATTCAATTTCTAAATAACTACAGCCTCCATAAATTTAACATTCAACGGATCACTGATAACAAGGCAATGACATTTCACCATAAACACCTTTCCTTCCCTTCGTGAAAATATTGAGTCCGTACTGGATGCCTTTTCACGTTTTTCAATAAGTGAATACGTGGACTATATGCGCAATACTTGAAGTTTGACACCAAGGTACAATAAAGATTTTTTAAATGTATGTGCAAATCACAACGTCATACATTCATGTAACTTTAATTCTTTATCAACATTTAAACGCTGGCCACAGATGGTTAACACTGAATAAACCGAAGTAAGCCAGCTGCGATGCTTTGTCAAAATATAAACACAATTGATTTAATTTGAAGCTTTGATGTACGAAATTAGATGTATGGCTAAATGAAAATGGACAATTCCAAAGCATATATTTTAACCGCATGGAATATTTCGATTAAATATAGAATTTTATTGTGAAAGTATTCATCAATAACGAGTACAACTTAATTTTAATACCGTATTCAGATCGTAATTCTGAATTAAGTGGCCAAAAGCGCTGAGTCGGGGAGTTTTTGTTTCATAACTTGAGACGTTGGTCAGTCGAACGAGTAAACCAGGCAGCAACCAGGAAAAGTTCCTTATCCCCACACTCGAATATGCGGACCGAAGGGATCTCGCCGACAATAAAGCCGTCGCGATTAGTGACAGTCCAAATATATTTACATATTCAGGCACGTTTACCCCCACTGTCACGTGACACACGTCCCTATCCGATAGAAAAAACATATTCAGTTATCTCTTTATTTTTGTAAATACCTTTTTATCGCGATTCCGCAGCGAGGCACATACTAATCTCTCTTTTTCTTCCTGAACAGAAGATCATGCATTATTCATGCAGGAGGATGAATTGACCCTTCAAAACACCCCACCCACTCAGTAACCCGGATGGGGAAATAAAAGGGAGGAAACATTTTTGACTATCCTTTTTCGCCGTGCGCACTAAATAAAATCGCATACGAATGAAAGGGCAGGCCCGCATTCGACGAAAAATACATCTCCCTCTCATATGCTAATGGCGGTTATTTATTAATAATAATCCCGACTCCTAAGATAAACTCTCAAGACGGGAGCGGGGCAGATGGGACGGAGTGAGATATAGTCGCTCACCTCAACGCTCACAGAGCATTCCAATCTAATGTCCATCTCCCGACTCCCTTAAGGATAAGATAAGCATATAATTAAGGATTGGGAGAAAACGAGAGGAAAGAGTTAAAGGGAAGGTAGGAAGCAAGAAGGGGATGAAAAGGCGAAGGCATAGAAAGGGAAACGGAAAATATGTCAATGTAATCCGAATTTCTCGGGAAGACGGAAGAAATCGGGTTCTTGACCTTCTTTCAACATAGATAACTGAGTTACTTGGGCTTTTTAAGCCTATAGAGATTAGGGTACTGACATCTATATCACACCCCCGGTTTAGACTATTGGCGGATGAGGTTTATTAGTATTCATAAAAATAAGGCTTTCGTCTAACTCGTCCGAAGAAAATTAAATGTTTTAAGTACTTTATCCTTGTGGAGGGTGTTCAACTGTGATCACATAGGAACCATCGTTTAAGAGGTACCAAGGTGTCTTATTAGGTTTATTATCTTATTCTGAGGTCAGTTTACACTCGTATCCTTCAACCTATTTCGGTCCTGTTTACATTCCAATAATCCACTTTTAACGACGTAAAGGCGCAAATATACTCTTCAGGTTTGGTCTCTACCCAATAGCAAGTACTAATTCTATTACGATTACCAAAAGCCGACCGATTTACTGCTAACAAATAACACGCCGATGCAATTTCCTTGACTTTTAATTGCTGGCTACAAAGGGAAAATATCGCTGCATTCAAAAAAACGAAATACGCCGAACCCAAATGGTGATTCCATTTCCCTAGTTCCGAGAACTAATTGGACATTAAAAACCACGAAGGAATAGATGCTTTCAGTGTTGTAATCTCATAAATGTAGGAAGGCTTGTGCCATACAGGTAAGGCTTAAATAATTCTAAGTAGAATGGAAAGAAAAGTGAATTTAAAGGGGTGTTCAACGAGTGCATGAATGCGTGTCTTAATTGATAAAATTACCACCTACGAAATATTTTAAAGACCTTGATAAATTATACGGGTAAATTGAACGAGTTATTCACACACGGAATTCAGAGCGCGAGCCCAAATGAATGCGTAAAGGAGTTCCCGCGGTAACATGATCCACGCCCCCATTATCACCGACGGCCCGTCGCCCAAGGAGCCTGGAAAATGTTTTCGGGAAAGTGCAATTTGAATATTTAAGTACCTCGAGTGGTTAGAATTAAAAAAAAAGAAAGGGTAGTTAGAATCAGTTTCGCACATCTGGGCCTCTCCACTACAGCAGTTTTTCAGGGGAGGAAAGGAAGGAGGTTTGTGTACTGAAGCAGAATGAAAACCGAGCGAAGGGCAGCAGCAGCAGCAGCGGCTTATCCGCGCAAACGTTGACATGACGGAGTAAGCGTGACCAAAATGCGGCGTGAGGCATGAAAGTGGAATTCCCGGAAAGGTGATTGACTCCGGGGCTGGTCGAAATTTTCTATCCCCTTCGACGGAAGTGTAAGGTCCCCAACATTCACGCGGGATTACCCACCGCGAGTGGCGAAATCTCACACAGTAGTACAATGCCGGGGCGAGGAGAGGACTGAACTCAACTTCATGGAAATACCAGAGTCATTCACCTGGGATCAGATAAAAGTATTCCAATAATAAGGCGAGGGCGGGTTACGGTCGGAGGATTTTTCCGCGTTCGATTTCGTCGAAATTATTCTTCACCTTCTTCTTGAAAATTTTCAAATTAACTAAGTCAGGGTGCAATAATATATCCATAAAACACCTTTTTTTAATTCTCGAGTTCACTCATCCGCACGCTTAACTTTTAATATTCAGAGGTAAGAAGGGTCCGGGGCAGTAGTATTATTGATATGAGATAATCAATTCCAATTGACCAACTTTGATCAATTCAAGACGTAATACTTTGGGCACAAGGCAAAAGAACGGTGCACCTGGATGTTTGACTGGTTTCTTGGCTAAATGAGCCATCCTACAGCCCAAGAAATATAAAACCGGAAATTAAAGATTGACCTTGAGAAAGAAGTTAGGGAAATCATTCGATCACTTCGATGGGAAATTGCGACGCAAGCTCCGATAATTTAAAGGCTGGGTGACGCGTGGTGATGTGGAAGGACGTGAGAGGGGGGAGGGAAGGCTCTGGATCAAAGGACGTGGGAGGAAGGATAATGAGCCAGGGGATCACTTCATTTGCGTCCTATCGAAAGAAGATAAAAACGGTTTCAGCTAAGTCAGGCGCGGCTGGAAGCTATAGATGGAAGGGAAGCCTACGACTGGAAGGGAGAACGCCTCGAAGGGATGACGGCAGGTGAAATTTAGATGCGAGACGGCTCGGGCCATGGACGGATGGCGTCACCTAGTGGGCGAAGGGGGAGGGGATCAACGCGGAATCGGACGATGTGATAGATACGATCGTTGACGAGCGAGTGGTTCATGGTCGTGAGGAGCCGCGTACCCTCAATGTGTGTCCGCGTGTGCCACTACGAGTCGGTACTTGTGGGCCCCACACACACCCAAACACTCACACACACACAGGCGTTACGTGGAGAGCGTGGGTGTGGGTGAACGGGGTCGGGTGGGATCGTGAGGTTCCAATTAATTATTCCCACGGGTCCGGCGCGTACGCGAGCGATGGCCCCGCACCTCATCGGCACCCCTGCCTTCGCTGCATAGACCCCGCCCGCCCACTCCTCTACCAACCCGTCTCTGCATAGTCCGCACATTCCGCTCCGGCTACTGTGGTGTTTATAAAGGATTCCCTTTGTTACGGGTGAAAAGCATACGGGTCGGCTGAGGGTTTCGAGATAATCTAGATTATTTCCGCCTGACTACACAGTTGCACACACACACACCCACACTAACACAAACACGCGCGAGGGCTGACGCAGTAGCGGACCTATGGTCTCCGGGCGCAAGTCACGAGCGTCCAAATCCAGAAGCCATCGATCAAAACTGACGAGGTGGTGGACGGAAAGAGGAAAAGAGGAAGGGGGGTCGCGGGAGAGTAGTGGGGGTGTGTGTATTTGCGAATGAGAGGGTTAGAGGTGGAGATAGACGAAAATAAAACGAGGGAAAATGGGTGGGATAGCTGAGGAGGAGAGGATTCATGCAATTTTCAAGTGTGTATGGGGGGTGGTGAACGAGGGAAACTGAATTGGGTAGGGAAATGAAATACTTCGTTGCGGAAAAAAGTAGCATTTATCCACTTTAAGGGAACGGCGTCCCTCGGCTACTCCGGGACAAATTTGTGTCCACTTCATCCTTTCCGCGTCAAGGGGTCAGCTCATGTTTGTTCTATAATTCGATAACCACCTCATCCGCGAATGGAAGTGAATGAATTCTCTCGATATTATTTTTGCTCGGCCGACCAATAATTTTGATATTTTTATTTTATTTTTTTAACTTTCAATTTTTTTCTAAATTGTGAAAGCTAGAAAATGTAGCAAGCATAAAATGAGGAAAGCTATTACGTTAAAAGATCGAAGAAATCCATGTTTTCAATATCACCAATTCAGCGAGTCAAAAAGAGACTTTGCAATGAGCTCTTTCCAGAAATTACCTCCATGCCGCTTCGCATGGTTAAGTATGAAAAGTCAACACGCATGCAAGTAAACTATTTATTATTTAAATATAGTTTATTATAGACTCCTACTATCAGATATAAATTTACAATTATTTTTTTAAGTCGTTGATACATTTTGAAAATGAAAATGAACGACGGAATGCCACCAATATCAAAAACAATAGTGCACGATCGCAGGAAAAATTTGCTCAGGGCACCACTCTAAGCTCTCGCGAAATATTCAAAGCGATAAACCATTTTTTAAACCATTAGATCACACTTATGCATTCGGGGGCATCTACCGACTTCATCTCGGGGCAGAATGCGCTGTATCCAGGAAGTTCTGCATTCACGCAGAATCTGGATTGCCGAAAAAGGAGCTCAAGCACAATCCGAAGCGCACCTTTGCGTTTAATAAACATGCTAGCTCGTGAAAGTATGAACGCGGTGGTGGTGGAAGTGAAGTAGGAATTAACTGGAAAAGAGATTCACAGATGTCATCAGTTCTCCCGGTCTGGTACTTAACCTCTTCCAGCCTTCCATCTGCATATCCGTCAGTGAACGAACAAGCTATTACGTGCAGAATGGATAACAGTGGCGTCAGAGGAATAACGAGTTCTCTACTGGCTGAACGGCGATTTCAATTCGCCTACGTCACCTGCGCGGATGAAACGTTAATTAAGTACACCCACGAATCCCACCTGACATTCGACGCTTGGCAGAGAGCCCGCGCTAATTTCTCAATACTGATGCTGCGATTTCGAAGGCGAGATTGCAAATGTGGAAATGGATGTGGAGTCTAGGACAAATAGCATAAAATACCAAAGAGGTTTGCATATGGAGAGTCCCAATCAGGACATTGATGATGCCTCTTATTACGCCAACGCACATATCATAGACCAAATCACTCGACTACTAATGGGAAAACCGTACGTTCAAAGCTGCTTGGATTCTCTTGCTCACAGTTAACACCCAACATTGCTTCGCTCTAATAAACCTCATCTGCGCATGCGTGGTATGAGCTGAACACCAAAAGGTAAGGGGTTCCACGTGGGAAGAAATGGAAACCCTCTGACTTTTTATCTGATATCTGTTTTTATTAATTTTTCGGTGCAACATATGCCAATCAAGATTAATTCACAGTCAAAGAACTGGCATTTTGAATATATCCCTCACCAAATGTTAAGACCAACGGGAAGAGAAATTCACTCATTAGGGTCGGAGGTCACCTGTCCATTAAACCTATAGTTTCGCAGGAAGTTCTATTCTAGTACCCGAAAGAATCACACTAATTGGGAAAAACTGAGGGCACCCAGGCAAACTGTCCTTTCTCTTCGCAAAAAGATGTAAACGTGGAACTCCTGGTCAGACGTCCAGCACTCTACCCACTTCGCCACCAGAACCCCTTGTAGTAGTGAAGTAAGCACATATTGGAATAGCTACTTCACAACTATAATTTTTATAACAAATAACCGGAACGTTGAAGCATATCGAGAAACTCTTTGGAGAAGTAGTGCAAACCAATAAAAACCGGAAAGAAACCAATGGGTCCCGGGGAAATTGCATAGTCACCCCTTACTAGACTAATACGTTTTTTTCCGCACGTCGTCACACATGAATGGAACCGTCAGGCTCATTGCGAGGGGGGGAGAAAACTCTCTCTCAAAAGCGTGCTGCCGACTTTCCAAACAGGATGGTGGCGGTAACGTTCTTTCACCAATTTGGAAAATGACCGAGGGTCATTGGGAGGCGATTGCCGGGGCGTCACAATATTCCCGCCTCTTCTTGACACAACAACACGAAGGGGGTGGGGGAAGGGAGGGAGTGAGACCCCCCCCCCTCCTCTTGCGGCAGGCGCCGAAGCCCCGCCGAGAGGGTGGGGAAAGAGCCGGTGAGGGTGCTGGGTCGTGAGGGGAGGGTTTTAAGCCCCGGGGACAGTTAGATGCTCCGGAGTTGCCTTCGCCCGAGGTCCCGTTGCGTGGGTGGGGCATCGGGGGAGGGGGGCGGGTGGGGAGAAAACCGGCGCCTGATGGCTCCGAGGGCTAGAACGCGTCGGAAACAGACGGGGAAGGAGCCCCATGAATTTTTCTTTCCTTCGACTTAGGGAAGGGAGGCCGTGAATTTTGGGAGCCGAAACGTTCATCCAAGTGCACTGAACCGAGAGATTTGGATTGAAAATTTTAACCAATTAATAAGTTTACTTTTATTTATTACTACGTGTAACACTGTGGGTTTCTCTTAGGTAGGTAAGCCTTAGCCAAATTTTTATTTTCAATCGATTTACCCAGGAAGGTATTCATTCATCAATTATAAATCGTTGATTGTTTATTTTTGAGGGTGTTATGACATTGAAAAAATGTACCGAAACAAAGATTTCGGAATACTGCGATAGCTTTTGGACCGAATTTCTATCAAGAAACAGGTTCATTTCCCCAAAAAACATTTTTCCCAATTAATTATGACAAACGTACGTGTATGAAATATGGCTAAAAAACACAAACCATCGCGCATGATTCTGATAACCTTTCTAGGGAATTAATAATAACAGATGATGTACGTTAAATATAAAAATTTACACTTTTCCTAAAATTTTATTTGTAGCTAAGAAAATCCATTTCTAGCATTTACAATTGGTCCTAATGTTTCAATTTTTATCCTTCTTCGAATTTGCTAATCATTTATGAAGAAGGAGTGGTAAAAAAGAGATAAAAGAGTACAACTATTCGCCAAAGATCTTGGCTTAACTTTTGAGGACCCTGAATACCTCCATCCGTATGCAAACTATGTTATTATCCGAGTAAGTTGCGGCTAAATCTCGAGGGCCACGATCGGATCACGGAAAGAAACTGGCCCCTCTACCCTGAAAGTAAGACATTCAGATGGAGTAAGCTTAGTATGAGGTGAGCTCAACCATTATATATAAAACCAACATCGAGGTGATCAGTGAGTAGCGTGTCAGTGTAAATGAAACCCTTTACATACTCCACCCAGTCATTCAAAAGAATGCAATTCGCTTGTAAAATTTAAGGCCCTTGACGTAACTTCAAATGGGAAACAGCACTTTTCACGAGAAAAATACGTACCTTTTAAATTTACAAAAAATACGGTCAGCATAGCTGACGCAATTTTGCCGGGGAGCAGAGACTAAGAAAGAAATTTTAACAAGCACATCTCTGTATGACGAAAATGAAATGTTTTTAAGATTGAGTTCTCCACTGAAGCAATAGCTAAGGCACAAACTGAAAAAAAACTTTAATTCCAAAATGTTTTCTTCGAACCTAATTGAGAAATCTGGGATCGGATTATGTTTGAGGGAAGGTTTCTCGGCGTATTTCCCAACGCCGGGTACGATCTTGTGTGCGTGAGTGAGAGAAAGGAAACTGCAGCGGAGGATCGTGTGGGTCCCCAGGGGGACGCAAGGGGTCGGACGGGGAGGAAGGAACACGTGAACGTGACATTTGTGTTCTTCGGTCGGCGGGGAGACTAATTCCATTCGGACGTGCGAAAGCACCCGAATTTTCCGACTCGGTCATAAAGAGACAGCAGTCTATTCCATCTTTTTGTTCCTTCTTCCTACCGACTGCCTCTGATTTGGAATCCTTGCCGCTTCCGCAAGGCATTGAGGTTTCACGTTCTTCTGGCTGAACAAATTACCCAGGCATCGCTCTACTACGCGTAATCGTAATTATTAAAGAGGACAAGTATTAATATCTCCTCGCACTGACGTAAGGTTTAAAGTCGGTGTACGTGCTAACAAAAAATTTGTTAGCACGTACAAAAAGTTCTGAGTCGGCAATTTACAAATTTTTCCATCAGTATATTTTAGAGAGTTTTATGAAGTTTTGCCTTCATTTCACTGGACGTTTCTCTAATAATTGATGGAGTCCATCATTCTGTAATATTAACGGCATGATAACATCCTCGTCTGCCAACCCAGAGGTCGCGGGTTCGATTCCTGCCTAGGTGGTTTTTCCTCAACCTAGGTCTTGGGTTTATCTTGTTGTCAAATTGTTATATCCATGTTCAAAGTTCGATGTTTCGGTCGAAGTGCTATTTTCGGACTAACGCAAAATAATTTGCCAGCAGCGTAATTAAAAAAACCGAATATAGGTCTTTATAAAACTTAATAAGGACGACGCAGAAAAAATGGGTAACTTTGCATCACCAGATATTGTTTTATCGACGAGTATCCTTGAAAAATAATATAATTTCAGAATCTCATCGTACGCGCCGCCATTGGTGGTAGATGGCCGTTGATGTGACTTAATTTTAAAAAATGGTTATGTCAAAAGGTGATGTGATCTTGAAAACTATCTTAAGAAAAGTTAGTGCTTCGTTTATAACAATGCCTTTACTTGGATGCTACATCAGTGAAATAATGGTTACTTCTTACATAAAAAAACCTGGGGTTGTTGAAAGCGATTTTCCAGCATGAATACTTTAAATAATAAAAACGTTTCACACTATTGTGTAACGACCGTCTCGAGCGACTCCTCTCTACGAATGCATTTGTCTACGGATGGGTGGACGGACGGCTGCCTCAATTCAGCCCAGCATTAGTCGACCCTGCTTATTCCTTCATCGACAGAGAAAACGATCAACGTCTCGCTGGGCCTTGCAGCGAATGGTTCATAAACGTCGCACGTCTTTGGCTCCTCGCCCGATCTGTTTCCCTTATAAGGATTCCCAAAAGAGGAGAGCCTCTAAAAAGCTGTCCATTTCTTTAAATCAAGCGATTATTGAAAGGAGAGAATAACCCCTAGCATCCCTGATTTCAAAATATTCTCGCGTTGGAGGACTCCCAATTAATAGAAAACACCACCGTGGAGCAGACAGGAAAACATTAATCTATAATACTTCTACAGCGATCCATTGCAATTTTATCTTTTCTACTTGCAATTAAAATTTTTTTTTTTAACTTTTGAAAAAGTATTCTCAAAGTCACAATTCACTCTTCGGTAGAGGAATTACTTGGGAATGTTGCAGGAGTGAATTCGTGACGGGTCAGAACATCTTAGCCTTCACCGTAGCTTGGATAATTATAATCGTGAAAATTGCGAAACAAAAAAAAACTTAAAGGTGAGGTTGTCGATTTAAACAGAATATGAATTTCATGATAGGCGCTTGAACATTGTATGAGCACGGTATGAGCAGTTGTAAACACGCCTCAAATTCTACAGAAGTGAAATAATTTCGAAGACTTATGAGTCATCGGTCAGACGAGAGACGGCAAAAGGAAAACCGTACCGAAAATGCGGACACGTGGGGATGGAACTCGCTTTCTACTCGGTTGGGAATCTTTTGAGGTTACTTTTACTGGTCAAGCATGTAGAAATGGGTATAGAAATGTGCACTAGCAGTAGTAAACACGTCTTTCTGGCAACAATTCATATTTTTTTAAACTAGGAAATAAAACAGTTCTAAAACTTTATATGCGCACAGTGTACCTCAGAGCGAGGGACTAAGTTTTCCTTCGGAGCAGTTAAACATCAAAAGATATTGGAGCTCTGATGCATGTTTATTTGTTGCCATCAAGAGGAGTGTCTATGAATACTTGGGGTTATTTGAACCCGGATGAGAACGTCCACCATTAGTCCTAAATTAATAACACCAGCTTGAAGAATTGAAGAATTTGCAGTGAATGGCATCCGAGTACAAAAAAAGTTACTAGATCTCCAGTAGAAAGTTTTCCGATTCAGCATTAATGAGGAAACTACAGTTAATGATGCACAAACACAGCCATTTTTTTGAGAATTCTTGTATCCAGGCCCTGCAATCCATTTCTCTCAGTCCATGGTCATCTAGGATCCTATCAACGTGGACGGAAAATCAATTCAGAATTAGATCACAGAAAAATCACATTTTCTGCACTATTTCCTGAGAATGGCCAATAAGTATGAATGCAGCTCAATTTTCCTTGATACATCTCTCCAGTATTGGAAATTTATTCCATCATCAGAGAATTGAGAGACCTGTGAGAACTACAATTTTATTACACCTACGTTTAGATTGACCGATGAAGTTCACTTTATATGCATTTTATCCCTAATTCAATGGGATTTTCATTACGCCATGAACTGTCCACAGGTTTCCATAACACCAGACCAGTTACACTCTTACCGTTCGTTTTATCGTCGTCGCTAATAGTTTCTCTCGCATGAGAATGTTCGATTAGTAACGGAAATTCTTGAGCAGACAGAAAAGCCCACGGTTGAATATGCTCGTGGAACGTTAAAACAGACAGCGCAACGCGTAGAAAACACTAGCAGATATTTTTAATGAACGTCTTTTGGAAAACTTTTACGGCGGCCATAAGATCGAAAATTTGTTTCCGGCCGGGCACGTCTTAACTTCTTGCCGATGACGATCTCGGTTCATCAATGCTGGATCCGATTCTAATTCCGAACGGGATTAGAAGATTTTCCGAGGAAAGGTGGCGGGCGGGAGGGAGGGATAATGAGGAGGATCTCCTCATCTCTCGCACTGTCGTCCTTTGGGGGATGGGATGGACTGACTGGGCCGTGGGAGCGGCCGGCCACCCCTCTCCTCCTCCTAGTCGGACACCTTCCCGCCCCACCGAGCCGCCGGGTTGACTGACTGACTGGCGACAGGTCTCGTGTCAGCGGCGCGACACCCTGGCGGACATGGCCCCTTCTACACAGCGTGTGTTCCCCCTCACTCTTCCCCTCCCCGATCCTCATCCTCCAAGGCGGTCCCGGCCGACCGAACCGTCACCCTTCGCCCCTCACCCCCTCGTTCTTCCCGTCCACCACCTAACCCAAACCAAACCGACTCCCAAAAACCCGAGGCCCCCCTTTCCACTCCTCTCCTCTCCTCTCTCTCTATCCCTCTCCCTTTCCTGGCTCTCGCACAGAGGGAGACCGTAAACACTCCCGTTTTCGTGCTCTTATGTGAGGTCCCTCCTTCATTCTCTCGCTCACCCACACACACACACACACCTCTCCTTCCTGTCCTTGCTTTATTTCCTCTCTTCCATCTTCTACGTCCTTTCCGGAGGTCTTTTTCTTCGGGCAGCAGGGAGGATTTTGAGTCCGATGTGTGTGTGTCTGTGTGGGAGCACTGCTGTTGAATGCCAGGGACCCTAAACAATTAGCCTTCCACCGGTTGCCAAAATATTCCGACCCACTCCCACGCACCCCTTCTTCCCCACTACACCCCGCACCCACCCCCGTCGTCTCGCCCCTCCCAATTCCTTCGAAACCCGCCGCTCACTTCCTTTCCAACGAACAACCATGGCAAATGCGTCAAAAGTCTAAAGTATCACGAATTTCTCTCGGGTGGAGGAGAAAGTTCGACCTCTGGACCTCAAGTTTGTTGCAAATTGCATTTTCTTGACATTTTATTAAATCCCACATGAAGTTAATGACCTCTGCTCTGGTGACGCACTGTGAGTATCCTGAAGAGTGGGTTTTTCTGTTGTATCTGAAATTTGTAATCACGCCATTCATATTGTGACAACTACGAGTTCTGGATGGCTTGAAACACAAGGAAGGAGCCATTTAAATTTCAAGAGCTCGACGACAGTGACATTCAATCAAAAATGGTTGAGAATACATATAATTTTCATGTTATTAGTACTTTAAACTGTTACGTACATATGGCATATTACTTTTAGATGGAATAATGACCGTAAATAGTTTTGAGCGATTGAATTGGGAACGAAATTATGGTTTTGATGTCGTGATTCATGTTGTTCATTGTTATTTCTAATAGTAATATGCACCCCCAATGTTTGCTGAATTTACTATACTGGGATAAAAATAATAAAATTCCTAAAAGTAGTGAGAGCAGATACAAATTCAAGACTAAGGGTGAAATCTAATGAGCACAAGATGAATTTCTCATTGTGGTATTTTTTGGGTTATAGAGCTGTTTCCTAGTTAAAGGTCAATCATACACAGTGACCACATGACTTCGTGACAACGGCAACATTCATTGTTCGATGATGGTCATGTTCTCCATTTCTATTTTAAGTCTTGGGAGTACTGCGGTAACTGTGCAGGTTTGCAAAGGGATATATATTCTAGTAGGAAAACTGAAATTAATTCTATGCTAGCCGGTGAACAGGATTTTCAGCCTTTTTAAAGACAGCGTTCGGCGTGGAAGATTCTCAAGCAAACCATTCTGGGAACATTGCATTTTGATTCTTTTCAAAGTGTTCGGTATTGTGTAATTATGGTACACGTATAAGCAAGGAGCTTGTAGGTTTATCAGAGAGAAGAGGGGCTAGAAAATAAGGAAACATTCACTAGGAATGAATTAGAAACAGTCCTATTATAATTGAGCACATGATGTCGGAGTAACATCATCCCATGGAACCGCATTATTGTAGGGTGCGGCAACTTCCTTTTTTAAAGGGGTTTTGCTCAATAAAAAGGAAGTTATGTTGCCGCACCCCGCATTAAGGCTGTAAGCATGACACATCACCGGAAATCGATACCATGTTCTTTCTCTTGATTCACCGTAAAATATTTAGAGAATCGGATCGTGTTGTACTAGTTATTAGGCACTCGACTGCTTCATTCCATGAACTTGCCTCGAACCCGGGCCTATTGACATACTATAAGAGTTGGGTTAGATGGTTGGGAAGGTCTTATGGGCGAGAGGGAGGGGCGGGGTTGTGGAGGTGGGTGGTTAAGGCACCAGAGGTAAACCTGCGGTAACATCTACCGAGGAAGGAGAGTGGGATGTTAGTATAAAAAATAAGAAAGGAAGAGTTCGAATGGGTGTGTGTGCCAGAGAGAGGGGTGTGAGTGTGTGTTAGTGTGGGTGACCTTGCGACCTCTCCCTCCACCTCTCTCTCTCCCCCCCGAGTCCAGACTCGCTCTACCCGGCCTTCCCAAGACGGAGAAAGAGAGAGGGGCGGCAGGAAAGAAGCCTTCGACCGACTCCTCCCATTCCAAGTGACGATCCCTTGGGCTGCTAATGAGGCGCTATTACACACACCGGCCTGGGACGTGGGATGGGGTCGCGGTAGTAGACCCGAGAAGAGGCGGCGGCACGGAGAGGGAGAGAGTGTGAGTGGGGGTGGAGGGGTTTTCGGCAGAAGGAGGGAGAAGAGCAGTGGGGGCATAAGGCAGAAGAGGCGTCCCTCCCGAGAAGTGGCACCTCGGGACGTCGTCCCTCGTCCCAGAGACCGCGCCCCCCCTTTCCCCCTCAGATCTCAGAAGGAACGCCGAGATAGTGAGAGAGCGCCACCGAGGTCTCCCCCCTCCTCCCACTCTCCAACTTCTTCCTCCCTCCGCCCCCTTGCGAGCCGCGACCCTCCTCCCGGCCTCTGCTCCTCCCCGGTCTCGGGCGGGGGTCGCGGTGGCCCGTGGACTCACACCATCCTTCCTCTTCCCTCCCGTCCACCCAATCTCAAACCCTCCCTTCCCCACGGGGTCGCAAACTTATCGTGGTTGGGAAATACAGATCAACGCGGCTAAACAGGGCCGCCGTGGGCCTTCCAGTTGTGGTGGGGATTGGCGATAACACGGCACGAGCGAAGAGCTGGGACGGGGTGGGGGAGGCGTGGGTTGTGAGGATGCGGTAGTTCCTTTGTTCCATTCTGCAGAGTTCGCGGGAATTTGGTGCTTATTTTTTTCCAGGGGATCGCTCTCACTTATCCTTGTTATGCATCATAGGGGCACGCACTGAAGAACATTTTAACTTCCTCTCTCGCGTCCAGATGGAAATTAAAGGTCTCAAATTAGGGCAGAACGAAGGCAGTTTTTCCATCCACTCAAAGCCGAGAACCATATGATACATTGAAATTTCCTAACAATCAAAACACAACAACATATATCCTCATGTATTGTGGTTTAATCATAAACAGTGGCAAACAAGTAACTCACAAGCCTTTCCCTCTCTTTGTCCATTAAAGCATATCGTCTCCTCTTCATGCTGACCAAGAACCTCATTCTTCAGCCAGGCAGTCGGTTTGCTTGATAGATAACACAGTACTCACCCAGCACTTATAGCTCGTGATTAACTCACATTCATCGCAAGCCGAATCTTTCAAGGCATCCCGTCGTATCATCGGGTACCCAGAAAATCGTGGTCGTCAGAAATTGATTGAGAGCGTTCAATTAAATTTCACAGAGGCATCACTTCAGTTTGAACTCGTGACCCTGCGGTCGGCAGCCTAACGCTCAACCCACCGAGTTGGAGATGCTGAAAAAAATATAACATGAAAGAATTCTGGAATGAATCATTTTCTCCCATTCCGCTATATTAACGTACATTGTCATAAAAACATCTCACGTGACAGTGAAATTATTTTTTTTACACCTCTTTCCTCGAATTCAACGGCGTCAAATCGTGCCCAATTATGAAATATTACCGAATATTGCATACTTTTATTTTATCAGAAACAAGTGTTTATGATAGGAGGTGAACGTATAAGAGAAGGAAAAGCTATTATTAGCCCGGAATTGTCACTTGGGAGGCGGGAGGAGGGGGTGGCGACTGTGTGTGTTGGGGCGAGGAAGCGATGGATGGTGGAGGAGAATGCACTGTTTTTAGTTCAATTCGGGTGCTCGATCGGATGAGTGCAATGAAAATGTAGAAACAACTCAGTGAAAGATATAATCTTCATGCCAGGGCACGCGAATCCCGATGGCCTCCGACGGCGGGAGGAATCATTCTTCTAAACGGCGTGCTCAGGAGGCGAGGAGTTTTTTTTACGGTGGCTCGGAGGTGAGATTTTGATTACTCTCTAAGGATCAGAGCAGAGCCAAACGCTTAAGCTTTCGGTGGAGGTTACCCTTAAAAAAAACGAAGTAGTGACTCTCCATTCTCGGGATGTCACCGCGTAGGTTGTTGTTGTAGGTCTGAACGCCGCGAAAATCTACGATCCATAACGAAGTAGTGTTGTGGATGAAAATTGCAAACAAATATTACGTGCATTCCCGTACCGATGATGTTTGCATAAAGGTTAGGAATTCTATCCTCATTGAAAGAATCTTATATGTAACTATCCGAGAAAACGTGATGAGATTTTCCACTTTGTTGAAATAGTTTCGAAATCGAACAAATAGTGAGTGTCAACGCAATTTCTTCCAATCAATACATTAATTAAAATCTTTGAACATTGCGTAATTGGCAATATCTATGAGAGTATTGCCAAGGTCAATCATTTCCGCACGTCTTGGAGTTTGCTGCAATAATATTTCATTTTTTATATTATAAAATGATCCCAAAATCCAAACGATCGTCGCTTAAATAGCACATATACTATATATTATTTGCTTATAAGGTTCTGCTATTTGGAAAGAGAAGGTAATAAATGTCACGTAAAGTAAAGACAATGACTATCAAGGAAATTCTTAAACTCTAATGTTCATCGGGAGTTCAAATAATAATCTAATATAGATTCTTTGGGTGCAGATAAAAATATCATTTATATAAAGACACGCAACAACACAATAGGCACGGGTATTAAGTATGGAAGCTGGGACACAATTCTCTAAAACAAACATTCGAGAACCCTACACAATAAAATAACCTGTATTCGACAATAATGTGCAGGCCAAAGAGAAAAGTTGGCACCCTTCCTCCTTTGAAAGGCAAGAATGAAATTTAACCCAAAATTGGTAATTTTAAGAGGAAGCACTCAGTCGCACACATTGGGTTTTGGTCGATGAAGCGCACGCTCGTATTTTACCATACAAAATACATATTATTATACACAGCAAAATTCTCTGCGATATAGAGCCTTTAGTTAATTAGAACTTCAGGAAAACATTAGTGACGCCAAGACGGACGGATGTAGAGGCAGAGGACTCCGCAAAGGCGCCGCAGAAAATAATGCATCCGAGCCAATCCTTCGGCACCTTGGATAACGAGGGCCCTAATTTACGGACGAGGAGCGCTCACGGAGAATTCACAAAATTTGTTCTTGCCGAGAATCCCTCCGCTCTCGGAGCGAACCACCTCTTTCCTTTCTACTCCCCCCTCTCTCCGGGCCCAAAACGAAATAAAAAGAGGAAATGATAATACGAGAGAAAAAAAACATTTTTCAGTAGAAAGAGAGGGAGAGGAGGAGACTAATTTATGCCAAACCCTTGGCGTATAAAGTTTTCCCACATGTTTATCAAAGCGCAATGGGCCCTTCGCAACCCTTCTCTCCTCCCCTAGCTCCCTTCCTCCTCGACCGACACACAACCTCCCTTAACCACGCTCCCCGGGAACCAATAACAATTAAACTAGCAATTGAGGTGGGAGGGGGTTGAGGAAGAGGGGGGGGGGGTTGGAAATCGGTATTGGAAGGAGAGACAGGGAGGGAATGAGGGGTAGCGAGGTGGAGAAAGGAAAAAGGAGAATGGAAGGAAAGAAAGAAAGAGAAGGGAACAGGACGAGTATGTGTGTGTGTGTGTGAATCGAGTCTCGAGGAGAGGGGGTCGGGGGTCGAGTCTATCGATCTCCTCATCCCTCCGCCCACTCCCCCACCCCAACCTCAACACCCTCCCCTTCTTCCCCCTCTTTCGGTTCCCGTTTTAAAAGTTATTTGGAAGCGGTCGCGACATTCCGAATGTAAATGAGGGATATTTCGGATGGGGAGGCGGCAAGGGAGGGTGGGGAATGAGTGGTTTATCGCTCGAGACCGAGGCTTTTCGGTTAAGGAGGGATAGAGTGAGGGAAAAAGAGAGAGAGAAAGAGAGGAGCGAAGGAAGGGGATGAAGGAGAAAACGGGAAGGAAGGACTTGGGGAAAGGGAAAAAAAACATTTCCTTTTGTTTCTTTTGACGTTCTTTTTTTTGTATTTTTGGTCTGGACGGAGGAGAGTAGGAGAGAGGGAGGGCGGGTGGGAGAGAGAGAGATTCGGTTTTATGGTTCAATTCTTTTGAGTTTCGGCTTTTTTTTCTCCTTGGGAGGAGGATCGGGTGAAGTGTGGAGGCTGCCGAGTGTGTGGGGGAAGAGGGCTCGTGTGAGGGTGTGCGGGCGGTGGGATGGGGTCTTACGGAGCTAAGAGAGTTTTGGGCTCGAGACTTTGGGGAGGGAAGGAAGGGGGGGAGTGGGTGAGGAGACGTGGGGGAGAGATCAGTGGTCTGCGGGGAATGGTAGGGGTGGCCAATATTGACGGAGGAAGAATTAGATAAAGGGACGGACGGGGGTGGAGGGAGTGGACGTTGTAAAGGCGTGGAGGAGGAGAGCGGTATGGGGAAATAGGCGGGCCCCGGGGGGGAGGGGACGGGAGATTTTTAGGGAAGGGGATGGGGAGGGAAGCGGATAAAAGGACCGCAGGTCGTGGTGCGGGTAAAAGCAAAGATTCCTCTCGAGATAAGCATTGGCGAAAAAAAAACACATATTGGGCGAAGTCGATTGAAAAAGAATAACTCAACTCATGGACTTATTTCGGTCTATAGAGTCTAGACGAAACGAATTCATCGACGCAACCACTCCACACGTGCACGCACAAAACAGTCCTCGCACAAGCGAACAAAAACACACGCGCAATCGCACACACGGAGCACGCTCACATGACAGCATTGAATAAACAAATTATCGCGGACATAAATCGTAATTACCCTTTGAGAAGGGTAAACTCAATATCGACGTCGTTACTCTTGCGTTACATAATTGAGCGGAAGCCGAATTCTTTTTTTTTTGGGTCAACTGGTGATTTAAGTAGTCACTGTTTGGATCATAGATTTGACGGAAAGATGAAACTTGAGAGTTCAAAATAATTAGATCATTTTTGGCGAAATTTTTAATTACTTCTCGCTCTTCGTGAAACAGCCACGAAGCGAACGCGGTCTTATCCTCTTTTGAGTTTTTTCGTCTAAACTTTTCTCCAAAATGAATATGTTAACGAAGGGCGCGGCAAAGATAGACATTTCGATAGCTTTTCGACTTAGTTTGCATGGATGGAAGTAAAATGCGGCGGACGGGAGATATAACAGTTATGCGTCACTTGCTCTGTGGCATGTGATAATAATTCGCGTGTTCTAGTCGCCATCGAAGCATGGCCGCCGCAGGCTATCTAAGCGAAAGAGAATGCTCGATAGACATTCATCGAGATTGAGACGTATTCATAAAATTGTGTACCCTTTCCAAAGAAAAATCTTATCGACCAGTGTGGCGACAGAAAAATTCATCGGCCCGCTCGACTTTCACCCTCTTGCCGAGAACCGCGGACTTGCCTCGCCGGCTGGTCACGGCGCAACTCCCGGGTGAGTTCTCTCCCACTTGCCCCATAATCTGGGAGATCGGTCGGGTGGGAGTAGCCTTAGCTGGGCGGGCGAGTCAGCCTCTACTGCTGAGCTAGAAGCCCGCCTACGCACGCGAAGCTACGCTCGAGCCGTGAGTTGTCATTTTCGATGCGTCATTGTGTCATTTTCTGAAGATTCTACACCTCTAAGACATGTTCTCCAGGATGCAATCCTTGTCGTTTTAATATGGTACATGAAGTGACGGAATTTCACATAATTAACAGAAGAGCATCATTTCTTAAATTTTTCGGTCAAGAGACGGTGAATGAAGTAAAACACCCAAATGCAAATGGAAAGCAGAAATTGCATTGCATTTGAGATTTTTCCGACTCCTAAGGTTAACGTCAAATTCTTCTGTTTCAAGAATCGTGGGTGAAAATTTGCATCTATATGTTACATTATCATTCTTCGATTTAAATGTACATGGATCGTGGTACGAATAGAGCTCAAAATAGCTTTAAAAAACTCTAATAAAAGTAAGAAAAACTGTTCTCGGTTTCTGAGCTTGCATTCATAATCAGTCTGTACTTCCGTTTCTCACGAAGTACCTCGTGTTACCCTTTCTTTTTACCACTTTTTTTGATCAAGCTTGGAAATCGAGAGTTGGCCTCTACGGGCGCGCTGCGGGCATGAAATACTAACATGTTTATCATTACTTACCAGAAATATTGGTAACAATATTCGTGATTACGTAGATACAAGTATTTTGAAATGCGTGACCTTTCGAACAACTGCCGATGGCCTTCCTCGGGGTTAGTTCAACCTGGGTGAGTGGTCGAACATCGATATTAATCCCACACATGAAATATATCCAAAGAAGTTTAAAAGCAACGCAGTTCTTGTCTACGAAGAAAATTTATGCAATTTTAAATGGAGGTCGATAAGAAATTTTTTAAATAGTTCGTATGTATCACACAAACTGCAGATAGACCTTTCAGCGGATGCAAATTAGAGATTTCCATGCGGCCATTTCAGAGTGTAAAATTCATTCGCCTCGTCGAAGTTACCGTCGCGGCATCTCCCGCAGTTGTCTGAATAGATCAATCCATGTTCTTAGAATTTCCCCCAAGAAATAAGAAAACCTATGCACCTATTTTTCGCTATTCGAAACATTTTCATTAATTACGGACGATGGGGATTATCTCGCCAGACGAGTTATCAAGGCTGACAGAAAGCCATGGACCGCAAAAACAGTACTGGGTACTCCATTCTAATACTAGAGTACACCACCTCACTCCAAACCGCCAGGCTAACCTGTGCCAAAAGGGTGATGCGATGATGAAACGCAACCCTGACTTTTAAGAGGTAAACGGCGGCAAGGGATATAGATAAGAAAAAATAGCAGAGTACTGCCGCGGAGGTGGAGGGCTAAAAATGAGAAACGGCTAGCCGACGCACCTCCCTTCATCAGCCTCCATCGTCTCCCACCCTCTCTCCTCTCGACCGATGCGAAGAGGTTAATATCTCAAGTGTACATCAAGGAGGGGGCGCCGTGGATGACCGGCGGATGACGTTCGACGGCTGTCATTCCCGGTGGAAAAAGGGGGTTGTGGAGGATCGTGATCCCGATTCCCATCGACGAGCACACTCCCCCACGCACCACCCCTCCCCCATGCGGCCCTCCCGCATTACGGTCACACCAGTTCCAGCTCCCCTCCCCCTCTAAACTCGACCCCCCATCAGTCAGCCCCCACCACCTCCTCTGCTTCCGAATATCGAGCCAACACATTCCAGGGGCAGACACACCCGCGATGGACGGGATGGGGATGTAAGTACGGGAAGGCGGAGGTGAAGAGGGCGGAGAGACCGGCTTCTCCTTAAAGGAGACTCAGCCCTCCCGCCGCCACGCCCACACCATTTCTCCGGTCTTACCCACGGCGGCGGCGACCCACGCTTCCCTGAGACCTCCTCCTCCTCTTCGCCCACCGCCGACTGGGTTAGTCTCCCTCTCTCTCTCCCTCCTTCTGACACACGCACACACAGACACACGTTACTCCTTTCCCTCTTTCCCGACGGCAGTCAATAACCACCAAAAGAGACGTAACTCGCCCGCTAATAGACACGTGAGGCGAAAATAAGGGCGGCTTCGGTAGGGGATGGTAGTGTGGCGGTTCGGGACGGAAGAATTTGCTGTTTTCTTACGCACCAACACCGCGCCGAAGCCATAGTTATGGAGGCTATGGTGAAATACAGTGGGTGAGAAACTTATCTGCACCTGTTCGTCATTCTCAAATGCCTAGGTTGAAATATTTTGTCGCCATGTTGTCTACGTTGGCCAAAGAGTCATTGCTGGTTAACAAAGAGGCCACAGCCTCCAATACCGTGGCGAGATTTTATTACGGCGAAACAGACCGCCTTATTAAAAATGGTCCTCAATGTGCGAGATCATATAGACCATCGGCAGTTCCATACACTTATTTAAGATTCTGTGGCCGTTTTGCTCGTCTTAACTTGTCACATAATAACATTTTATGCATAGCACCACATCCGAACGGGGAACAATGTCTCAATTTGGAATTTCATTCGGCGGATAATTTGAACTGGAAACAAACTCAAAACGCGTAGACATAAATTTGGTAATGCATTTATGCATAACCATAATACTACGGCAGTTGGCAGATTGAGAGTTCTTAAATTGATCAAATACCTAATTACTTTCCTTGTGTAGTAATAATTTAGCTGTGAATAATAGTTTAGTTAAGTTGACTCGCTTTGTACACAAATTGGCACTAATATTTCATATTTGATATCAGCCTGACAATGGACATTTTTTCACTAAAAATGTTCAATAAGGAGGAGGAGGAGGATCCATGGGGAGGAATCTTCCTGACGATCTCGATTTATCAGCTGTTTGATACATAAGAAAGTAACATAGTTTTGTTTCGTTATTAACGTTTCCACAACATTGATCTCTCTCCGTTTCGTCGTCCCTCGTTCGACGGGAACCGAGTGAGTGGACGACAACGATAATTAGCGTAATTAGGGCATTTCAGATACATTCAACAATGTAAATTAAATGCGAAGAGCCTATTGCTATTTAATCAAAAATTCATTTCCATTTTATATCCATTACAGAGTAAATATAATCACGCAATGGATTCCTCATTAACTTATTTTATGTTTACCCATGGTGCATGTTATTTATTTTTACCAATATATTCTCTGCATAGATCATTCTTTCATTGGTTAAGCCAAACCTCTCTAGGGCATTGTAGTAAACGATGGTTAACTACAAGCTTGTAAGAGAAATCAACTACAAATATTATTCGAAGAGCGGCGCACAAGTACAATATGGAAATGTCACGAGGACTGATAATCTTGGCGAGGAAACGCAGCAGCCAGTAAATAAGAATAAATAATCATATGTCTCATTAAAATTATCACTTAATTGAGTATCGATCATTTTATAATTAACCTACCAAGAGCATTACAACTCTACAATATGAAATGAAGTGAAAGTTCCACGAGATCTTAAGAGGTAAATTTCTACAAACAATTGCACCAAAGTCACAAAGCATTCATCTTTCAGAACTAATTCGGGACGGAGACCAAATTGGAATTATACGGAGATGTTTTGTGAACCTTCTAATTACAAATATGAGGGGAGAGAAGGGCCAATGCTCTCAAAGAGGAAGAAAGAAACTTGGCATTACTAGTCGGTTTTTCTGATATAGCAGAAAAAGTGTGTCAACATCGGAGTGGGTTCAACAGAGGCAGAACCAGAAGGCTATGGCTATTGCCATTGCTGGTTGGGTCCGAATATCCTCCTCCATATAATTCCTTGAGCTAATACTGGCTCCGTTGGGAAACGCTTGGGAACATACACGCCCGAGCCCAAGCACTTGAACCACGCTCGGAACGGAGGCAAAACAGGGTACAATTAGCGGCGTTGTAAGGGACGGAGAACGGACAAACAATGTCCCAAGTCGAAGCGGGAGAAGGGGGTGACTGTGGGATTCTTTGTGACCACAGGCAGGGACGGGAAGGAACGGGGTAAAGGAATGAGGAACGGAAGAATGAAAACAAACACCAGCCTTCTAAAGAGAAAATGAGAGCAATTGACTTCGTTCAACACCAGACCGATCCCCGACAAGTTAGGAATCACAAAAAAATTGATTGTGCTTAACGCTTCAGTTGATGATGACGTGAAATGAATCCTTGAAAGTAAAGCAGTTCGGCCCTTTAACGATAAAAATGATGGTGTAACTTCTGTTTCTGACGAAAGAAAAAGGTCATGCATGCGTGAAAATATCAAAGAGTTGAAATTATTTTTCCTTACTGGGATCCGCATCTACATTCTCGTCATCAACAACGCAAAATATTATTTCGCACAAAAACTGGATAGGTAGTAATATGGACTTCGACATTCAGACAAAAATTTCGTGGGGAATTCAACCCTTTGCGCAACGTCGCACTAACCATGATGACATTCCTTCATTCTTTGAGAAATATCCACCATTTATAGAGGGTTCTGAAAGTTGTAAATAAGTTTAATTCAATGAAATCCTAGTAAAAATATCAATTTAATCGGTTTCAATGAATAGAAGTTATTTCCCTGGCATGTGAACATGGAGAAGAACCCGCTGATATAATAATTTGCAGGAGTTCCAGTTATTTAAAAATGGCAAAATATTACATTAACATTGGCAATATCGCGTGGGTATCTTGATGGGATTCAAAAATGTTCTTTCTCACGATGTTATGTAAAAAGAAAACATGAAAGGTTTTTAGGGTAAATAAGAAAATAGCAAAAACACTCGTGAAATCGAGGCGTGCAGGCATTCGAGTGCAGGCGAGCCGATCCAATCTCGCTCAATCCATTCGTAGAGTCTCAGGGCGAATAAGAATCGACGAAAACTCTCAACAGTCAGGCAAAAAAATGACGATGACTCACGGCGGATTAGCACTGGTGAGCGTGGGCAATGGCGGGTTGATTTGGACGAATCAAAACGTAAACGTTTTCTCACCCTTTGAAACCGATAAGATGAAATTCTGAGAACTTTCCGTTGTCTGTGCGTTTCCTTGCTCCGTAGGTGGTATGTAAATATCCAAATAAATGGGGAATAATAATATTCATACTGAGGTGGGAGACTTAAAAAAAAAACTTTCTTTTGTTAGATTTTCAGCTTCATCGTCCAACTAAATTTATTTTCCTGCAGCAGAGATTAGTGAATTCAAAGTTTTTTTATTTAATCAATTCGTATGTTGATGTTACCAATTACAAAAAAGTCAGTCTTTGTAGCATTTAATTCATTTAATAATACATGTATTTCATGTGTATGCCGCCATATTTCAGAATATAGAAGGATATTTTATAGGCGAAAGACGGGGATACGATTGTATCGGACAATTTTCTTACTTAGTAGTAACTGAGCAAAATTACAAGGTATATTTGTACTTGCTCCCGTACGTACCACAAGTATTGACTGAAATTAGAGTAGAACAATTTTTGCTGTATCTAGCAGAAAGATAATCAAGAATCCAAGAGTAAACAAGATGTAAATAATGGCATGAACTATTTTTACGAATGCGGAAACCTCATTCAGTTGAAGCAGACTAAAACACTGGCATAATGCATGTATCTGACCGTCATGCATATTTTTAATACGGAAATAAAAAAATTCAATCAAACTTACAATTTAAGCAGAACACTTCACCTGCAAGTTCTATCATTCTGATGAATATCACAACGGACTAAAGAACAAAGAGATATAAGTGTATACTAAGTAAATTCTTACAATGTTATTCGCTTCTATGTGAAAACAAACTCGATTAAACCCTCACATGTAGAATAGCATTCTAAGCGCTAATCATAGCATGAAAGAGTAAATGCATACCCGTCAAAGCATCCCCGTTTTTATTCATTGACCCTTTTTATATAACAACAAAACTTGATGGGACAATATATTACCAAATTTCAAAGCAAATTGAGCACCCCGTGTGGTATGATACAAGAGCTCAGAGAGAGATGGTACAGTAAACACAGTAATCAACCCGAAGGTCGGTTTAGTAGGTGATGGTAGAGCTCACCCATGTACCAAGCCCAACGGCGTGTGAATATTCACACATCAGGGTAGGGGGGCCAGTTCCTTTCCCTGAGATGGTACAGTAAGAAGTGAAAAAAGATTAACACGAAAAGTGGGCAAACTCTCTCGCCGAACGGTACAGTGATTTCCACATTTGTAGGGTTAAGAAGAAGCGAGTGTTTGGCCCTATGACTGCTTCGGATGGAAATAATTGGGGAGAGGGAGGTTTGGGCGAAATAGACATTCACTTAAGCTCACTTGAAAACTGAAATGTAGGGATGAATAGAATTTCATCCCCGGATTACTACTGGGGACCATTTCTCTCAACTAAAATTCAGTCTACATGTCTTTGCAATTTCAACATACGGAAATTTTGTGGTGCCGCACTAGATCCATGCCTAAGTTATAAGTATGCCATGTTGAAAATTTTCTAATGGAAACATTTAAGGCTACATTCATAGGATTTCTCTACCAATTTGTAGATTTGAGATACTTACACGAGTGTAACCCTCAGATTCTCAACAAATAAGGCTGAACAGACATCCAACAAATAATCATCATGAGCGAAGACATTACTTTTTAATTATAACTGCTCGGTCTAATGCGCCAACTATCGAAAGCGAATAGCAGTAATCGAATGAAATCCAAAAGTGCAATCAGTGATAAAGCCAATTCGCTTCTTCACTATTCAAATGAGATCACGAACTTTCACTCCTCAGTTTATATCAATCTTCTGTTTTTCATCAACGAATAATACCTACCAATTAGAAAGAAAGGAACCGTAAGAAAAGGAGTTAGTCTATAGAACGGCCGTATGAGATTTCAATACCAAAACAAACACTGTGAATTCAAGAGATAATAGAAAATTCAAACATTATTTTATAAGGACAATCGGACATCGACGATCCACTCGCCGTAAAAATAAATACGCTAATGCGAATCCTACATCGATTTATTCTTCAAACTAAGGCAACACTAACAACAACAGCCTTTCATCAGAAATTGGGTCATTTTTTCCCAACGAAAGAAGCGAGGAGAAAGAAATATGATAAAATCATTTACGATCATGACGAGACCGATCAATCCCAGATCACTCCATGACAAGGAGAACCTGTTCGTGCCATAAAAATCGCCACTCCCCGTCGACTGCTATCGATACTTCTCCCGGGAGCCCCCTCAATAAACGGGAGAATGAAAACGACCGCGATTTCGATGATTCCAAGGCCGATCTTTTATCAATTGGGACGGTGAAAGATTCACGATCTCGCGCGCCGTAATCTGAATAAATCAGCCATTCGTTTCCCTTCCCCATCGGTCCACAGAGCACGTCGACCTCGGAGGCATAGCAGTGCTGCGCTTGGATGCTGGCAGCACTAGGAATTGTAGCTCCAACGCGCCGGTGTAATTGGGCCATCTGCAAAACCCATGACCTTTAAGATTACGGGCAAGCGTGCTCATAAGGAGTGTAATTAGGTCGGTTTGTGAGAATCATGAAAATATTTACCTTGCTTTCTTCTTCGTTAGGGCTCAGATATAGCTAATGACTTGATGAAAGGTCGGTAAACATGTATTATCTGTTTACTGCAATTCAGGTTTTAGAGTACTTTTTCGTAATGTGCTATTTGGGATTATAAATGTAGTAGACAGGATCCATTAAATTCTATCTTGGCGATTAATAATATCCTATCTTGATCTGCTGACTTTTTTTAAAAATAATACATTAAATGAATGTTGGTTAAGATGACCAGCGATTGCAAAGAAGTTCAATTACAAATTTGTCACGGAGAAAACACAATAGTTTATTAACAGACAAAGCTAAGTGTAAACACAACGGATTCTTCGAAAGGTTTCATGAAAAATCTTTAAAAACAAAATTAAATCGAATGGAATTTGATTCACAGATCGCTGGCTTACTCCTATAGAATTAGAAATAGCACGGTATTAGGTATTTGAGTTTTAAAGACTTCTATAGGCCGATTCACAGATCGCAAACAAATGATCGGCAAAAATATTATAAAACATTTTAAATTATATCGTTAAATATCGCGATATTTAACGTTCATGAGTAATTCCTCTTCTTACACGGAGGTCCGGTATAGATAATCAAGGCAGCCGCTGCAATTTGCAGTATATTTAATTTTATCAACCTCGCAAAATTATACGACAGTGTGAAATTAAAAATATTTCCCGTTTTGGAAGAATTGGTCCGAAACTCACTTGTTATGGGATCAATGCAAAAACTTGGCTTCGCCGGAGTCTCATGCCAAACCTTCCCCCCGTGTTGCAGTACCCCGGGGGCCGGCACCTACGTCGAAAGACACCTGCACCGAGGCGAGGCGTAAGCGACCCGCCTCTCCCGCCCGTCACTCCCCGTGGAGAGAGACCCCACCATCTCCACGCATCACCCAGCACTACTACCCTCCCCAAACTCATCCCCCCCCCCCCCAGGAGCTCTCACACCTTGCGGGAACAGGGCCACTCGCATCATACCCCCAATACCCCCACTCCCTTCCCCGCCCCGTGGGGCGCAAATTGCGGGCCCCAGCCCCTCGAATAACGCAATAGCCCGGTGATCTCTCCGCGGTCCGTCTCCTCTCGCTCAAGTGAACGCACACCTGAGACCCCCGCACTTTGGGCCTTCGCCTTCCTGGGCTGAGAGGAGGGAGAGGGGGCGGCGCGCACTTAAGTGATATCCCACCGGGGAAGGGGGCGGGGTGAATGAGATGACGGGAGAGTGAAGTGGGTGGGGGGTTTAGGTAATGGCGGGTCCACTTACTTCTATATGCATAGATGTGCATGTAGGGCATTCCCTCCCCTTCTCCTCCGCTCCTGATGTTCTCTCTCGCAAAGACCCCTCCGTAGTGGTTCACATCCCTTCTCCATGCGTCGCGTCGTCACAGGAGATCGTTGCTTATTTTTTCACGACGACCTACAGCGCTCAGTCCTCTCTAACCTCTCACCGGTTGCTTCGAATATATAAATCCTCTCTTTTTAAGTCTCCAGGTAAAACAATTACGCATTCATGATGACGTCCTGCTATTTATCTTTGGCGCTATGCCAGGTGGAACTACGTTAATCGTCTTCGGCTAATTTTTCTAGTAGTAAACAAAACGTATTTCTATGGATTATTGACATATGACCCAACTGAATTCGGTGCTCCGTGCTTTATCTTTTCTACTAAATTGAGAACCCACGAAAATCCATTATCCGGGAATTCAAAGCAAGCAAAAATGCTATTAACATTAGAGAAAGCGTTGAATGAAATTTATACGCTAGCACTGGATTCGGTCTTGAAAACAGTTCGCCTTTGTTTTCACGGCTGCGGCAATGAATTCAAGACACCAAAAATGATACTTACGCAATAAATATCCTACAACATGAGTATTTTAATTTTAAAGTAGTCCAACGTTTAGGAATTAACTTGCAACGCGTGGTATGGAACCAGCAATTACATGACATGGCACGATTACCTCAATCAAGTCTCTTACTAAATATGTTGATGTCCACTTGTGGTGCTTGGCCCTCGATGGTCCTGTTCGTACCATGGAATAGGCGCCGTTCCCCACTTCGGTGAATTGTAACCGCAGTGTGTCATAAAGCGCCCAATGTCAGCCTCACACCCGCAGAACATCCATTCCTCTCTGTTAGACTCACCAAATCAGCTAACGTACACCCACACCCGAGTGTATGGAATTAATTATAAAGAAATCACTTGAGGTTCCGTAACAATCGCATTTAAACACAATTTAATATGCGAAACACAAATTTAACGGAAAAAAATTAATCTCTCCTAGCCCATGCCATTTTGGTCGACTTTGTGAGGAGAAATTAGAAAATTATGTCGTTAAACCAACGTAAACATTTAACGAACCGGTTGCATATTACTGCTTACGTGACTCTCTATTCGCGTGTTTGTCTTGGATCCGCGCAAGCATCCAATTATCACGTCCGCCGTGACTATTTTACTGCGGATATACCCATCCGCGCAGGACTCTTTTTCATTTATCATCCACTCGGACAGCGCCAATTTCGGCGACACGCCTCGATCCACAGGCCAC
Organism: Hetaerina titia; assembly: GCA_037158775.1. Taxonomy (NCBI): domain Eukaryota; kingdom Metazoa; phylum Arthropoda; class Insecta; order Odonata; family Calopterygidae; genus Hetaerina; species Hetaerina titia. The sequence goes on from CM073768.1 coordinate 121,736,398, forward strand.
ACGTCTCGACCTTCGGGGTGCGCTCACAACAAAGAAAGGAAGAACCGGGCGCGCGTAAAGAAAGGTGAGGAGGAATTGGAGAGGAGAAAGGGAGACCACCTCCCTTCACCTCATGTACGCCCCGCGGCAGAATTTCGTTCGTTAAGGGGATGCCTTTCACCTCCTCCTCCCTCTCGCCGCCGGTGGAACGGGAATGGGACCGTCGTGCGCACTTTGCGCCCCAAACCTCTTCCTCGCCTCCTCCACGCCACTCTCTCTCCCCATCGGTCGCTCGTCCTCGCGCTTCGGCCTCGGCCGTAAAGTGGACGTCTCAACGCAGCCGCCCGGATGATAAATAAGTCGTGGGGCGGAGTGGCGGGAGGGAATGCCGCGGCGGCGGGGAGGATGAGGGGGTGTTGGGAGGAGAATGATAGAAAAAGGGAGGGCGATAGTGTTTCCCTCCCACTCGGGTTTCACTCCGGCGGCTGTGGCGGGAGGGGCAGGCCGGGTGGGACGGCAGCGGGCGACCGCGGCACTCGCCCCGCGTTCTCCCTTAGGTGCGCTGCTTAAACGCCCGCCGTCGAGGCAACGGGAAGATGGGCCAGTGCCGGATGGATTCCACCCTCAGGTGGATTGGATGTCGGGATGACTCAAAAGTGATCTCTTTGAATGCTTTTCATGATGAGAACCGTCTTTTAAGCTACGCACCGATGAATTAAAGGTAGTCAACATAAATTTTAAAATGACAATCTTCGACACCAATTTATTCTGTACAACAATTTTCGATGCAAATTCATCATCAACGGGCACAATACAAGTTGAAAAGTCTAGAATGGGGCATATGCACTGCGAAATTAGGATTGTTTGTGCCGAAAGGTAAGGTTTCTCCGTGGATAATTACAATTTTATTGCGTAAATTCTTCTCGGGTCCTCCACCGGGTTATATCGTCCATCTCGGCCGACGTTTCGATGTCCGACTCGGTCATCGTCATCAGGGCTTCTGAATGAAGGAGCCAGTGGAGGACCCGAGAAGAATTTACGCAGCTGATACGCCGGGAAAACACCAAATCTTTTACAATTTTATTATTTCACAATTGCGGGTCGCGGTGGTCTAGTGGGTAGAGCATTGGACTACTGACCGGAGGGTCCCGGGTTCGATTCCCAGGCAAGGCACTCTGGGCACCTGCAGCTCCACCCAAGCTAGTTGATTTTTCGGGTCCCAGATCTTCCTGGGAAACCATAACCGGCACAGGGAAAGGAACTGACCCCCCTACCCTGATGTGTGAATATTCACACTCCGTCGGGCTAGGTACACGGGTGAGCTCTACCATCACCTACTAAACCGACCTTCGGGTTGATTACTGTGTTTATGGTTTTTTTTTATTTCACAATTGAAAATTTCCGCAAATCGTGACCACTACTTACATATTCAAGGATCCGAGTATCATTTAATTCATTATTTTCACAATAAGAAAAGGGTTTTGGGGAGGTCTTGAGTAGTTTGTGTCCAACATGGATGTTTGAAATGGGCTAACGATTCTTTAAGAAACTTACACAATAGTCACTTTCTCCCAAAATGTGTAAACAAAGGGAGAGAGAGAAATTAAATCATACACACTGATATTAGACTGATGATTACAAGATTTATGGCAGTGTTTTTGATTGCTTACTTAACCACACGCATTTAACAAATCATTTCCTCGAATTTTGTGCACGTGCTATTATGTACACTGCACAAGACCAGGATTTTAAAACACCTTGCGTTGTACTAGAGCCAAAAGCGGAATTCGAGCGTAGGAAAATTAAGCCGCAGCTGGAAGCAGATCGTAAGAGAAACATGTTTGGGCACCCGTGGCCCAAACCGACCGATACTATCAAAGTACGCAATACTCGAAGAAATTCAACAGCGCCATAAAACAAACGACGCGAGGCGAGGTAGGCGCATTGCAACTGGGTCGGACACGCAGTATACTTAGAAAATATACATATCCTTCCTTCGTTGGGCCACCCGCAGACGGTTCGATAAGGGATGATGGGAGTAGGAAGGGGTTAAAGGGAAAGGCGAGCTTGGGGGGAAATGAGAGAGGGGAGAGAGGGGGTGTGTGCACGGATGTGCAGAGGGAACGCAATATTAAAGGGTGGAGGATAGTCAAGGCAGGTAATTTCGGAGTCGCAAGGATACAGGGTGACGGGGCTTTATCTGACTGTGTGGCTATAAAGAGGCACTCTTATTGCACGCGGCGGTAGGAAGAAGTAATTTGAGCAATTGGACTGAGGAGGGAGGGGTAGGTCATTGCAGGGGTAGTAATGTCTGGGGGGGATTACGAAGGCAGAGAGGGTACTGATGCGGGGGTGTTTGAAATAAATATATAGAGAGGGAGGGTGGCTATGAGGGGTGCAAATGGGAGGGAGAGAATTTCGGAGGAGAAGAGGTGGGTGGGAGAGAGAGGGAGACGGAGCGAAAGAGGAGGAGGCGAGGCGTGGCGGCCATCGCTGCACGAACTTCGAGGAGAGGCCGAGTCACGCATAACTCAAGAGGACGACGGGGAGAGAGGATGGACGGAGGGGAGGGTGTGTTGGGGGTGTTTGGGGTGGGGAGAGGGAGATGAGGAGGGGAGGGGACGGGTGCAGAGAAGTGCAGGAGGGAGAGGGTAAGAAAGGGGATGATATTACTGGTGGAGGAGAGGAGAAATGGGAAGACGTGCTTCAGGTATTCCTGACTTCCTTGTCCATCTTCAACCGACATTCCTGATTTTGAAACCTCTCCTGTCCGGTGAAATTTATCGCTTTACATTTAACTTGCTTCACTCACTAGGGACATCTATGAACCGACTATATACAAGTACATTGGGCACGACTATCGATTAAAACCTACGGTTACTGCAAGGAAAATTCACTCGCGAAGCTTTTTAATTATTGAGACACCTTCAGGTACGTCTCGTAGGTTGACTTTGTGTTCTATTTAACTGGGACAACTTGCCATTTCCCCGTGCCTTAGCAATAATGAATGTGACTGCAGAGGTACAACGTTAATACCCTTTAATTTTTTATGTGAAGCTCCATTCCTTAATCGTTGGTGACCATCAAGGATTCACATCACTTTAATGCCCATGTACTACAAATAAAACAACGGTAACTACATCTCCATGGAGGATATTAAATATCAAAGAAAGAGACACATTTCAATTAATTAATTTGTCGGTGAGAATTGCATACTATATATCATTTTAACATTCCTATAGCTCCGCGTAATTTTTAATTTTCTTAATTCCATCCAAAATGCCTATTCTTTTCCTCCCTCTATCTCACCTTCCCTACGTTCTCTCCTCAACTTCCAAAGTCAGCACTTCATAACTTCTCAGCGTCTTCTGCATTCATTTGTCCTGCCTTTTCCGAATTTCTCCCAGGAGCCATGCTTCCTCCTCCAAAATGCCTAGTAATTCATTATTGGTTTTCCTTTCCGTCCAATTAATTTTCTCCATTTTCCCCCAAACCCACATGTAGAAAGACTAAAAACTACGTTTATCCTCTTGCTTAAACTTCCACCATTTCCAAGCAACACATAACATTCCATATCAAAATTTGAACTAGTATTTTATTTACGTCTTCACTTAAAGTGTCTCTCTCATCAACTCGCGCCTCACCTTACGAGCTCTTTACCTGAAGCAATTTTTTATGCCTCGATTACTCTGCTCAATCTCATCAAAAAAACACCTCCTAAATAATTGAACTATTTAACCTGTTATAGTTTATGCCCCCTAATGTGATGTTTATCTGCATGGATAGTCTATCGACTAAAATTAATCTTCACAATTAAAAAGGGTTCACTATGATGTATGAGTTTCGGCCAAATAATATAAAATTTTATTTCCAAATATGATATCTGCCTTCCAATAACTTTTTAAATTACAACTTAGGGTTTCCCTATATCACTTAATAAATTTGGAAGCACCGTGGGAAAACCATAAGTAATCGACGGGTATTAATGCGACCAAATCCTTTATAGCTCAAAACACTTAAGGAGTATTGAAGAGCTTCAAAGGAAACTGAACAGAGGGAGGAGGATGAGCGGTGGTTGGCTCTCCACTCCTCTGGGTAGGGGAGATACGTTCAAGACCTCGACGTCTGGCTCGTTAAGTCATATCGTCCACGGAATATTTCTCACTTGGCCCTCGGCGGCGGCGCTCGGATATCGGGTTCGAGTCCCTTGGGCACGCCAGGTGTTAAAAAGTTTTACTGCCGCGAGGGACCGGGGGAGGTTGTCGTGTTGGGAGACGGACGGCATAAAAGCATTGGCCGGCGCTAATTTGCGTCTCGGGACGAGAACAGCGCGGACTAGCCGCGAAACGAGGAGGGGGTCGGAATTTGTACGGAATCAGAAAAGGGCCGCAAATTTACGGCCCGCCGGCACCCTGCCGCGTGAACTGCTGCCGTCCATTAACATTCCACCCCGCTGACATATACTTTCCGCATTAACAGCCTTACTTCTAATGCGTGTAGCGTGCCTAGAGACGCTCTGTTTCTTCTCTGCGGAATGGACCGCCTATAATAATAATAATGATGATGATGATAATTGTCATCACCTCCATCATTTTGTGAGTACTCCGTCATTTCGCCAGATGCATTAAGATGTCCAGTTTTATTTCGACACGTGTGTAAGTCGCTTTTTATGCTCTTGACTCGTACATTTAATTTTATGGCTTGGTCCCGAGTTGGCCGAAAGTTATAGAAACAGGGCGGTTGAAAAAAATATTTCACAGAGGAGAGAGGGAGAGAGAGAAAGATACGAGGCAATGGTCATTCCGATATTAGCTTTTTGATGATGGTAAAAACTAAAATTAGGAAAAAAAATCTTCTTTCTTACCCATATGCATTCATACACATGCGTGTGTCGTTTCATCGTTGATTGGACATTATGTATGCAATTAAATCTCACCCGAAGCTACCTCCCCCAGACTCCCCCACATTAAGAATTCAATCAAAAGTTATGGTAATTAGGGTTCACAGTCGTAATTCCCGAATAATTTGCACACGGACCATAAATTAGCAAAGAGGCCGACGACTATGAAAGGGTACAATGCTCGAAATCCATACGTTAGAGAGTTCATAAACCCCGGCAATGGAGTACAAAGGGGAAGGCCTCACGGAGAATGATGAATTCATTAAACGATTGTGCGAGTTGACGCTTGCTTCCGTCGTTCCAAACGCAGATTTTGAATCTGCAGGGATTATAAAAAAAATAGGCTCGACTACAAAAAGATGACATATTGTTTCTGGGCATCCATCCCCTCGTTATGAAGGATGAAACAATTCCAAGAAAACGGCACGCCATTGTGGCCGATTCACGGGTACAATAACGCAAACAAAGCGGAATGAAAACACTGAACCTCTTTTGTTACGCGAGGGCGATCATTTCCCTAAAAGGATTGGTTTCACGCTACCAATCATGAGAGTTATGGTATATTAAGGAAAGGCAGGGAGTGTAACAAGGGTATTATGCACAGGATCCAATCTTGGGTCAATTAAAACTGCTGGCATATGGAGAAACACACTTCGTATTGAGGAGGGGATAGAAGGAGAGGAAGAACCGAAAGAAATCGAAAGCTCATCGATGCCTCACTTCATATTAGAATAGTCACGGGAGTGGGCTATTTGAGTCACAATGCACGTAAAATTAGGGCAATAAACACGAGTTGGCCCGTCAATTGAACACAAATGGCGTAAATTAATAAACCAACCGAAATGGATGGAGTGGGTGGATCAATGACATGAAGTTGGTCGGGTTGGACGGGAAGGAGGTGAAACGGGAAACATTAGACGAAGAAAAACTGGCATTTGGAATCAAAATGTTTTTTTATAAATTCGAAGTTGTGTTAAGTTCCTAACAGAGCTGAGATTCGGAAAAGTAAATAAATTAAGATGAAAGTGGTTCAGACGAATGCAATGGGGAAACGGTAGAAGAACTTTTTCCTTTGCGTAGGAAAATTAAGAAATTAATTGTGATCTATTGGGAGTAATTGACAATAAAGTTATGTTTCAGCCAGATATAAACACTTGGTACTCAACTATCAATATTCTGAAATTTATATGAATTCACCGACCTAGAGCTATAACCAAATTATTGGGTAATAGCAATCAATACATTAATGAGTTCAATGAGTAGGATCAAATTATTGGTCTTAAAATAATTATATACGAAAATATTAGAACAGGCTAATGTACGCATAAGTATGATAGAAATCAAATGACATTTCTTTTGTAAGCATGTGAATTTTGATGTACACGGTCACTAGTGATTAGGATTTAAACCAGTAATTACATATTTTAAGCTTAAGTCAATGATCAATTAACTTCCATAAATTCAATATTTTTCGAGTTTAACCTAACTGATGCACCATAAAGATTTAAATTATAAGTTTTCGACAATACTCATTCTGTAGTTTTTCCCACGATTTCCCCACAAATATCCGCGGAACGTGCCTTTTACATCTTTTAAAATAGACGCAAAAAAATAATGTGGGGAATGAATTCGCCAATCGGGCCAACGGATGACTAAAAATGTACATAAATGTACCCACAAATTTGAGCTACAAGGAAACTCACGAGAGGATCAAGCTGGCTGACAACAAATTAAGGGGTGCGATACAATAATTTTGATAGACCATGCGAAGCGAACAGTAACATTTCTCCGTCTTCTAATACCACCCACTTTTGGCGATAAAACTAAATTCAACAAAAAATCCCCATACGTCCTATAAGTTTGGAAAGGAATCAGTACGGGTCGGGGGAGGGGAAATTCCTTAGCGAGAGAGAGGGAAGAGAAGAGTTGCAGAGGAACACCGTGGACGCCGAACGACTCCGAATCATTCCCTCTAAGAAGAGAGGAGGGGAGGATCCAAGCGGGAAGAAATGACGACTAAGACAACAGCGGAGAGTAGTAGGCGGTGGATATTTGAGGGAGGAGAAAAAAAACCATTCTGAAGGAAAAGGTAGAGAAGAAGACTGGATGAAAGCGGTGAGACTCTTTAAAAGCAGACGCCTTGAGGGAAAAATCTTTGTCATTCTTATGATTCTCTATCCCACACACTTATACAAGTGTATGTATTCATATATACATATATATATATATATATATATATATATATATATATATATATATATATATATATATGCGGCAATTTCTTGAAGAGCCATCTCCCTCTTCCTTTCACTCGTACATGACCAGCCAGATGGAACGATGGTCCTCACAACTGGAATGGCGTCAGGAGAAGGAAAGGATAGCGAAGGGGAGGGGTGGAGTGGATGGGTTCAGTGAAGACGGGGTGAGGGGTGTGTTGGGGGAGGGTCGGAGGACGAAAGACGGAGGGAACACAGGGGGGGGGGGACGACGAACCGAGATGGGATTAAAGCACGAAACAGTAGCGAGGTCCGCACGGGTGGTCTCACTTCAGAATGAGGAATTAACCGTGTCCTCTCCTCTCCCTGAGAGAGCCCCCGAGAGGTGGATTGCTTCTGGTGGCGGCGGTAGTGGATAGAGCGGCGCGCGGTGAACGATGAACGTTTGTGACAGGGAGAAGCGGAGCGAGAGGGAGGACAGGTCGCGGCGGGTCCGAGATGGAAG